>CM054132.1:77648493-78069715 GCA_028751855.1 Ambrosia trifida
TAGGCGAGGCAAAGGGAAAAGGTCATTGAGTTTTTGTCCAAATCGATCGACCACCTCGACGGAGAAGCCCTACGCCTTGCAGAACTTCATAGGCAACAAATTCTTGCAAAATATAACCTTTAGTGTGTTTCGTTTTTTTTTTATGTTACGTTTTTTTTATTTGGTATTGTAATTTTTTTAAGTTGTTTGTTTAGTTATTTGAATTTAGTTGTAACTTTTTTTTAATACTAGTTGTAACTTCTTTTTTAATATTAGTTGTAACTTTGTTTTTAATATTATTTGTAATTTTTTTATATTTATTTGTCTTTTATTTTAATTATTTTGAGTTAAAAGATTAAAAAAAATAATAAAATAAACAACCAATCAGAAACAGGGACATTATAAATAACCCCCTACCACTACACTCTCTTTTCACTTTATTTCCCCATGCTGACTTAGCTCCACTACACATGGTCTTAGTTGCATGGGGCTTTCGAAATCTCGAAGATGGCCATAGCAATGGTTAGAATATATATCATCCAACCCGATGAAAAAGGAAATTGTTCATATTTAATTGCTATTAAAATTTTACATCTCATATACAATTCTCAGATATAATGAAAAAAAGAAGGAACAAAAAAATCAATTAAAAGAAGGGAAAAAAAGAGTCTAAAGTCCAAAGGTTGATTACACCTTGCCTTGTAACAAAAAGCCCAGGCGTATCACAACCCTCCTATATATATATATATATATATATATATGTGTGTAACTACTAATTAAGTACTATCCTCTCTTAAATCTTTGTTGCATTGGAGAATTGGGGCCAGCCCCCATACTTGAATGCACACCTGGGTCCGAATACGAATGTGGAGACAAGGGCGATTTTGTCCTATGCCTTTGCCCATCATGATGTTTTGGAGCCGTGTATACAAATGGTGCAACGTTGACTTCGTTAAAGTCTTGTAGCGGCTCAAGAGTTTTAACAACTGTGCTCATATTAGGTCTTGATTTAGGCCTACGGCTAAGACATTGATAAGCCAGTTGTGCCGCCTTTTCTGCACCTGATTCCGAGTACATCCCTTCGAGTCTTGGGTCAATTATTCGGCTGAGTTTCCTAGGACACTTGAGTTGAGGCCTGGCCCAGTCTGCTAAGTTTTGCTCTCGGTTGGGACGACTCTTGTCTAGAGATTTCCTGCCAGTTAGAAGCTCCAATAGCACAACTCCAAAGCTATAAACATCACTTGCTGCTGTTAAGTGACCTGTCATTAGGTACTCAGGAGCGGCGTAGCCATGTGTGCCCATAACTCGGGTGGAAACATGTGTGTCATCTCCCTCAGGACCATCTTTGGCAAGTCCAAAGTCTGAAAGTTTTGCTTTGTAATCCTGTAATGAGCGAATATATATAGATTATTAAAAATGACTGAATTTATAATTAAGCAAGTTAAAAAATATATAGATGAGAATTTTACTTATGGATATATTTATGCTTACAGAATCTAGAAGAATGTTGGATGCTTTGAAATCACGATATATAACAGGCTTTTTTGCTACGTGAAGAAACGCAAGTCCTTTCGCAGCTCCTAAAGCGATTTTCATTCTTACAGACCATGGAAGTGAAACCGAAAATCCTGAAAATTCAATTGTAGTTTGATGATCAGAAAGCAATCAGCATGTTTTACTAATTCCAAATACTGTTAAGAATTGAATTTAATACAATTATACATTGAATAATTAATTAATAAAAATAAGTAACATGCATGATGCCTAAACAATATTGACTTTCAATAGTTTGCAAGTCTTGGAACGGGTAAAGCGTTGTACCACCTTCCCTTACAGATATTAAAAGTCAAAAAGTTTCCATGACAAAGAACGAACAAGTCATTCCTAATACTCCATTATTTATTATATTATATTATATTATATTAGTCAACCATCTAAAGAAAAACGCTCATTTTTAGCTACCATTTACACGACCTTTTCTTATTCTATTATTTTTTTCATCCCCACGCTATATACATATACATACATACAAACATATATAATGTATATATATATATATATGCTTAATTTGTCACCATGGAATAACAATATATATCCAGATAGCTATAAATATGTTACAACTATTAAAGATCTCAAAACCAATTAAGAGCTAGCGACTTATATTAATATATAAACTAAAATTATATACATAATATAACAGATCTATCGCCAAAGGGTTGACTTTTTCTTTCAGCATCGATCAAGTAGTACGTTAATTAACCTAGCTAGCTAGCTGTTTAAATTAAGTATGTATATATATATGCACATATATATAAATATATGAGAAACTAAGATTAAATGATCCATTAAATTGACAATGAAATATATAAGTAAGGAAATTATATACTGTAATTACGTACTTCGAAAGAGTTGATTTTCTAAGCTGCCACGTGGCATGTACTCGTAGACAAGAAGCCTGTGTTGGTCTTCGCAACAGTATCCGATTAACTTAACCAAATGCGGGTGCCTCAGTTCTCCAAGAAATATCACCTCCGTCTACGTTACAAATTATTAATCATTAATCAATTACTAATAAAAATATTATTAGCTAGATCGAAATTGATTCATCATCATCATCATCTTATTGTAAATTAATTTGTAATAATTAATATAAAGTATAGGAATAGGATTATAACGTACGAGCCATTCTCTGTGGCCTTGTAAGCCTTCCAAGTCAAGGAGCTTGACAGCCACGGGCTGAGGCTTGATGAAAGCAGGCCTAAGTTTATCATCAATGAAGCCTTTGTGAACCGGGCCGAACCCACCTTCACCCAAGAAGTTGGAAGAAGAAAAGGAGTGCGTGATCAGCTTGAGCTCGGCCAGGGTGAAGACATGGAGGTTAGAGGCTGCAAGTGAGTTGGATATGTCCTCAGACAGAGTAGAGCTGCTTAAATCCGTAAAGGAGATCCTGGGAAACGACACAACCGCTGCTGATTTCTTCTTTGCTTTTTTCATTTTCAATGGCTCTTCAATCTTCAAACATTTTGGTAACAATAATGATTTTGCTCTTTTACTCATCACGCTCATCATCCGGCCTCCACAGATATATAATATATATAATATATATTTATTTCTTCTTCTACAACCTAGCAATTGATCTAGTTGATGAGAAGAGAGAAAATTTTAATTAAGTTGGTGAATGAAATGAAATTAACAAGAAATGATATATATGCCGGTGGTTATATTTATATATACATATGATGATGATGATGATGAAGTTGAGAGAGAGAGAATTGAATTGAAGGGTTCCTTCCAAAGAAAATTTCAAATAATTGATATTCGACCTCACCTAGCATATCTATATCTATATATATATATATAGCAACCACTTGTTTTACTGCTTTTTGAATTTTTGTTACTTTTTTATATTATTTTATTCTATTAATTTCTTGCATACCAACATTGAGATAGAGGCTCGCAACACCTTTATGCCCCGGGTAGACTGGTAGTCGGTAGACCAATATACATACATATGCCTCTTTAGTATTCATTAATTTATTAATTAGTATATATATATACTAGCTGATTACCCCGGGAAAGTCTCGGGGTTGAAAAATTTAATATGATTTAATAAAAAATGATAAAAGAAGAAAACTCAAATCACGAAAAAAGTAAATAACTTAAACATAATCAATCTTAGTTAAAAAAACATTTATTTAAAAAGTTAAAAAAATAAAAAGCATAAACCATATTAAACATAATACATTATTAAAAGGATAACCTTCAACATATAATCATCTTCACGTAATTTAAAATATGTTATAATTTGACTTTGACTTATATAGATGTAGAATTCATGAAGGGGGTTGAAAAATATAACTATTCTAATAATACTAATACTAATAGTAATAATTATTACTCTTCTAATTAAATAAATAAAAAAATAACCTTGTTATAAGGTGACACCATGTGTTGCAGTGTTGCGCAATTCTTTCTCATAGCTTCTCTTGATGAAGTATACATATCCATCTTTAGAAGAGTAAAATTCCAATGATAGCATGGCGATTGGGCTGAATTTCAACATCGTAGATAAGAACCTGGTTTAAAAGAAAAATCATGATTAATGAATAACCTGAACACCTTGTGTTTTTTTTCTGTACGAACATAACCCACAAAAAATAGCCGTTTTTTTCTCCGTTTTTTATATAGCACTATGATACTCGTTGGAAAGATAATAAAACGCTCGTTAATTTGGTGTCATTTTTTTTTTTAAAAAATCTCGAATATAAAAGATATTAACGTTTAAAAATTATGGGAGGAACATAAGAGAGAAAAATCTAAATTTATTTTTAAATTCTTTTTTTCTAAAATAACTCAATTTAATTTTAGTAATTGAGAATTGAGAGATAGAGAGATAAATTTAGGGTTTTATGTTTATCTTTTTTTTAATTAAAAAAGAAAATAATTTAAAAACACTAAAATCTTTCAATTATGATGCCACGTGGCAGTTTCATGGAGAGATTGAAGGCACCATTGCACGTCACGTCAGCAATGTTCAATTCTTTTATATAGATTAATAGATATATATATGAATATCAAACCATAGTCTTATTTAAATATTCAGAAAAGGGTGAGGGCGCAGCTTATTACCCGCCTTCCCGCTATCTTGATGTAATTTGTAATGTTTTTTTTTATTTAATGACATACAATTAATTTTAAAAAAAAAAATAAACATTTCTTTAGTATATTTAAATTTCATATAAAATGCTGAGACGGTACTTACATATATATAATACTAGTTTATACCCCGGGAGCGTCCCGGGTTGAGAAATATAAGTAAAGTGAATAAAATTAGAAGTATCTAAACTATAAAAACAACATCTGCCAATATATGAATAATGAATATTATTATTATTATTTTAAACAAATCTCTGCCATAAGTTATCATATTCTAATATAAAAAAAAGGGTAATTAGGTTGGGTATCACCTAATCCCAGGCCCGACCCAAACCCACAATTTTTTTTAAACTAATTCCAAACCTGACACAATACCTGTCGGGTTACAAAAAATAGTCATTTTTTTCTCCGTTTTTTATATAGCACTATGGTACTTGTTGGAAAGATAATAAAACGCTCGTTAATTTGGTGTAATTTTTTTCTTTAAAAAATCTCGTATATAAAAGATATTAACATTTAAAAGTTATGAGAGGAAACATGAGAGAGAAAATAATAAAGTTTTAATATTTACATTTAGTATATTAGGTATTTAATAGATTATTTTAAATCATATTTAAACCATATTTATTTCTTTTTTTAATTGGTGTAGACTTGCCACATCACATCCCATGTGGCATCTCTCAAAAGAGAGATTGCATAATATTATGACATGTCATTAAAAATGCTTTGGTTTATTATAGATATAGATAATTAGTGAATATAGATATATAGGCAGGGAGGCTATTTATGCCCCTCCCACGTCATAACTATGATATTTGGGTACATTTCCATTAAAATACAAGTGCTTCTAAAGTAATAACGTAGATATAGATAATATATATATATATAGGTTTAGGATCCTGTACAAAGTACATTTTTCATGAGAAGTGTGAGAAGGACTAAGAATTGACATGTAGACATCATGTTTTGGATTTAGGAATGATGTTTTAGGTTGTTTTAACTTGAAAAACACCAAACACAACAATCTAAAACACAATACAATGTATTATAGTCATTAAATTTAAAAAACAGCTAAAACACACTACTTAACGCTTAAAACACACTGCTAATGTTCTTAGCATAGTGTTTTAAGTTTTAAGCCTAAAATACATTGTTTTCGGTTTTTAATTGTTATGTTTGGTGTTTTTATAGGCAAAACAATCCAAAACATCACGACTAATTTCAAAAAATGATGCATAAGTATCAATTTTTAATATTTCTCTCACTTCTCACGAAAAATGTACTTTGTACAGGATCCTGACCCTATATATATATATATATATATATATATATATATATATATATATATTATTTTGTATATAATGAAATGAAATGAATGATGAGAGTCAAATAAAAATTCAGGAATTATGTTGGTGAATGGGAAAATGAGCAAGGCAGAACTTGACTAATGATAATAATAATTTATTTATGTTATGTTAATTCCAATGTTTATGAAGTCAAAGTCAGCAGTCAAAGTTAGCAGTCAAAGTCAGCAGTCAAGGTCAAAGGCATAAATCAAGCATTGCTTGATTTAAGCTATTAGTTTTATGATTAAGAGTTGTTTTTGTTTATTATAAATAGCTACTAGGAATTAGTAGCAAAATGTACAAGTTTTTCCATTCATGTTTATCAATAAAGACTAATCTGTGTTGACTGCTTAATTTCTTTGTTTTTTCGGTTCTGCTCTTTGACCCAGTTGTCTAACAATTGGTATCAGAGCGTCCGATTAAGACCTGTCCAGCAAGTGAATCCTACTGCAGATCAAAGATCCCCCAGACACTTTCTTTCTGGTCAAAACAACAGCAAATCCTCAGCTGTATTCAGACCAGATTTGTTCATTCTTTTCTGTTCAAAACCCATTTTGCTCAATGGCTGCAGTCACACCCAATAATCAGGCTGTTGCTCTGGTTAGAGAAGGGAGGTCAATATCATACCAGTGTCCGCTACTCTCTGCAACGAATTACACATCTTGGGCAATTAAGATGTAATCAATCATGGATGCCCATGGAATTTGGGATGCCATTGAACCATCTGATGAAGTTGTTGTGGGTGCCAAGATTGGGAAGAAAGCAAGGGCTTTCATCTTCCAGGCACTGCCGGAAGATATTTTACTGCAAGTGGCGGGACACAAGACTGCAAAGGAGGTATGGGACGCTTTCAAGACGCGGTATCTTGGAGCCGATCGGGTGCAACAGGCTCGAATTCAAATTCTTAACCGAGAGTTTGAACTATTGAACATGAAAGAGGCCGACAATATTGATGTTTTTGCAGGAAAGATTGGGGAGATTGTGTCCAAATTCCAGACTCTTGGCTCTACATTTGATGAGAAAAGTAAGGTAAAGAAGCTGTTGAACTCTGCACCAGATAGGTTCCTACCAATCGTTGCCACGATTGAACAATATTCAGACCTCAACACAATGTTGTTTGAAGAGTTGGTTGGGCGTCTAAAGGCTTACGAAGAAAGGCTCAAACCAGCTGAATCAATCAAAGATTCAGCAGGTCAATTATTGCTTACAAGAACAGAATGGCAGAATCGACACAAGCAGGAGTCAAAGAAAAAGGGTTCCGGTGCAAGTGACTCGCGCGGGCGCGGACGAGGTCATGGCAGAAACAGCCGCGGTCGAGGAGGGAGACAATCCTCAAACAGCGATCGCAGGGACGATCAAACTGACCGAGGCAGGAGCGACCAAAGATCGATGAGGTGTTACAATTGCAACAGAATTGGACACTTCTCTGCTGATTGTCGAGCACCAAGGAGAACAGAAGATGAAGCCAATCTGGTAAGAGAAGATGATGATGATTCTACTCTTTTAATGGCTAAATGTTCACAGGAAATGGTGATGCTCAATGAGGAGAATGTATTCCCAAACATTTATGCCGAAGACGAAGGCAACGAAGGCATGTGGTACTTGGACAATGGTGCAAGTAACCATATGACCGGGAACCGGGAATATTTCTGTGAACTTGATGAAAAAACAGTGGGAAGAGTACGCTTTGGAGATGGATCAGCTGTGGAGATAAAAGGAAAAGGTTCGATCCTTTTACAATGCAAAAATGGAGACCAGAGACTTGTCACGAATGTTTATTCCATACCCAACTTATGTAATAACATACTTAGTTTGGGTCAATTCGATGAAGTCGGATGCAAAGTCGTGATAAAAGATGGCATCTTGTGGATGTATGAAAGATCCGGGAAAACGCTGATGAAAGTGAAGAGGACCCCAAATAGACTTTACAAAATAAAGTTAAAAACGGTGCTACCAACTTGTTTTCTGTCAAAGATGGACGATAAGGCTTGGCTTTGGCATGCACGCCTTGGTCCCCTCAATTTTGAAACATTGAGAAGGTTTACAAAGGAAGGAATGGCGGAAGGAGTGCCCACTATTGATCACAAATCAGAAATCTGTGAAGCATGTTTGGCAGGAAAGTTTCGAAGGTCTTCTTTCCCATCTCAATCAACCTATCGAGCTAAACAACCTCTAAAGTTGATTCATGCTTGTATATGCGGGCCGATTACACCTTCTACATCATCGGGAAATAGGGATGCTGAATTTGACGAAATGGAGCCTTGGAACTAGGGTAAAGAAGAACAAAAGGATGATGACTTTTATGTTGATATTGAAGTCGAGGAGCTGGGCAATAACTCACTGTCAACAGGAACAAATCAGGTCAACTCTAACCAGGCTGAGAACGTTGCTGTCCAGAATTCTGTAACATATTCTGGGCAGAATTTGTCGGCCCAAAACAGCAGCCCAGCAAACACTTTCAGCAGCCCATCAGGCCCAGCAAACAGTCCTGTAGTTAACAACGAATTCAGCCTATCAAGCCCAAGTTATGAGTCTGTTTCAGCGGACTCAAATACAACTTCCGGTTCAGAAAATAGCAATTCAGAATATGATGAGACACCTGTACAAGGTTTTCATCCTGTCTCAAATATTTATGATAGAACTCACTCTATTCAACAGGTTGAATTCGAACGAGTGTTGTTGGCGGTCAACGAGGAACCTGTTACCTATGTTGAAGCAAAGGGAAGCAAAGAATGGCAGAAAGCTATGATGGAAGAGCTAGAGGCAATCAAAAGAAACAAGACCTGGAAGCTTGTTGATTTGCCCAAAGACCACAAACCAATTGGTTTGAAATGGGTCTTTAAAACGAAGAAAGATGCAGATGGGAAAATCACTCGCTACAAAGCTAGACTCATTGCCAAAGGGTATGTCCAAAAGCAAGGGATAGATTATGAAGACGCATTCGCCCCAGTGGCTCGCATGGAAACTGTGCGGCTGCTACTAGCTTTGGCAGCCCAATATGGGTGGCCAATCCATCATCTTGATGTGAAGACGACATTTCTCCATGGGGAACTAAAGGAGGAAGTGTACGTGGAACAACCTGAAGGATTCAAGATACCCGGTAACGAGCACATGGTATACAAGTTCTCAAAAGCCTTATATGGGTTACGCCAAGCTCCACGAGCCTGGAACACAAGGTTGGATACTACTCTTAAGGATCTCGGTTTCAAAAGGAGTCAAAGAGAGCACGCGGTTTACAAACACGTATACAATAACGAAGTAATAATTGTTGGAGTATACGTGGATGACTTAATTGTCACAGGTTCAAATCCGAAGAAAATCAAAGAATTCAAGCGAAAGATGGCTGAACATTTTGAAATGAGCGACCTTGGTTTATTATCTTATTACTTGGGAATCGAAGTAAATCAAACGGATAATGGGATATCGTTGAATCAAGTTGGTTATGCAACAAAGATTCTTAAAAGCTCGAAGATGTGGGACTGCAATCCCACAAAATATCCCATGGAACCTGGTCTTAAATTGGTGAAGAATGATGACAGTGAACCGGTGGACCAACTCAATACCGAAGAATTGTAGGTAGCCTTCGATACCTGACCCATGCACGACCAGACCTAAGCTTCGCAGTAGGACTGGTCAGCAGGTTCATGGAGACCCCGAGAGCAACACACATGAAGGCTGTGAAGCATATTCTTCGCTACATAAAGGGAACTGTTCACTTTGGCATTAAATACTCAAGGAATGGAGATGCGAGATTGATTGGATACAACGATAGTTCTCATGCTACTGATCGGAATGATGGGCGAAGCACAACTGGAATGGTTTTTTATTATGGGGGTGGACCGATCGCTTGGTGCAGCCAAAACAAAGCACGGTGGCTTTGTCTTCCTGTGAGGCTGAATTTATGGCGGCAACAGCTGCTGCCTGCCAAGCAATATGGCTAAAAGGAATGCTTGAAGATTTGACAAGTCAAAAGCTGGAAGGAATCAAGTTACTGGTAGATAATCGCTCGGCCATTGAATTAATGAAGAACCCGGTATTCCATGGCCGGAGCAAACACATAGACACGAAATGCCATTTTATTCGTGAGTGTGTTGAAAATAATCTGGTGAAGGTTGAGTTTGTAAGTGGCAAAGAACAAGCAGCAGATATTTTGACAAAAGCGTTACCCAGACTCAAGTTTGCTAAAATGAGAGAAAAACTAGGAGTTGAAGACATGGAATTAAGGGGGTGATTGTTATGTTAATTCCAATGTTTATGGAGTCAAAGTCAGCAGTCAAAGTTAGCAGTCAAAGTCAGCAGTCAAGGTCAAAGGCATAAATCAAGCATTGCTTGATTTAAGCTATTAGTTTTATGATTAAGAGTTGTTTTTGTTTATTATAAATAGCTACTAGGAATTAGTAGCAAAATGTACAAGTTTTCCCATTCATGTTTATCAATAAAGACTAATCTGTGTTGACTACTTAATTTCTTTGTTTTTCGGTTCTGCTCTTTGACCCAGTACAATTTATAGATAAAGAGAGGGATCGACGGACACTTGGTAGGGTAAGCAGGTGGATAACAGCGAAACTCGAGATGTGGCCGCGTGGGGGCTCAGTAATTTTTATTTGACCCATTCATTCACTCACTCGCTCCTTTTATTTTCCAATCCTTTCCACATGAACTTATACCATTTGACATATGCTAATAATAGCATTTATTTATTTATAATAAAAAAAAAAGAAAATGCAGCTTGTGCTTGCTTCAAACTTATACCACCCACAATGTTGTAAACAAAACACCCAAAGAACAATTACACAAGATCAAAAGAACGAACCAACGATTTCTTTATTATTATGAACTATAGAAGACGATTACAAAAGAATAGAACTAAATTGAAAGTAAATGAAAGGAATTAGAAATCGAATTGAATGAATTAAGGCTAGATAACAAGCTGCTATATAAAAGCCCCAATCTGTCAGTTATGGTTCGTTAGGAGTTTGAAGTCAAGGCAACTTAAACCCCTGAAGTTTCAGAATTATCATTTCTCATCCCTGGACTTGTTGAACTTTATCACAACTTCATAACAATCTCCACCTTTGTGATCAAAGCTTCAACTAACATTTAACAACTCCAAACAATACTGAAATTTAGGTCCAGGAATCACTTTAGTTAGCATATTAGCAGCATTATCAAGAGTATCCACTTCTTCCACTTCTAACTCTTTATCAGCAATAAAATCTCTGATGAAGTGAAATCTAACACTTATATGTTTTGTCCTTTCATGAAAAACCTGATTTTTGGACAACATTACTGCTCCTTGGTTGTCACACAAAATCACAACATTCTCTAGTTTAACTCCAAGATCCAACACAAATCTTTTTAACCAAAGAGCTTCTTTCATAGCTTCTGTCATTGAAATATACTCAGCCTTAGTAGTGGATAAAGCAACTATCTTTTGAAGAGTTGCTTTCCAACTAACAACACCCCCAGATACTGTGAAAATATATCCTGTCATTGACCTGCATCTGTCCAAATCTTTTGCAAAATCTGAATCAGTATATCACCAAACACTGAAAAGATTGCCAATGACAATATTTCTTCGAGCAAGAGCCAACTTGGTAGGAAGACGGTCCAAAAACGCACGCAACATAAAAATATTGTATTTGGTCGGCACCCAAGAACTCCAACAAAACTCGAAAGGAGCAGCATTAACTGGAGCCCCGCGTAACCAACGCTTGACTGCCACCTCGAACCCACTATAAGCCCCATGAGACCACTCCCATGTGTCCTCTCTACCGTATAAAATCACCGCATGCAAAAGATTCTCCAACGAAATCTTCTCCTCAATCTCTTCTGAAGTGGAAGGGGCTCTAGTCCATTCCCAACAAACAATTCTGTTGCCCCCAATAAACTTCAGCAGAACATAAATCAAGACCCTTTTTGTCTTCTCGAGCACAAATAGTATGAGATTTTAATTGATCTCTCTTGTATTATTTAAACCGATTAATGAGAACGAGGAGAGGAACCTTGATAATAATTCTTTCTTGGCATTATAAAAATGAATTTCCACATTAAGTCAAAACAATATAAAATATGTTGGTTATAGTTGTTTTTTAAGAGATGTTTTATTACAGAAAAAAGAAAAGAAACATACAAGTATTAATCTTTTGTGATTAATTATCTTAATACAATCAACACATGTTCTTATATATTTTGGCAATCCAAAGTCCAAACAATGGATATACATTTTGTTTATATATTTTACTCGACAAAAGAAAATAAACGATATGTCTTATGTTATATTATTTTTTAGGGAAAATGACCAATATAGCCCGTTGACCGGGCATTTTGCACAAATAGCCCCCTCCACCGTCTTTGGAGAGACGGGACACGGCTCCCAACCCGCCTGAACCGTCTTTGGATAGACGGGACACGTTGTGACACCCCCAACCGCCACGTGGCGTCTCTGATCCCGAGATGTACCGTCTCTCTCCAGACGGGTCAGAACCCTCTCCCAGACGGTTCACGTTTCCCAAGACGGCTGACCCTTTGGTTCAACCGTCTCCAAAGACGGTTCACGTCTATCAATGCCGGCTGTCCCTTCGGGTCAACCGTCTCAAACAGACGGGTCACCTTTCCCAATACGTCTTAACGAAATTTTTGAACCGTCTGAACCGTCTGAACCGTCTCACGAGTGTATATAAATACCCTAATTAACTTAACGAAATTTGCACCCACCGCTCTCCTCTAACCTTTCATCTTTCATGCACCACCCAACCGTCTCCTCTAAGCTTTCATCTTCCATGCACCCACCCGTCTCCTCTAAGCTTTCATCTTCCAATCCAATGACGTTTTTTTACTTTCCCAGCCGAAGCCCCAGCCGAAGCCTACCGGCTTCGGAAAATTGTTATTGTAATAATATTTATTGTAATAATATTTATTGTTTATTTGTGATTGTAATAGTATAGTACGTTTAAATATAAAAACAAAACGACAAATTAAAAATATAACCAACTGTTTAAATATAAAAACAAAACGACAAATTAAAAATATAACCAACTATTGCATTAAAAATAAAACCATTACAAATAAAAACAAAACGACAAATTAAAAAAAATTACATAAGACGATGTTTAATCATTTGCCACACGGACACATGTTTAAACTCTTTACCCTCCCTATTTTTGTACTGCCTTAGACTGTGTCTAATGGCCGCGTCTTCAGGAAAGTTTGCGGGTACGTCGTAAAGGGTCCGGTTATGGTGGCTGTTGAATATTTGACACTTTGTCGTCAAATCATTCAACTTGCGGCTAAGCGACTCGGTGGTACGTTGTGAGCCCCCAACGAGCCGGTTGTACTCATTCAGGATCCGGAACCACTTGTTGTTGAGGTGTGTACTCTCCTCAACATGCAGCCATGCCGCAATCAACGCGATCTCTTGTTCTTCCGTCCATCTTTGGGGTGCCATTGGTTTTGGACGGTGGTTTGGACGGTGTTGGACGGTGGTTTGGACGGTGTTGGACGGTGGTTTGGACGGTGTTGGATGGTGTTGGACGGTGGTTTGGACGGTGTTAGACGGTGGTTTGGACGGTGTTGGATGGTGTTGGACGGTGTTGGACGGTGGTCGTCGGGTAGTAGATGGTGTTTGGACGGAGTTGTACGGTGGTTGATATGTTCAGACGGTTTGGATGACGGGAAATGGACGGGAGACGGGTATTTATAGGGCTGAGCCGGACAACCGAAGCGTCGCCGCTCATCGGGAACCACCGCGTCGGTAAATGTGTACCGTCTCTCAAGACGGTTCAACCGAAGGGTCAGCCGTCTTGGGAAAGCTGACCCGTCTGTTTGAGACGGTTGACCCGAGGTGTCAGCCGGCATTGATAGACGTGAACCGTCTTTGGAGACGGTTGAACCAAGGGTTAGCCGTCTTGGGAAACGGGAACCGTCTGGGAGAGGGTTCTGACCCGTCTGGAGAGAGACGGTACATCTCGGGATCAGAGACGCCACGTGGCGGTTGGGGGTGTCACAACGTGTCCCGTCTATCCAAAGACGGTTCAGGCGGGTTGGGAGCCGTGTCCCGTCTCTCCAAAGACGGTTGAGGGGGCTATTTGTGCAAAATGCCCGGTCAACGGGCTATATTGGTCATTTTCCCTATTTTTTATTGCCTGCAAAAGATATAAATCAAACTTTTAGGCTCTCATAGTCGTATTACATCAATTGTGGATTCAAGTTTCAACCATATTAGAAGCACATAAAAGGATGTCATCTTGACTCACTAAGGGTGACGCAATCATTGCAATTTTGATAAAATGGCACACAAATAAGACGATGCATTAAAAAAAAAAAAAAAAAAAAAAAAAAAAAAAAATCAAAGGGGACGAAACCCCAACGACCGACTCACCGGTGGAGTGGGAATATACCAAACCGCAAAAATACAATCAAAAAGTCTAATTCCAAAAGTAGTTTGCCATCATCATTGTATTGTATTGTATGTCCTAGTTTTCATTTTTACTTTTTTGACTGCCCTAAATATCTTCGTATCCAAATTTTGAATAGTCTTGTTTCTTTCCTTTCACAACTTAATACTCCTTCATTACCATTTTAAGCAAGAGTTGTCATTCAAAATCAACCTTGAGGCTTGATCAATTTTGCTTGTTACATCTAAAAAAAGGTTTTTGTTTTGCAACTGTACACCTGATGTTTGCATTTTATTGAAATAAACAGTCTGAATGTTGAACCATTCAGAACTGAATGATTCAGAGCCTCATTAAGAGGCTACCAAACAGGCCTTTAATCTGACTTCACTAAACTACCCTTATGATTAGGGCTGCAAACGAACCAAACGAACACGAACAAGGCCTTGTTTGTGTTCGTTTGTTAAGGAAATCATGTGTTCACGAACAGTTCATGAACACTTGCCGAACGAGATTTTTTGTTTGTGTTCGTTTGTTAAGAAAACACTTGTGTTCGTGTTCGTTTGCGTTCGTTTTGTTCATGAACGCACACGAACACAAACGAACATTAATGAACACAAACAAGTGTTAATGAACACAAACGAACACAAAGAAATGTTCATGAACATAAATAAACACAAACGAACATATATTAACTTTTGAATAAAATATAATTCTTAAGATATCAGCTAGATCCACCCAAAATATAACTAAAGTATCCAAACATATTTACCTCACATATATTATTTATTTGGGTAAATAAAAGAAAATAAAAAATTATAAAAATTATAAACCCTATTAAACTATCGAACATAAACGAACACGTTACCGAACGTTCACGAACATAAACGAACGAACGCGGCCTCTGTTCATGTTCGTTCGTTTAACTAAACGAACAAAATTTTTTGTTCGTGTTCGTTCATTAATTAAACGAACGAACACAAACGAACTTCCCGCCGAACGGTTCATGAACTGTTCGCTGAAAGTTCAGTTCGTTTGCAGCCCTACTTATGATAAAAATAAGAAATAAGAAATAAGAAATATTAAATCATAATTTCAAGTTTATCTCATATTTATTTAATATTTATTTTCTTAATTAATTCTTTTTATATTTTCTCTTATTAAAAACCATTTAATATTTTATTAATGTAACCTCATAATATTAAATTTTCTAACCAAAAAATAAATATAAAAACAAAAAAAAATTGTTATAAGTCGTGTGATACACAAGTTTCCAATGAATCATTTATACTAAACGATACTGTAAATGGGAGTTCTGTTTTCATCTAAGGCATAATAGGTCAAAGTCAGTCGTTTCTAAAAAAGCTGCACCTTCAAGACAACTGCCTCAATCACGCCCTACAATGGTTGCTTCTCCTTTTGCTTCTCCTCCAAACATACATTCTCTCTTTAATACACATTTTTATTATTATTCACATGATTAAAATTGTTGTTTTATTATATTATAGTACGTTAATTTCTATGCTACATCGTAATACACATTTTGTGACTTCATATTAGATTTTTATATATATTCCTTTGATTGGCGGGGACTTAATTTTCAATCCTTCTTAAAATGAACAAGACTTAGTGACACGCTATCTTTCCTAGTAGATTTTGGTTGAAAGTTGAAACATTGCAACACAAAGGTTAAGTATATGCTATACTTTCCTTCTTGAGATTGCTCATGAACATGATGTGCTGGTTAGGTTGACTCATGACATTTTTGTTCATTTTCACATCTCTTATAAATAACTGGTGTGTATTTATGGTTGTTGATATTGTTACTACTATAATTTAAATCTTCAGGATCTAAGGTAGTCTTTGGTATGAATGTATCTTTACGAGGTAATGAAAAATAGTGTGTTTTGTTGGTTAAATGAATGTAATCACTCATTCCACAAGACATTTCATTCTCTCAAAACCATTTCATCCACCCTCCATGTTTTTTTTTTCATTCACCCTTTACTAATAACACCATAACCCACCACGACCACCTACCACCATCATCACCACCCACCATCGCTGCCACCGTCACCACCCACCACCGTCGCCCACCACCGTTGCCGCCACCACCCACCACTGTCGTCACCACTCACCACCGTCGTCGCCGTCACCCACTATCACCCACCACCGTCGCCGCCCAACGCCGCCCACCACCGTCACCCACTCACTGCCGCCTCCACCACCTGCCACTATCACTCACCACAATTTCCTTTACTCACCACTACCGCCACCACCCATAACCGCCACTACATTATATTTATTCCACTTGTGTAATACATGTGGTTATTCAACCCGTGCAATACACGAGTTTTTAAATATGTAGCTTTTTTATTATTTAATATATAAAATTACATTTAACCTGTATAATACACACAGTTTAAATGTAAATAATAATTTGAATACTTTGTATAATTGTATATTTGTATTGTTTATTTCATTATTTTAAACACTGTTATCTTTCTTCTAGTTGCTTGAGTATGTTATCAGAGATGGGCATTTTTTATTTCTAATCAAGTCGTTTTTTTTAAGAAAATATTTTTTCCTTTATTTTGGTATGTTTGTATTAGCATGAGTAAGGTTTATACTATTTTATTTTGTTTTCATCGTTAATTTTCGCTCCTATATCATCATCACGTTCTATTTCTCAATATTATCGTTAGGTAATTTTCATTATAACGGGTCAAGTTGAATTAAATTTGTCTATCCCGATAAGTTGTTGTTGCTGTTGCTGTTGTTAAGTTGTTGTTGTTAAGTTTGGAATTTATGGCGGCAACAGCTGCTGCCTGCCAAGCAATATGGTTTGTACATTGTGAACAAAATAGTAACCAAATGGTCTTTGCCTTTGGCCTTTTGGTAGCAAAATGTTGGATAGGGTTTTTATTTCCAGGTAACGAGAGATTAAAAAAAAAATTAGCCGTTAAAAAAATACTTGTTAAAATAAAATGCCCATAATCTAAATTATTCTTTTGTCCTTTAACATCCCTTCAGAAAATGTTTAATTCTGTTTGTTTATCTTTTTTTTCTTTTCTTTGGAAGTTTTGTTCGTTGTGGTCAGTTGTTGGATTTATATAAATGTGATTACCATATTAGACAATAAGAACCTTAACCAAGAAGATTTCATTTTCATATGGTTTTTTTGGACGGCAAATTTCACTCCTTGTAGGATTTGAACCCATGACCTCCCCTTAGGTGTTTTTAGAAGTTTTGCTTCTACCAATGGGCCACCAACCCAAATGACTTTCATATGGTTGGTTAAGAAAAATAAGTCACATCATTAGAGTTTTACAAAAATTTATTATTAGTAGTTGATGATAGTTGACAAAAATGAATTGGGTTGCTTGGCAAAGGGTTAGTGCTCTGGTTGAATTTGGTGGTCTCGGTTTCGGCTCTCTTCATGACGCTAATTTATCGATGCTAGCCAAGTGGTGGTGGCGATTTAAAATCGATTCTACCGCGCTTTGGAGGAAAGTTATTTGGGCTATACATAGTTCATCCAGGGATTGGAATCCGATTCCAGCCAAGTTATCGGTTCCTGGTCCCTGGAAGCAGGTTCATTCTTCAACTCAGATTATTAAAAGGCTCGGGGTGGATGTGGGTTGGGCTATACATGGGTTAGTGGGTGATGGGTTGGGTGTTTTTTTCTGGCTGGACTGCTGGATCACAGATTCGCCTCTGCCGGTCGTGTTTCCAGCCCTGTTCGCGCTAGAAAAAAACAAGTTTGCATGTGTCGCTGACCGGGTGCTGCAAATGGGTTCTGGGTGGGACTGGGACTGGAAACGGGACTCCTTTTCAGCTGCAGAGCAGGCCGAGTTGGACCAGATGCTGCGCAGTTTTGCTGTCCCGGTGCTGCTGCATGTTTCTGATCGCTGGACGTGGTCTTTGGGCGGCTGCGGATCCTTTTCTGCGGCTGATCTCAAGCAGAAACTTCACTCTTTCAGATTTCAGCAAGCATCTTTCGTGGTTAAGAAGAATTCTTGGGTTCCTAGGAAGGCGTTGATACTTGCGTGGAGGGCTGAATTGGACCGGTTACCGACTAAGTGCGCGCTTTTAAGAAGAAATGTTCGTGTTGGATCTGATGTATGTCTTTTCTGTGGCGACTTTGCGGAGACAACTGAACATTTGTTTGTATCGTGCGCGTTTTCTCAAATGGTTTGGCAATTAGTGGCGCAATGGTACAAAATAAATGCTCCCTTTATCTTTCACTTCAAGGATTTGCTCAAACTTCACTTTCATATTGGTGGATCAACGAAGTCGAAGAAGGCGTTTTATGCGGTGGTCTTGACTACTATTTGGTGTATTAGGAAACATAGGAATGAAGCGGTTTTCGATCAAGCTCAAGTCTCACTTCAAAAGCTCCTTGGTGATATTAAGTCTCTTAGTTTTTTTCTAGGTCAAGGCTAGGGCCGGGTGTCCGTCTTTGGATTGGAATATGTGGCGTAATTTTAGTTTCTCTAGTATTGGTTGGTAACTTAATTGTTCTTGGTGTATATGTTTGATTGTATGGTGTATTGCTAGTATCCCGCTAGCTTTAGTAAATATATATTTTGTTGATCGTTCAAAAAAAAAAGTAGTTGACGATAGTATTTTAAGTAGATATCTTTTGTATTTAATGTGAATCTTCTAGAGATAATTGTTAATATGTTACCATAGTTATCTGCTAGGTATCTATATCTCTATAGGGTAGGGTTCCTGTAGGAAAATAGTTTTGTGTAGAAATTGTTTTCAATCATTGGATTTAAAGATGGATGGTGGAGATTAAAAGTTTAGATGTGTTTAAAATTTAGTTTATATATTATAGAAATTCATGGTAGGATTGTAAATATGTGTTTTAAATGTGGGTATAAATGTCATTTTGTGTTTAACTTTTAGAAACCTTTTAAATGCTCTCCATAAATAAAGGTATATTTCTCTCTCTCTCTCTCTCTCTCATAATTATATTTGATATAATCATTCATAAGTAGACATTAATTCTCACAAAACAAAAGAAACCCACCTACTGATGATATAAAACACGGTATAATGTTCATATAAAACACTATTTAGAAGCTAAAAGTGTTATGGCTTAAAACATTTGACTTTGTAGTTTTGTGGTGACATAAAACACAGTTGTAGGTTCAAATAAAACACATATATTTTTTCATCTAAAAAAAACCTTTGGAAAACATTATGTTGGTTGTTATACAACACTCCTGATGTTGTTATATAACACTCCTGATGTAGCCTGTGATGAAATGATATATAAAACACTATTGATGATATTAAAAAACACTCTTGATGTTAACCCTTGATGATATCACGATCGTAAGAATTGATGATATGAATGTCTCAAAATGTTTATATGTTGAAATTGAATGACATAGAATTGGATAATATGTTGAAGATAACTAGCTAAATTAGTGGGATTTTTTAATTTTAAAAATTGGTAAAAAAGTCTTAAATGCCCTTAATCTCAAAAGTTGATCCTATGGCTATAATTCATTCCTACACTTCTTACACAAATCAATTTTCCTACCGGATCATCTACCTATCTCTATATATTAATATTATATTAGTATTGCAAAGCACTAAATCTTAGAGGGTGTTTGGGATTGCGTTTTAAATATGATTTTTAGATTATTGCGTTTTGAAAACGCATATAATCAGTTTTTAGTGTTTGGATTGCGTTTTGAAAACGCAGGTAATCAGTTTTTTAGGCTACCAAAACGCAATAATGTATAAGCAGCTCCACCCCTGCATTTCCAAAACGCATAATCTGTTTTGAATAATCAATCTCAAACACCCCCTTATATGGCAATCAAAAACGGCATCCTCTCTCTTTGAGTATACCACGTGACACTAGGTATTCTTGAAAAAAAAACCATATATAAAGCATTTTTTTTTTTTTGCAAATCCTAACCAAATTGACTCAAAACCCTAGCATAACAAATCGTTATTCATCCTCTGCACTACCTCAAACCCTAGCCTCAAACAATGTTTTACACATCTTCATGGTACTATATTTCTCATCTATCTTTGTATCCTTCGTTTGTTTTATGTTTTGCTATACATGTTCTTCGTTTTTATTTTAACGATTTACCCCCTAATGTTTTACATCATTCTTTTTTCCCATTCTAATATCCATCTTCCATCGTTATCCTTCCCAGATCTCTTCAATCTCGATTTGAAGCTTTCAATCAACCGGGTTAGTTTTGCTAGATCTGTACTCTTATATAATTTGTTCAATAAATCGTATTTGTTTATTATTTGACTGTGAAAAGATTAGGATTTGTGATCCTGGCTTCAAATGCTAGGGTTTAAATGTTATTATGGGCTCATAATTTTCTGCAACCACATATACGTGAGGTGAACTCAAACCCTAATCTGAAGTTTTTTCCTTCATCTTTCTTTATTATCATCCCTAACCAATATTATCATATTATTATTATTATCATATCATATCTGTATATGGTCATAGAGATGGAGCGTGTGACGAAGTTTCCGATGAGTAACGTTGACATCGGGCCCAGAAAATGACAGCATATTGGCTGGGATGTTGTTCATCCTACACCACCCAAGGTATTATTATATTCGCTTATGTTTCTTCATATTTGTCTGATTTTTTTGGTGTTTTGATTTGTATGTCTTTATTTTGCTAGATCTTATCTAAATCTAAATAAGAAGATGATGATGATGATTCACCATGTTCTACCGTTGTTGGGTTTGGAAAGAAAGAAATAAAGAGTTATTTAAATACGTGTCGAGAAGTGGAAGAAGAAGAAGAAAATAGTAGCTCAAGCTCTGATTTGAATGAAGAACATGTCACTAGCTTTGATGATTTATCTTCTCCTTCTTCTGTAGATAGAAACACTGACAAGAACATGGTTGAACCCACATGTTCTAAAGATTCAGACAAATTGGAGAAACATGGGTTAATAGGTCTCTCAGGTCAGCATTCAGTCCATTCAAGTTAGCCTGGTTAACAATTTGGTCCATTTCTGAAAATAAAACTTTAACTTATTAGTTAAAATTAATGTGGTCTAAATTTAGTCCAGATTTGTTTGAAGTCCAGTCCAAAGATTTTCAAAGCCCAGTCCAAAATTTGTTGTTCAGTTCAGTCCAAGATGGTAGGTCGAACACAGGTTGAGGTCGAACACAGGTTGAGGTCGAACACAGTGGAGGTCGAACACAGATCCAGGTCGAACACAGGTTGAGGTCGAACACAATGGAGGTCGAACACAGATCAAGGTCGAACACAAGCCATGTCGAACACAGTGAAGGTCGAACACACCTTGAATAAGGAAACCTGCACACAATTAGCAACAAATTTTTCCACAAAATATGGAGATCGAGGATTTTGAAAAATTTCAAAGAGATTTAAATCAATAAAACAATTCCTTTTTCAAAAACTTCAAGATCTCCTTAATTTTAGCAAACACCTTTGACTTTCATCAAAATTGGATCAAAAAACAAAAAATATCAATAAATTTTTGAACGGAAATATTGATAATCAAAACCAAATCAACAAAACAGGCTGCATAGGATAAATTGATCAGTAACAAAACATATAACTATGAAATCAATATGAGTCAAATCAATAAAATCAACCTAGTTTGTAGCAAGAACTTCCTTGATCTTCTTCTTTTGATACCGAACCGAGCCTTCGAAAGACTTTAGTAAAACCCATTCTTCTGGAATCACAACTCCAGGTTTCAATATCAAACATCCTTTATCAGTGAAATGAGTTGAGTAGTCATTATCACAAATCTGTGAAACGCTTAGTAGACTATGCTTCAATTCAGGAACATAGTTTACTTTATTAAATTGAAGAGCACCATTTCTTACCGTTCCCCTTTGAGTTATTTGACCCTTCTCACCTCCCGCAAATGAGACAAATCCACCATTGAAAAATTCCACGTTAGTAAGCTGGGATAAGTCACGTGTCATGTGCCTTGAACAGCCGCTATCAATGCACCAAAGACGAATGATAGTCCTCCACAGCCGTTCCTGCACATTGTGCGGAATCAGTTAGTTGTTGGTACCCAAGCCATAGTCGTTTTGGGTACACCGTTGTGATCCATGTACTGGACTTTCATCCAATTCATGTTGTCAGTTGAAATAGTAGCACATCGATTAGATATGTCATTAATAGAACAAGAAAATCCTACAGACGAGGAGGAATTTGGAATAGAACTTTTTGGTTTCCAGTGGGATTTGTTTTTTGAAACCATCTTTTCTTTGGAATTAACTGATACCTTGGAAGTTTTTATTTGATGTTTAGGTATCCTACCCGACTGTTTGAGACGCTTATTTCTATTCCAATCACCATCAGAAGGCTTCACCTTGGATTTGTCATCCCGCATTGCCTTAGGTTTCTCAACCTTCATTGGCATGGGATGATTATGGTTCCCGTTTGGAGCCTTCAGATGTTTCCAACTTGCAAAAGTTTTCAGATTAGTTTTACAATTTCTGGCTATGTATCCTGGGATTCCACATGTGTAGCATATCTGACGCTTCACAGGTGGACCCCCCTGAGATCTTGCAGACTTTCCAGATTCAAAAGATCTGTTTACAGCTCGATACCTGTGTGATGCTGTTTTTGAATACCTTTTTCCCTGATTTGAAGAGTTATGTTTTTCATATTTTGGTAAAACATGTTTTGGTGGAAGATATTTCCCAGTCCCACCCGTACTAGTGCTCTGATACCAATTGTAAGTCCAGTATCCTCTCCGAGGTATCAAACACACTCAATCGAGTGCGGATCCAAGATTGAATGTAAGAACAAAAGAAGAAAATATATTATTAATAACATCGTGCCACTGCTTCGATCGCACACGGTTTCAAAGAACCGTTTGGTACGATCACTAAGAAGATTGCACACGTTCTCTAGGAACGTCTGGTACAATCTCTAGGAACCTTGCACACGAGAGAACTCGTCTGGTACAAGTTTCGTACAAGGGGCTACATGATTACAAATGAGATGTCCACCTACCAATGAACTATACATAACAATATATAGGAGCCTCTAGCCATGTGGCCCACATGGCCTGACCCAAGCCCAAACAAAAACTAAGCCCAATAAATATAAATGTGTTTGATAAAGACAAGCGTAAACCTATAAAATTTCAGGGCCTTACAATATCCCCCTAGGTTTATGCTGTCTTTATCAAGGCTCAATTAAAAGAAAATCTTCAGCCGATGATCTTCAGTCTTGGGTCTTCTCTTTCACTGATCCATTTTAAAGTCGCTAATCCGGCCCAACAGTATTCTAATAAAAAAATAGGCCCATAACTCAAAATCTATCCAACCCAACCAGGAGTAAACCAATCCATAAATAAGCATGACCCTCCTCTAATTTCTTTAGCTCAATCCATGGTCCTATTAGAAAGCTTGATCCCATGTCATCATAATTCCAAGAGATTAAAACCCGGCAAGCTCAAACCAGATCAATCACTAAATTAGGGAGCTCACCAATGAAGAGCCCACGACTAACCCAAATAAATGAAAAAGCGGCCCAGTTCAGTCCGAAAAAGTCACAGCCCAATTAAGCCGACCCAATCCCAATATTCAATACAATAAGTTGAGCCCAAGTGTTACGGCCCAAGCAAATCTCCACCAAACAAACAAAGATCCAAACCGTGGGCACATTTGGAAAATAAAGTGGTACCAGGCCTAAATAGGAAATAAACGTGGTTCAACCTTTATAGCCAGGCCCAATAAGAGACCGAAACCACCCCATCTCTAATTCCTAAATCCTACACCTCGGACCAATTCAAACCAAAACATAATGACAAAGCCAATATCAAGCGGTCGGCCCAATAATAATTTCTTCACTCCGTTTACATAATAATAATAATAAAATCTTACTTAAATTCCACCTTATTTATTAAAAATTTCTTCACTCCGTTTACATAATAATAATAATAATTATTATTATTATTATTATTATTATTATTATTGTTATTATTATTTTTACGGGTTAAACTCGAAGTATATTACATTGTTTGAGTTGTTCATGCATAATGGACGGTGATGAAAAAAACAGAAATCCTTGATCATAAAACATGCATGTTCTTTAATATGGTTACGGATTCACAACTAAAATTTATTTATTTATTTATTTTCATAATGGTGTTGCATCATATCTTTTATCAACAAATCAAAACAAACCCTAAATATCCATTTTTTTTCAAGTCTAGAAGTTGTTCAAATTTTGCGAAAGGGAACAATTGAACAGAGGACGGTGGGATGAAAAAAGAAGTGATATCTAGTTGTGTGATAATTCATGGAATGAACTGCAAAATTATAAAAACAACCAAACCAAGAAATTCTATCACTTACGTAAAAATGGCAGCCTTTTATGCGTTAGTTCTAATCATCATGTGTGCCCAAGTAGTACGTTCGACCACTTTTTCTGATGAGAATCCTATCAGACAAGTGGTACCTGATGGTTTACGAGAACTTGAGACGTCTGTTGTTCGAGTTATTGGTCAAACTCCTCATGCTCTCACCTTTGCTCGATTTGCTCACAGGCAATTATTTTAATTCATTCATTAATACGTATATATACTTACTTTATCTTAATTTAATTATGAGATATACATCTAGGTATGCGAAGAAATACACAACCGATGATGAAATGAAGCAGAGGTTTTCCATTTTTGTTCAAAGTTTGGATATGATTACATCACATAATAACAAGGGTCTTTCCTATACTCTTGAGGTCAACGGTGAGCATTAATTTTTAATCAAAACCCATATCCTTTTTACATGGATTGCTTCATTTACTTTACATCTTGTGTTTTGTAAGTTACCATTCGTATTGATTCATTATTTGTGTTGTTTGAAATAGAGTTTGGTGATATGACATGGGAAGAATTCAGCAAAAACAAACTAGGAGCTGCCCAAAACTGTTCAGCTACTAAAAAGGGCAACCATAAACTAACTCATCATGATGATGTCCTTCCATTTACGGTAGATCATATCAAGATAGTTTATATTATCTTATCATGATCATATATGTTTGGTTTATAATTACTAAATTTCTTGTTATCTATGCATGCAGCAAGATTGGAGGGAAATTGGAATTGTGAGCCCAGTCAAGAATCAAGGATCATGTGGATCGTGTTGGACATTTAGGTACCTAAATTAATCTCTCGACTCTCAATACAATATATATTAACGTAAATTTTTCAGCACGACTGGAGCTCTTGAGGCTGCTTATGCCCAGGTTCATGGGAAATCAGTTAATCTATCAGAGCAACAACTTGTAGACTGTGCGGGTGATTATAATAACTTCGGTTGCAAAGGCGGCTTGCCTTCTCAAGCGTATGAGTACATCATGTACAATGGTGGATTGGACTTTGAGGAAGCATATCCTTACACTGCAAAAGACGAAGGACTATGCAAATACTCACCAGAGAAGGTTGCAGTCCAAGTTGTTAATGTTGTCAACATCACCGAGGTAGATAATATATAACTATAAACCACGAGTAGTGTAAGTAGTTACTAGCTTGTTTTGTACGTTGATAGGGTGCCGAGGATGAATTAAAACACGCGGTAGGTGTTGTTCGTCCGGTGAGTGTGGCGTTCCAGGTGGTTCCATCCTTCTCATTTTATGCTGGAGGAGTTTTCACTAGTGATGTATGTGGTAGTTCTCCCATGGTACGTGATCGAGTGAGCTAGCTAGCTAGATTCTTTGTGGTCTTTAATGTCCTTATAATAAGTGTATGTGAATGCAGAATGTTAACCACGCGGTTGTTGCAGTTGGATATGGTGTCAAAAATGATATCCCATATTGGCTGCTTAAGAACTCATGGGGACCAGACTGGGGTTTGAATGGCTACTTCAAAATGGAGAGGGGAAAAAACATGTGTGGTATGTAACTTAATCAATTAATTAATAGTCACATGAATCACGTTGTACCTAACATTAAACGAATGATGGTTGTTTGTTGTGATTGCAGGCATTGCAACATGTGCATCCTACCCTGTTGTTGCCTAGATGAGTGTGACGTTGTTGTAGCCAGGGCTAACCCAACTTTTTTGGAGGCCCAAAGCGAACTAAAATGTTGAGGCCCTTTTAATTTTTTTTTTTAATATATGTAAACCTTCTCTTTTACTCTAGGTTGAGATGGACAGTAATAAACAACGAAATTTATAACTTATGGAGTCAAACATTTATAGTTTGTAGAATTTAATTTTAATAGAATTTTGAAAGTGATCCCTTTCGTAATTCAATTAAAGCTTCATGTTTAAGGGGTTTTTTTATAACCAAATTCGTAAGTTTGTTTTTAATTTAACACTGAATGATTGATAAAAAAAATAATCATTAAATACCTAGACAAAAGATCAAATACAAATAACTTTTTCGTACAAACTGTACGAATCAAAGGAAAAACACGGAAAAACACACGGGCTGTTTATAACTAGAGAATACCCGCAACCCTTCCATTTTCACGATAAACAACCTTTATATTGAAATTTAACATTTAGTGTAGTTACGGATCTTTCTCTCCTTTTTTTCACAAACCTGATTGTATCACCTGCGGTGTCTGTGAGTGTTGGCAGTGGATTAAGCCCAAGAAGTAGGCTTCTAGGCAAGGCACCGGTCGGCGGTTAAACGGGAATACGGTGGGTTTTGTGGTCGGCTAGGTAGAGATCTCTGGCTGAAGAGTTAGACAGACAGACCATGGAGATGCAACTTGTGACGAAGTTGTTGATGAAGTTGTAGACTCGGTATCCGCGGTGAAGAAGAAAACATTGACCAATATGTTTGAAACAAAAAGATAAAATAAAAAAATTGGTGAATTTTTTTTGACTACTTTAGCACTGCATGCTCGGTAAATTCATTTGTTTGAAATTGAAATTTTGTATCATATATTTTCTTTACGGATCAGAGATCACAATTAATTAGAAACACAATTATCACTATTTTGTATTTAGGGGGTGTTTGGGATTGATTATTCAAAACATATTATGCGTTTTGGAAAAGCAGGGATGGAGCTGCTTATAGATTATTGCGTTTTGGTAGTCTAAAAAATTGATTATCAGCGTTTTCAAAACACAATCCAAACACTAAAAACTAATTATCTGCGTTTTCAAAACGCCATAATCTAAAAATCAGATTTAAAATGCAATCCCAAACACCCTCTAAGTTGAGAGAGGATAACGTACAAAGTTTCTTAACATACAAAGTGTAAGAAGCATTCCCAGCCATTAGATTTAAGCGGTGGCAAGATGGTAATTAACAATCCTAATCATATTTGGGTTAATCTAACCAAGGGTAAATTAGGAAAAACACGTTTAAATTTATGTGAAATCATAACAACAGACATAATCGATGCAAAAATTTTCGACGATTCAACCTGATTTTTCATCGTTTTCAACTCGATTAAACGTTCAGAATGATTAAACAATAAAAAACATTCGATTACAAACAAAATCAAGACGTATTTGCAAAAATAGAAAAAAACAGAGTATGATAATTCAATCGATAAAATTAGTCGAATCATATTCAAAAATCACTATCAACACATGTATTATTCACAGAAACGAACGATGTTGATAATAGAAGAAGAATTAAAGAAAAAAAATGGATTTCAAAAAAGTTTCAGACGATGAAGATCAGAAACTGTTAAACAGAAAATCATAAAACACACTTGGTTGTTTTATAAAACGCATTTGGTTTTTTAAACACTATTTAAACTGGTTTTTACAAAACACACTTGGTTTTTTATAAAACGCATTTGGTTTTTGTAAAACGCATTTGGTTTTTTTATAAAACGCATTTGGTTTTTTAAACACCATTTAAACTGGTTTTTACAAAACACACTTGGTTTTTTATAAAACGCACTTGGTGTTTTGTAAAACGCACTTGGTTTTTGTAAAACGCACTTGGTTTTGTAAAACGCATTTAGTATAATTAGAACTCACATTTTCCTCACTTTTTTCCCTATTTTACTCTGTTTTTCTCCAACAAACAAACAACTATATTCACACACAGTTGAGGTAAGGTTTTTATGGATTGGTTGTTTTTTTGTCTTTTTTTCTTCTTTTTCCTTTGTTTTGTGATTAGCCAAAGATACAGAAATGTTGGCTTGGTTGTCTTCTCCGAAGATAGAGGGAAGTGACTAGATCTGAGCCACAATTGAGGTCGGGTTGAAATCGAACAACGATTGAGGTCGGGTTCGGTTCCGATTACGAAAAAAGAGAATAAAAAAGGTAAAAAGGTGGGGTTGGAAGGTGATGATGAGGAGTATAAACCATCTATATTGATGAGGGATCGAGCTCTTCTAGTAGATCAGATGATGAAGATGAAGATAAAGTTTGTGAGAATGGTGGTTAGTTCAGATCTACCACAAAAAGGAAGGAAGGAAAGGTGTTTTGAGTTAGGTATAGTTAACCATGGTTTACACGTGTCAATATGTGGTGGCTTCCTACACTTCTCACATTAAGAAACTTTGTACCATATACTTTCTTGTTTACCTGTAATTAAATTATAATATGATTTTATATCTTGATTTGTTCGCTCCACAGTTAATTTGGAAATATGAGTATGGAGCTAATATTTTTATAAAATACACATATTTATTACAAAGTTTTAATGTAATTATACGCATATGTATGTATATATGTATGACGCCATTCAGTTTGATTAGCGTCTGGTTC
Organism: Ambrosia trifida; assembly: GCA_028751855.1. Classification (NCBI taxonomy): domain Eukaryota; kingdom Viridiplantae; phylum Streptophyta; class Magnoliopsida; order Asterales; family Asteraceae; genus Ambrosia; species Ambrosia trifida. The sequence goes on from CM054132.1 coordinate 77,677,558, forward strand.
AATGTACGACCTGATTTTAGATACACGTCATCAAAACATGTTATATGTTGATCAACATATAAATGTACGAATAACGGGAGTAGCCAATCTATAGTATAGTAGAACATCGACCTGTACTTTATAACGCCATTGTGCACATGAAGGTTTAACGTTCAATTATCTATGCAAAGTATGAATATATTTTAACGCAAACATAAACACATGAGTAAAACCATACAAACAAATATAAACTTGAGCATGTTAATCATAGATATTCATACATATATTTTGGTGTCACCATGTAAATTAAGGCCCGAACGACAATCTCATAACACTGGAAGCCAACAAATCGTATTATTTAACGGTGAACATGTAGCACGTTTTATCTTAAAATCTCATAACAATGGAAGCCAACAGAATAACAATGGAAGCCAGCAGATCGTATTCTTTAACGGTGAACATGTAGCACGTTTTATCTTGAAAGACTAAGCTTTGAAAGTTATACTGCTTTAAAATTCCATACAATTTGCAAATTGAGCACATGTAAGCAAGCATTTTGTAATTGGTATTATCGGAATGACGAAACAATAACGACTAATATCTCACCAGTGTAATTTTTTTTCATAAATTTTCATTGAACTGCGTAAATTCAAGTTACTTTACGTTATTGAACTGCATAAATTCGAGTTACTTTACGTTTTCGACGCACGCCGCCGCAACGCGCGCCGGTTTAAATCCACTAGTTGTTACTGTTTTGTAAGTTTGAAGACCTAGTTGTGCTCGAATCTAGATCACACATGGCTACCATCACCGGACCCAACACAGAGAATGAAAAAAAAAAAAAGTATATATGCACAATTATAATTTCTAACCAAACGACTAAATTAACTTCACAGTATCTTCGAAAATCAACCAAAATTCAATGTTTTTCTTGATGAAGTCATGGTATAGTCAATTGTAAGTGGAAATTTTTGCAGACGAGTATGAAAAACATAAAATTACAATAACAAATCACCAGACTTTAAACGGAACTAGTGTTTTAGTTACCAGCGCTTCGCTGCGGGAACTCCTGTTGTGTTGAGGGTTTAGTACACGGTAAAGATCGCGCCTCGCTGCGGCAGCTCCTGTTGCGTTGAGGGTTTGATGGACATTGATTCTATTACCCCGCGCTTCGCGACGGGAGCACCTGTTGCGTTGAGGGTTTGGTGGACGTTAAAGATCGTGTGTCGTCGTGGGAGCTCCTGTTGCGTGGAGGGTTTCATGGACATAAAAGATAATATTAGGTGACTGTTACTCTCGCGTGGGCTTAAAAAAAAGTACTCGCGGCTAAAAGCTAAAAGTTTGGTGGTCAAAATTTGAAATTCTTTGGGTGGTCAAAGTTTGAAAGCCTAAAAGCTAAAATTTTGATGGTCAAAGTTTGAAATCCTAAAAGCTAAAGGTTTGATGGTCAAAGTTGCAAATCCTAAAAGCTCAAAGTTTGGTGGTCAAATTGGGAAAAAAGAAAGTACATAGGTTAGTAAGAAAATTAGTTGCCAAAGTGCAATGAAAGTTTAAAAAAGTTGGGTGGTTAGAATTTGAAATTCTAAAATGGCTAAAGTGTAAATATTAAGCAAAGTTTGATCATAATAGTAAATCGTGTTATGTCTGCCGTCAAAATAGACCAATCAAAATTGGATGCCGCCCAAAGTACCCAATCAGGTTGAAGCAGTCTAATATTTAACCAATAATATTGAAGAGACACTGTAGAAGTATCTCTTCTTTATTAGATATATATAATTTGGGTACCCTTGGAGATGGGGCCTAAGGGGCTACCTTATACATAGGTCGGCCCTTATTGCATTGGAACAAATCAATACTAGGGTGTACAAAAAGCCCGCGACTTGAGGCTCGCTCGAAATTCGCTCAAAAAAAACTCGAAAAAAGCTCGCTCGAAAAGGCTCGTTTTGTTTTCGAGCCGAGCCGAGCTGACTCGTTTTGTAATCGAGTCGAGCTCGAGCCAAGGGTGTTCAGCTCGTGGCTCGGCTCGATGGCTCGACTCAGGCTTGTGTATGTGTAATTAATATATATATGAAAATAATATATTTTGGCTCCAAACTCAATTCAAAAAGTCAAATTTTTAAAATCCAACTCATACTACCTATCTACCTCACATCTTCATAATCCAATAAACTCTAACTTAGAAAAATAAAAAATATACATGTATATGTGTAATTTTATTTATTTATTTTTTGTTTTTTATTTTATAAATCTTTGTAAAAAATTAAAAAAAATTAACGAGCTGGCTCGAACATTTACGAGCCGAGCCCGAGCTCGACTTTTCAGCTCAGTCTGGCTCGACTCGGCTCATATACAACCCTAATCAATACAACTATACAAGTTGTCGTAGAAACCGAGCCACACAGGGTTTTGTCAAACCTGCGTTATGCCAGGTAGTTTCGACTCTTGTGGTAGTGTAAATGGTATCAAATGGTGTCAGGGGTTATGGTTTATCTAAGGACGTGGTTTAACGTGTGAGTTCTCGAACCGAGTTCGGTTTTGCAAGCCGACCTGCGGCCTCCTGATCATTTTAAAAAGTCGCCGTCCTAAATAATAATAAAAGAAATGTATATTAATTAAATAAACAAATGTGATTATTATTATTATATTTTAGATTAAACAACACAAATGGTGGGCCGAGGATAAGGCCCATCTTTCTGTCTGTCTCCCTAAGCTCCTCAGTCAGTCAGGTCAGGTCAAAACCCTCTCCTCTGGCTCTGTCCTTGTCTCTCTCTGTATGATCCGTTGTTACGTTTTTATGCTAAAACCTTCATCTGGTCATGCCTCAACCCTTTCTATCTAATCGGATCCCACAGCTGGGGTTTGCTTAGCTTAGCTTAGCTTAGTTAGGGAGATGTGGATCCACAAATCATCGGAGACCGGTAGGTTGGCCGGAAACTTCCCCGTGGTTAAAGAGGAAGAGGATCGCGATTCAAGCTCTTCTTCGTCCATCGGCAATAACAGTGATGCGTCTGGCGCCGGATGCGATTCCGATGATGGCGGCGGTGAGGTTCAGAGTTTGTTTAAAGGTTCATTGAACAATTTGTCTGAGTTGGAAGAAGCTTTGGCGCTCAAGTATTATTTCGTTACTCTTTATTAATATTATTATTGCATGTTTGGTTTTTCTGAATTGTTATTATAAATAACGTTTATCTTATGACAATGGTTTGTTTTAGTAGTTACATAAATCTTGACATATACATATGCATGTGCAATTTTAAACCCTACTACTATTAGGCTGGGACTGGGAGTAAACCCCCCATGCTCCTCGTCGTCTACGCCACATACACAAATGCTAAGGATGACGCCCCCCCCCCCCCCCCCTCTTGCTAAGGCTGGATGGTGTGGTTGGTGGAGCCCCGTTCAATAGCTACCAGGAAATAGAATAACGCCCCCCTCTAATTAAATAAAAGAGAAACTGAAGAAAAAAAAAAGATTTTGATTGGTTGGATACTTGGATGAGATGGGGCCCACCAGACCACCCCATTCAAGCACGTTATTCCGCCACAATTGATAAATGGTACCTCACACCGGTCAGCCTAAGGTATAATCTGATAGGCATTATCAAGGTGGGAAAATGAGGGGCCCATAGTTCAAACCCTTTCACGCCCACCAAGGGGCTGGCAAGGCCTTGCATGCCGCCCTGTTTTGGCAGTGTTGGGGGCGCCACCCAGCTGATGTGGCTGGGGGTGTTACCCCAAACCATGTAGCCTGATAGTTGTTATATGAAGTTTAGTGTGATTTCGCCTGGTAGTGCACACAACACAAGGAAGGTGCTAAAAGATTGAACTATTTGATTACATGTTGAGGGAGGTGTTTGGGTTTTTGTTTATTAAATCTGCTGCTAATCTATGTGTTGCCTTTCGATAGGATGAGGGTGTTTTTTATTACATGATTGAGCTGATCCTAATAAGCAGTTTGAAGTAGTCTACTCTAAACTGCTCAGTCTTAAAAAGCAATAAGCAGAATTTTTACTCAGTGAATGTCACTTTTGTCTTGATTTAGCAAAAGTATATGTCTCTTACATGCATGCTTATCCTCTGTTTATTAGGAGAGGTATATCAACATTCTATTCTGGGAAATCAAAGTCATATACAAGCCTTGCGGATGCGGTGTCTGTTCCATCCATTCAAGACATTGTTAAGCCAGAAGATGCATACAACAGGAAACGCAAAAACATGCTTGCGCATAGTGTTATACTGAACACAAATCGCAATTTTACTTCTAAGAGTGGGATAACAAAAAAGGTTGCAAATGCTAACAGGGGCCCGTTAGCCAGTGAGTTGAACAACAACCATCATAACAGTGCAGGTGGTGAAAGCTCGTCCCCTGGTGGTTCTCGGCCACCTTTACCTGCACACCATAGAATATCGCCTATGGCTTTTAATGAATCATTGAATTCGCCCCATAGAACTTATTGCTCTCCATGGCGATCATATTCTCTCTCAGATTTGCAACTTGCTGCTGGTGGTGGCGGTGCAGCTTCAAGCTATAAAGGTAACAAAAGAGATGACGAAGACGATGATTAGATGTAGGTGGTGTGTATGTGTTGGCTGTAGGTGGTTTCTTTTTTCCCGTTTCCTGATTCTGCTCAATGTACTTACTTCCTTGTGGGCATTTCTGGAATTCAGTGGATGTTTCAGTATTTTCCTTGTAACCAACCAATATGCTTGTTTGTTATATATAGTGATAATGATAAAGCTGTTCCCTTTTATTTTCACCAACTATCTGCTGTTATATAGCCAGTGAGATGCCCTAAGCTAGAAGTAGGCAGCCATAATAAAGTGGGTCTCTCTTTGTAAGGGTTTTCATTTTTTTTTCCCCTTCGAATGGTGGCTTTTATTAGAGATGAGCCAAAATAATTTGCATTAGTAGGTGGTTTCTAAAAATAAAGAAAAAATAAAATAAAAAGTGCAACTATGTGGGTATGATGAACATAATTAAAACTAGGTAGTATGCCGAATTAATCAGCAAACTTCAACCTTAAAATGGCGAACACTGTAGCTCAACAATAAACGAATCGAAATGATGTCAAGCTCGCTGAATGGATGTGCATACTTGCCTCAAGTTTGCTGATCCATACAACTTGCCTGATGTTCGTAGATTCATACAACAACTTGCTGAAGTTCGCTGATCCATACAACAATCTTGCCAAGTTCGCTGACCCATAGTGCAATGTTCATCTAAGTTCGCTGATCCATAAAACAATCTTGTCAGGTTCACTGTTTCAATGTACGAACTTCATTGAAGGTCGTTGTTCAAGTCCACCAAGTTGATGAGAATCACGTGAATGCATGTCTCGAATGCAGGCTTTTTTTTCTTCTTTAGTTGGTGTATAAGGTAAATAGTGTGAATGATGTGAACATTACAGGGTAAATAAGATTTTCAGTCTATCGATCTAAATTCTCAGCTAAATAGTTTTTTATCAAAGAGGCGGTGTACACACAATACATGTTTTACCCGCAAGGGAGACCCGAGTGATTCTTCTATGATCAATCATTATCATTAACTGATAATATAGAATTTGGTTAAAAAGAAAAATGGGAGAATTGAGAATGATAAGGAGCCGAAAATTGCCTTATATTCACACACACAAGTACACAAGGCATGATGAGTGTCACATACAATACAGGCTGTATGTATGTATGTATATTTTAAACGCGCCTTTTTTTTTTTTTTTTTCACTGGGATTCCTCCATTAATGGCGATCTATCTATCTATCTATCCTGAATAACTAACTTCATTTCATTTGGGTCCCTATATTCATAAATACACAATCAATCTCTCCAACTATACAATACACAGCACAGCACAGCATGACCAATAATAATAATAATCACTACCAGAATTCCACTTCCTCCGCCGCCGATGGACTTTCACAGCGAGTCAACAGCCCTAGATTCTCTGGCCCCATGACTCGCCGTGCCCAGTCTTTCAAACGCACCAATACCAATACCAATCATCATGAGATTGATGTCCTCAACTCACCTAGATCTGAACTCCCTTCTGAGGCCTTTGACTCTATCCCTGAAAAGAAGCAGACCCGTTTGACCCAACGGCTCCAGACCAAGAGGGGTGGCGGATCGGGTAACGTGGACTATGTTGGATTAGAGAAGAAAAAACGGTTAGGGCAGTGGATGTTCTTTGTGTTTTGTGGGTTGTGTTTGTTTTTGGGGATCCTTAAGGTTTGTGTCAACGGATGGTTTGGATCTGCTATTGAAAGAATTGGTCTTGATCAGGTTCCCTCCTTTACTTTATACCAACACCACCCTTTTTGTTGTTGCTGTTGTAAGATTTTAATTATTATTAATTATTAATTACATGTTTGGTTGCTTGGTCTTTATTCATTCAGTATATTTAAAGGAGAATCTGCTTGATGCTTATGCCAGTCTTAGCTAAGGTTTTATTTACATTACATTGATATTGACACCAAAACCATAAACCTATATATCTTTGCTTATACCAAATCAACTCTCTGCCCAACTTTCCAATTTTGTTTTTTTACCATAACCGCCTCTCTTTCTCTCTAGTTAATTCTACCGACAAGTGCTTATGCGCTTCTCGCCTTATGCCTCTTAATTGAAGGTGCCCCTGTTGATACTATTTGCTTGAGTATTTCGTTAATCTAAACATCGTTTATTTGTCTATGTATGAAAGCTTGAGGTATTTTTTTTCTGCATTGTGTTACAACGTCATTGTGTTTTTCTTTTCCGTTGCCGTGTTGTTTGTTTTAATCCAGAACAGTTCACTACTTCACCATCATATATTGATTGACCTTTTAAGTCAGACACATTATCACTAAAAATTTGATTTTGATCAGATTTGTACATATTTGTAACTATCTTAGTTAAATCGGTGTGTATATGTTATAAGACTGTAGGTTAAGTTCATAATTCTTTTGACATCAACTACCTGTCGTGTTACTAATTTTGGATAGCATGACTAATTGTTTTATTGTGTGGTTATTTTGTGTTTTTTTTTCTCTTTTGCATAACCATCCTTAATTTATGAAGTAGGATTACTGGGATTCATCAATCTCTCTTAAGAACCAAAGGGATCATATTTCTCACAACAATAGATATCAAGACGATGAAGAAAATGATGTCAAACAAACTCTTGTAATGGTTGCTTCGGGTATAGTCAGGGATCAGGACCATAAGGATGATGTGAGTCTACACATTCTGAATATCTTTGAATATGTACCTAACTTTTTATTCTCATTGATAAGTAATGGAATAGATTGTTTATGAAACCAAATGATTTAGTTTACAGGTATATGGACTAAACCAAGTAGTGGTAATTACACTCAGTGCATTGACCGACCGAAAAGTCATAAGAGTAAGCTTTCGCATAATCACATTACCATTTGTCTTTGTGAGCCTACTCATTGACCTTGATCTTCATCTTGCAGAGTTGGATGACAAGACAAATGGTTACCTTCTTATCAATGCAAATGGAGGCTTGAATCAGATGAGATTCGGGGTCTGATATATTTTTATTCTAATAAATTTAAAAAAAAAATTGTCATTCCTATGTTAACTTAAATTATATATTAACCAAGTAATGGTTTTGTAGTGCAGATATGTGATATGGTTGCTGTTGCTAAGATTATGAAGGCCACGTTAGTCCTTCCATCTCTTGATCATACTTCCTACTGGGCTGATGAGAGGTATTTACTCTGGAAAATATCTACACGGCTGGAAATATCTTCTTCTTTTTTTTTTTTTTTTTTTTTGAAACGCACAACCGTATACTTCTATTAACATAAATAAAAAGAGTTTTTGACTCCAAAACAAGAATTATAATCAATTTACAAACTTAATCCCCCTTCATACATTTTTGGTCCCACTAAGGTTAACATGATTCTTTTCTCTTTTTATTTAATATTATTGTATATATTTTCAGTGGCTTCAAAGATCTGTTTGACTGGCAACATTTTATTGAAACCTTAAAAGAGGATATCCACATAGTCGAGGAAGTGCCACTCGCATATGCTGGACTTGAACCTTTTGCTAAGACTCCGATTTCATGGTCAAAGGTTTGGCCATTTACTTTACTGTATTTTTAAAATCGGGCCTTATTTTTGTAATGAAGTTGTGTTTTCTTTTGGAGTCAGCTTTCACTCTTTTTTATCAGGTTAGTTATTATAAAATGGAGATTGTGCCGCTTCTGAAACATCACAAAGTTGTGTATTTCACTCATACCGATTCCAGAATTGCCAACAACGGTATCCCCAATTCTATTCAGAAGTTGAGGTGCCGTGTTAATTACGAAGCATTGAAGTACTCCGCACCAATTGAGGAATTAGGAAAGACTTTGGTTGCAAGAATGCGACAAAATGGAGGCCCGTATCTTGCTTTGCACTTGAGGTATTTTCTATTGTGTGTGTGTGTGTGTATACATACATATATTATATTTTCTTTCCATACGAGTTGCAAAATCTGCTAATCTCATGCGTCCCCACTGCCTTGACTAATATTATTTTGACCACCAATGCACTGCTATAAACTCCTAAATCCCAATCTACTTAGATGTGTGTTTTAAAAGCTCTTGTCTTGGCTTGAAGAATTAGAGCTAATAATTTTCTTTTTAAATCAGGTATGAAAAAGACATGCTTGCATTTACGGGTTGTAGCCACAATTTGACTGCGGAAGAAGATGATGAACTTAGAAGGATGAGGTATGAAGTGAGTCATTGGAAAGAAAAAGAAATAGATGGGTCAGAAAAAAGGCAAATGGGCGGGTGCCCCTTGACCCCACGAGAAACGTCCCTTTTACTCAAAGCGTTGGGGTTCCCACCAAGCACCAGAATTTATTTAGTAGCCGGTGAAGCATACGGGAACGGGACAATGCAAACTCTGAATCAAGATTTCCCAAACATTTTCTCACACTTTAGTCTTTCCACGGAGAGAGAATTGAAGCCGTTTAGGAACCACCAAAACATGTTGGCTGGTTTGGATTATGTTGTCGCCCTTCAGAGTGATGTTTTCGTCTATACCTATGATGGAAATATGGCAAAAGCGGTTCAAGGTCATAGGCGATTTGAGGATTTCAAGACAACCATCAATCCTGACAGGTATCTTCCCTTCTAATATCCTGGTGATTGGGCGCTTTTTTGTCCATTATAAAGCTATATTATAAAGTTTGGGTCTGTTTTACACATTAAAATGCAAAATTTGAAGAATAGGAGACACTATAAAAATGTTATAACAGTGTGTGTGAATAGCAAGTATTGCATTGATGCAGGATGAATTTTGTTAAGCTTGTTGACGAGTTGGATGAAGGAAAGATAAGTTGGGAAGAATTTAGTTGTGGGGTGAAAAAGGTTCATGAAGACAGATATGGAGGTCCGTACATTCGGGAAGCTGGCGAATTTCCCAAATTAGAAGAAAGCTTTTATGCAAATCCACTTCCTGGGTGTATATGCGAGAAGAAATAGGGAGGGACTTGCTTGCTAGCTGTGAAAGATATGAACCGAAACATACATACATACATACATACATACATAGCGTTTACGAATGAAAAAGAGCGAGTTGCAGGTGGTGTGGTGGCAATTAATCGAAAGCAAGCTCAAGAGTAAATGCGTGCATGTAGCTGAGGTTTGAAAATTGAGAATTCACTCAGGCTCTTGGATTCAGTATAGGACATAGGAAATAGCAAATACTTGTTCCATAACTTATTATTATTATTATTTTCTTACTACATGTTTTTTGCTTTCATCCACACTTTATTTTTCTTTCTTCTAGTTTACCAAATCCTGCATATTCAAAAAGTATAACAATACATGATGGGTGAAGGGGGGCATGGAGTGACAAGTGCCAGCCACGTCAACTCCGCTTCAACCCCCAAAAAACCAAGGGGTAGTGGTGGCATGAAAGGTGTTTTTTTTTTTTTTTTATATATATAAAAATCAAACCTAAAAATCATCCTTAACCCAAGAACCAACCACAACTATTCACCTCACTCTCTCTCACCTTTTGCCCCACATCATCAACATTGTGTAGTCTAGGGGGGACGGGGCGCTACCAGCAAAGCCCACGGGTACCTCAATTCCTACACGGTAACACCGTTGCTGTGGTCACGGGTAGGGGTCTTGTGAAGGTATTTGCCGGTTCTAGTTAACGGATGGGGTAGGGATCCCGTGAAGGTATTTGTGGGATTTTAGGTTTTTTTAGTGTAGTGATGCTTCCAAAACTATGTTTCAGTTAAGTGAATCAGTGACCGTGCAAAATCAGTGACCGTGTATTGACCAACCTTTTTTTATCGGATCTTTCTTCAAACTAAAAAAAAACTGCTTATAGAATAAACAGGCACAACTAACAACGACGAATTAGAAAACAAAATAGATTTATTTTGGTCATAAGATATACATAATTAATAATAAGGTAGACCACAATCTATTACAATCACTGAATTACAGGCGTGAGTTTCCCTTGTGAAGACAAGGGTAATCAGTGTAGCCTACAACAGGATGATGGGTATAAAATGTAGCCCTCACATACCGGTTCAAGGGTGCATTCAGCTTCAGCCTTAAAACCAGGTCAGGGTTCGATATAAAAAGCCGACCATAAGCCACCAAATCAGCATCCCCCTGAGCCACAGCTTCCATGCCTAGCTCTCTAGTGTAGCCACCACTGCAGATAAAAGTTCCAACATAAGCCCCTCTCCAAGTTCTCATCAACTGAGCCACTTCTTCCTCGCTCCCATGGGTTCCTGATTCGGTTTGACCATAAGCCGTGTAACGTGGCTGAGTCACATGAAGATAACTTAACTTTGACCCTATTTCAAATTGGAGTTTGTTGAGTCTCTCAATCACGGCTAGCCCTAGGCTGCGCGGGTCAGAGTCCATAGCATCCAGGTGGTCGATCGCTGGTGAGATTCTAACACCAACCCGGTCTGCACCGATGGCTGCAGATATTGCTTTTACCACCTGTAGTAAGAATTTACAGCGGTTTTCTAACGATCCACCGTAGTCATCAGTTCTGTCATTGATCCCATCTTTCATGAACTGATCAAGCAGGTAGCCATGGGCTCCGTGTATTTCAATCCCATCAAAACCTATTTTAAAAGATATATAACATAAGACCTTAATTAAACTGAAAATACCATCTAGCATAATTTCCGGAACATATAAATAATAATGGTAGATTAACGAACCTGCTTCAATAGCATTAACGGCTGCCAAACGATAGTCTTCCACCACCTCTGGTATTTCATGGGCTGCCAATGGACGGGGCTGAGGATAGCGACCATAGGTTGCATCTGGCATTAGTATCTTCCACTTGTTGGATATGGGTCTGTTTGTAGATGATATTGGTGCATCACCGCCAGGTTGATATACTGTTTGTTGTTCAACAAATTAAGAAGAAATGCATGTTATTCTTATATATTTGACTATTATTGTATTAAGTGTTAATAATATATATGTGCCTAGCTAACAAGTAGCATGCATATTAATTACTTAAGCTGAAGCATTTGATTTGATTTGATTTGATGAAATGTAGCATACCTTGGTGTGATGCTCTACCGACGTGCCATAACTGACAAAAGATGAGACAGCCTTGTTTGTGAACTGCATCAACCACTTTCTTCCAACCCTCTATTTGTTCTCTATTGAATATACCTGGTACATGCGGGAATCTGACCACACACACACACAACTTGTAAGTTTTGGATTTCATATGACTCAGATAGTTTAAAGAAGCATGTATGATCACTTTCAGATTAAAGTATTGCATCTCAGTTGCCACTTATGATCAGAATTCATGCAATTTTATCAAAACATGCATATATATATATACAAAGTAACTTGTAGTGTATGATATACTCTTGGACAAGTGTGTCCACACTTCCTAATTATATCGTAGTTACACATTATTTAGGAGGCTGTTTGGTTGATTTAGTGTTGAATTATTAAGAGGTCTGAATTGTTAAAACTTAAAAGGCTCGTGATTAAGTGTTGAATGGTTGAGAGCCTCACTTTAGTAAATCTTAATTACCTAAAATAACTCGATTCACAATCAATTGAGTCACCAAATACATAGAGGAGACATGGTGAGTTGGATGAAAACTTAAAAGTAGGAGGACTAGAAAGGAAAAAAAGAAAAAGAAAGGCAGCTAACTAACAAACATTGGCCTAGCTAGCTAGTAGCAAACAGCCATATATAATAATAATAATTGCATGAGTGATAATAATATTAATAATGGAGAGCGAGCACCATCACCATGTGATGTGTGGTTATGATCAAGCTATCCAACTTTAATAATTAATAGTCGGAAAAAGAAAAAGCAAAAGCACAATAATAATACAAGATGGAAAGTGAAATGACAAAAAAGACCCTTAAAAGAAAGAAATTAGTCAATTACCCGGCGGCTGTGGGGGAGATCATAGTCCCCTCGGTGATGAGAAAGCCACCAGGGGTGGCTCTCTGCCTGTAATACTCCACCAAGGCTTCATTAGGCATGCTGTTCAACGCCCTGCACCGAGTCATCGGAGCCAACACCACCCTACATACATCATCATATATTAATTGATCATATCCATACATATAATAATATAAAAAATTAAAAAGAGACAGACAGACAGACAGTTGGTACCTACCTGTGAGAGAGATTGAAGTTGTTGCCCATCTTGTATGGAGAAAAGAGGTTTGGCTTCTGCTTCTCTTCATCCATGGCACTCATCATCAGATTAATTAGATCGATCAGTAGTAGTAGTAATATATGGTAGGGAGATGTCCAATTAAATTAAATACATAAGTTGGTATGAAGCTTAGATCGGATGCAGCAATTAAATATTATTGTCTTCAACACAATAATAATATATATATATATATAGAGAGAGAGAGAGATGTTTATTTTTGACTTGAAGAATGTTTTATAAAAACACGTGATCAAATTCAACTTTGTTGTTGAAACTACTTAATTAGTATTACTTTATACCACGAGCTTATAGCTTACTGGTTGGGAATATGATGGAAGAGTTCTGGCCACTTGGTCAGGAGTTCGCTTTCTGATCCAACCGGTTTTACTGGCTCTTTACCGTCGTGCTCTCGGGCGGGTGAAGGGTTGGGTTTTTTCCGGAATAGGTGGCTTGGTGTGTGTTAGCTACCCGGCGCATTCTAGGGCGGGCACCTAAGACGTGTCTTCACCTAGAAGCGTATGGGTGCTTTCACGATTGTTGGGTGCCCGGCAGTGGCGAAGCTTGACCCGAGACTTCGGGGGGTCGAAAATCACTTGTTTCGGGGGGTCGAAAACCAGTTTCAGGGGGTCGAAACCGTATATACCCAAAAATTTCTATACGAATACTATATAATCGGAACTTCTGAGCGAAAATTCAGGGGGGTCGGCCGCCCCTTCCTGCCCCTTAAAAGCTACGCCAATGGTGCCCAGGTAGCTGGCACGTCAGTTTGTTGGCCGTTAAAAAAAAAAAAAAAGTATTACTTTATGAAATGTTTTTTAGATATATACGGAGTAATATTTTTGTTTTCATCAACAAGTCTTTTTTTTTAATAAGATAAAAAGGTCAAAATCTAATGAAGAAGTCGTAAATTAAATATATTATAGTTTGTAACCATTTTGGAAGGTAGTACAGTATTATTTTGTTTAGCAAGTATGGTGGTGGTGGTCGGTAGAGGTAAAGGTTACACCGCGTTTATCACGCATCGCTAGAATTCAAAACGCGTTGCGGCCCATTTCTACTACAACTTCTTGTCCTCAGCTCCTTTTTTTCTTTTTTCAACAACAACTACACAATTTAAACATGATCTATATATTATTTGTATTTACTACCCAACTATACTTACTAACAAATTTTACTAGTATACTACTGTATATCTATTATCGATTCTCCAAATAATTGATTACATGAAGGGTCCTATGTCAAATAGAGCCCCCCATTTTAAAAGATTTTTTTTTTTTAATTTATATGGTATTTGTTTGTGATCAAGATGACATATATTTGTTTTTAATGTATGCAAGTATAGGGACACCCCGTATATCTAATGGGTTTCATAAAACATATTTACCAATGTGTTTCATAAAACATATGTAGGTACAAGGGGCACTCCCTGGCCTCTTTAATCCTTCGCCCCTGGATGTATGTATAGTTTTTTCAAGTTACATCAATGTTTTTTTTTTTATGGTGACTCCGAACCTTGATCTTGATGACACATACTAAGCTAAGAAGTAAGAGTGCTGAAATTCAAGTGGCCAGAAAATGTTGCAACGGTGGGCGGAAAGTTGGTGGTGCGACATTCCCCCGGTGTTTGCTTTTAAGGTTATAATCTTGGCGGCGAGTTGGTCTATGTGGAAGGCGCATAACAGCTTAATTTTCGGAGGCAAAAGAATTAATTTAGACCGCGTGTTTGGCGAAATTCAAGCGACATCTTTCATATAGGTGAAGCATAAATTCAAGCAAATGGAGTGGACTTGGGAGAAATGGAGAACCTTTGACATTCCTATCAGTTAACTGCTTTGTTTTTTGGTTCCTTTATGTCATATTTGATATTTGCTCGGGAGTGTAATGGGTTGATTGTTGGTTGTGTCTAGTATCTTACTAGAGTTGTATATATTTTGGGTGAAATATAAGTTGAAGTTTGTCGATAAAACAAAGAGTAAAGTGCACGGATGGTCCTCGTGGTTTGCTCAAATTTAAACTCTGCTCCTCAGCGTTTCGAAATTACACGTATGGGATCTGTGGTTTGTATTTTGTTTCATTGATGGTCCCTGACTTGGATGGAGGTTAAGTTTTTCAGTTAAGTCAATGTGAAATTACTAAATTACCCCTCTTTAAAAAAATAAAAAAAACCCACCACCACCATATTCCCTTTATATCTCCTCTTCTCACATCAGATTACCACCACCACCATAAAAAAAAACCACCCACATCAATTGAACATCAATTGCAGGATAACAAATCTCCATTCATGACTTTCAATTGCAGGATAACAAATCTTCGTCTCTCTCTCTCTTTCTGGTAGCCCTCTCTTCGTCTCTCTCTCTAAACCTCTCCCGACTAACTCCGACTAACTCGTCGGTGACAACGGTGATTTGAGTGTTTTCAGATTCCGGGTCTGGTTTGGGTTCAATATCTTCGTCTCTCTCTCTTTAAACCTCTGCCCTCTCTTCGTCTCTCTCTCTCTCTGGTAGTTTCCGGGTCTGGTTTGGGTTCAATCGACGTCTGAATCAGCAACAGTTGAAGACGACGTCTGAATCAGCAACAGTTGAAGACGACGTCTGAATCAGCAACAGTTGAAGACGACGTCTGAATCAGCAACCGTTCGTTAGCGGTGGTTTTATCTAAGGCGTGGAAACATCGATGGCTTGGAGACGGTTAAGACATCGATGGCTTGGAGACGGTTAAGACGACGTCTGAGAAAACGGTTAAGACGACGTCTGAATCAGCAACAGTTGAAGATTCCTTCGAAGGCTTGGAGACATCGATGGAAGCAGTTAATACGGTGAATAACGAAGTATGTGTGTCATCAATTGATGAAATGGGTTGATTTAATTTATTGGTTTTGGTGAGAGTAGTGACATTGTTTGATGGGAGATGGAGAAGGATAGAAGAGAGGGTGTCATCAATTGATGAAGCAGAAGGTACTACAGTTTATGTAAAGTATCGAAAGAGGTGGTGGTGGTGGTGGTTGGAGGAGGTGGTGGTGGTTGGAGGGGGAGGTGGTGTTGGTTGTTTGAGGAGGAGGAGGAGGTGGTGGTGGTGGTTGGAGAAGGTGCTCTAAGAAATATATATAAAAGATTAAACTACTCGGATGGTCCCTGTGTGTAGTTTGGTCATTTTACATGACTTAACTGATAAAATTTAACGACGTTAGCTGGTGGTGGTGGTGGTGATGGTGGTGGTTGGAGAAGGTGGTCTAAAAATTGAGTCCGGCCTCCGCCGATTCCAAAACCAAGCTTCGCCACTGACTGTTTTGGCCTATTTTTTCAAAAGTCAGAGACTGTTCAAGCAATTTTTAAAAGTTTGGCCTGGAATTACATATTGACCCAAACCACGGGGACGGTTTTAGTAATTTACTCTTTTTCTATTGAGACACTAAATAAAGAATTCTTTTGCACTAATAGGTGGCTTAGAGTATCAATGAGTGCAAATGGGTGTTCAATTTTCAAAAGAGTGAAAATGGTGAAGCCTCTAACCCATTCAGTGGCTTTACTCATTTTTTTTTTACACATCCTTCCAACTCTTACGCACTTAAAACATTCCCTTGGAAATCATGAAGCCGGTGATTGAGACCAAAGCTTCTTTTGAATGAAAATGGTGAAGTCGCTAACCCATTTAGTGGCTTCTAAAATATGAGCAAATGCGATTATTCTGTACACGCCTAAGTATTTAGGTGTGTAACTATTACACTTATTTCCTGATATTAACTGATGAAGTTCACTGAAAAATATAAGCAAATGCCATTTCAATGAAGTTAATCAGTTTCTGAGTTAATATACCAGTGTACTCTTTCTTACACACCTAAATATTCATACGTTTATATTTTGAGTATTTAGAAAACTCTATTTCAAAATAATGATTTTAAACCTTGATTCCTAATTGTTTATACTTTATATAATAGTGTAAATTCTCTAGGGTGATCCAACGAAAAACATGCAAGTATTACAGAATAACGTAAAATAAGTAGATGCTAATTCTTGACAATGACGGCTAGTTAAGTAATGCTTAGTTGCGTGGTTTTTCATGAGGTTCTTGCACACCGTAGTGGACTAGTGGTTGTTTTTCATGAGGTTCTTGCACACCGTAGTGGACTAAGGGCGTTAGGGGTGCTATTAGAATGCAATTTTTCTTTCACTGATTTTAATTAATTATGCACTGCCACATCACTTAACTGATTTACTTCACTGATTCATTTTTTTGTAGGCAGCACTCCACTGATTCTTGTTTTTTTTTTTCATTTAATACAAATCTTTTTTTAAATACACACGGTTTATTGCTCTACCAAACCGTCTGTCCGTAATTAACTCCACCCAACACGGTCAAAAAAATTTATATCCATTTAAGTCGGTCTTATCTAACCGTCAGGAAAATGAATTTGTACATGCAATACGGTTGATAATTTTTGTATATAAACGACGGTGGTGAAAACACAATTCAACATCAACAAAACCCACAAAAATGACTCGCTGGACCGAAACTGAAGAAATTGCTCTGGTCGTGTGCGTTAGAGACGCACAAAACGACCCATCCTTGCAACGCCAACGCCGCCAAGGCTCCGGGAGCAGGAACACACGCTTCTGGGACCGTGTCTTGGGTGACTTCAAAGCTCAAGTCGGCGAGAACGACCGCACAATTGAGAGCCTATAGAGGAAATGGACCGATCTAAAAAACAAATGTGATCGGTGGACCAACTGCTATGAGCAAACCATGACCCGGCACCCAGGCATTGTGTCGGAGTTGGCTGTGGAGTTGACCCAGATGACGTATGCGGGTCGTTACAACGGCAACTTTGAGCATCTCCAAGCCTGGCAACTCATGCGTGAACTCTAGTTATCTAATATGTTTTTATGTATTTTATTTATGTTTAATATTAATAAATAATTTTTTATGTTTTTTATTTACTTTTAGTTGAATTTATTTTAACTCTAAACGGTTTACGTAAAAAAAATAAACAAAAAAGTTGCTTCCAAACGGTTATAAATAATTAAAAAAGGAATTAAAGTAAATAAAAAATCAGCAAACACACGGTTACCAGCCCGTTAGATAGAACCAGAAAACGGTCCATGGGATCCCTACCAGCACGGGTGGCGGCGGTTTTACCGTACTGATAATGAGGTACCCGTGCCCAATTCTAGTAGCGTCCCGTCCCCCTAATGGGTTTCATAAAACATATCTAGAATGGCCAAAATCCTAATGTTATTTACATGAATTTTTCCGAAAACAATCAAAATCTTAATATTAGTATTTTACTTAGGGTAACTACCTAAATAAATTTTGGATAATGATAAATAGGATATTTGGTTGCACGTTGTGGCGGTACGTGACCATGTGCATTTGATCAGTCAGTTTGGCTCATTACAGTAGCAATACGATACATGCACTCGGTACATAAATCATATTTGTTTTGCATCGACCGACCGAAAATGATAAAAACGAACACCGGCACCAGTCCCGATGTTGTTCAACAGTAAGATTGATTTCATTCATCACGGTATTGGTATCGATATTCACTATATAGACGAGCACAATGAAGAGATAATTTTATTAATGATTGCTAGAACGATTACAAGTACTTGAATATAAGCGCATACAATGCTTTGACTATAATCAATATTTCTCAACTATCACAGAATTCTATAAGTATGTGTTTTGTGTGTGAAAACAGAATGAATCCTCTCCCCTAAGGGATAGAGGTATTTATAGGCTTGGCAGCCGTCCTGTGATTGGTCGATTTGAGAATGACAGCTGTCTTGTGCGAGTCCCACACGGTTGACAACCGTTTGAGCATGGTTGTTGTCTTCCTGTGATTGGTCCACATGTTATGCAATCGTCTTTTCTGTCCTTTTTCTGTACCTCACACCTGTCAGAGATTGTGGAGCATGGAATATTGGCCTCTGATTGGCTGCATGTCCTTTTCCTTATCGGTTGATAACTGGCATGTACTAGGAAACATGCGCAGGCTTCTAGAATGTTTCTTTTGCGGCTCTGCTGACATGCCTGGAGATGTGTGGCCGTACGCACGCGCTAGTACATATCTCTTCAGGTGATCTTTTCAACACAAGTGAAGGGTGCTTGGGGTTGCTTTTTAACTCTAAAAGTGTTTTTTTTTTTTTTTTTTTTTTCAAAAGTGTTATATTGACTAATAAATTTTCAAAATGAGTATTTTTTTTTTATGTTTGATGAAAAACAATCAATAAGTTAATAAGTTATGTTTTAAAAAGTGTTTGGCTTAGCTTATTTATGTAGCGTTAATAAGTTCTTTAGGGCCCGAGGGGGCCCCGACCCCCACTAGTTTTTGGCGTAGTGGTGAATTTTTTTCAATTTCGTAGGTAAATTGAGTCCGCTTGAGTTCGACCCCTACCGATTCGAGAACCAAGCTTCACCACTGGTTGTAATGATTGCAAAGGGTGGGTAGGTAGATTTATAATTTGTATTTTAAAAATAAAAAGCCAGGTATTGTGAATTCTCCAAAACAAATTTTTCACCCATATCAAAAAAAATCAAACAGAAAAATTTCCTACCAAATCCACTTATTGACTTTGGTAAATAAACTTTTTCTGAACTCAATCCCAAACACCCCTTATATTGCTTTGAAGATTGAACATAGGTTCAATGAGAAATGATTCTTGGTGGAAGACTAAAGAACAAACTTTAAGGTAAATTTATTCAAAGTCAACTAAGGGCGATAACTTATTTTATATGTTAGACTATGTGTTGTGGTCTGAGTGAGATGTCGCGAGCTACAAGTTGATCCACGTGGATCACTCATACCATAACACACTTGCTTGAAAGCTATCGCGAGCAACGCCAAGCTATCACACTCGCGTGTGGTAGCGGTTCAAATATAGTCTTTGGCTGGTCAAAGACGACCGTTGGCTAAAGCTTTATTTTTGGCAAGTTCTGATCAAAATCTTCAATTCTCACAACCCAATAAGGTTTTGGACACGATAGAGGATAATGGACGTCGTCTATACTTGTATTATTCTACATAACATGATATTGGAGGACCAAGGCATGGCAATATGTCAAAATTACCAAGGTGATATCCCACGTGCCCAATCGACAATCGCTGATATCCAAAGACTCGACAACATAAACAATTTCAAGAATCGTGAGATACACGGTGTCACACCCCGACAGCGCACAGCGGAAGGCAAGTCATGAGGTAACGGAAGTTGTTACCACAAAGTTTAGCGGTTCACGTGTATTTACGTATGGACATCTTGCTAACATCCTCTAGTTAAACATATTTTATTTTCGTGGTTAACGAAAGTTGTTTAAAACAAAAAAAAAAAAAAAAAACATGTTCCACCAAGATGAAACGAAAATTTAGAGTTAATATTGTTTTACAAAACAAATAAAAACATAGTTTTTAGAAAATTAAACGGTCCCAACATCATGTCCATCGTAGTGTCCTGCTAAACCACTCTCTAAAAACCTAAGCATCCGTACCTGAAAAACATGCTTAAAAACATCAACATCATGTTGGCGAGTTCACAGGTTTAAAAGTAATAAACATTCAAGTTTAACGAAAACGTATGATCAAGTATCGCTAAAAGAGAACCAAGTAGACTCGCGAAAATCTGGCAAGTATGATGTATCCAAAGGCTCTTAATCAAACCATAACTTTTTTCCCGGAGTGACCTCTCCAAGAGGAACATTTTGAAGATTATGTTCTTTCCAGGGTGACCATGTCTAATGTAGGAAAGGGGGTGTCAGCCCAATAGATCTACTAACATAAACTACGGCTCTAACTAAGAGCTAATGATTAAGAAGTGCAAGGAAAATGTCCTCCCGAAGGGACTGGTGTCACGTCTAACGTACCCACCGAGGCACCGACCTAAGGCCATCATACAAGCATGTTAATCCCCTGATTGTAAAAACGTTTAAAAACATTTTAAAGGAAAACGGGCCGTGAAACTCACCTCAATGCAACTTCTTGTGTAACCTTCCAATCCAAATCACAATCCTTCACCTAACTACACCCCAAATCCATAGGGCCATTTAGTAACCACTCTAGGTCTACCAAGTTATTCACCAAACTACCTCGACTTAGTTAAATCAAAACCATTGAATTTTCGTTATCCCTTACCCTATCAACCCATTGGTGACTTTGATGAACGGTTAAGTTTAGACATCGCACGATTCATTTAGCATTCAATCACCTAACTCTTAGGTCCTTACTTACACATTCGTACATTCATCATATCATATCAAACGTCACATATCATATCCTAGCAATCTATCATAACATGCAAATCGATCATAGGTACATGAAGCATACTAGAACGCATTTACGCAAATTTCCACATCAAGCAACTTCCAATACCTCATGTTAACCTATAATCCTTCTATAAACTCTATTTAAACCATAGAACATGCATATAATCCATGAAACAAGACCATTTTTTGATGCTCTACATTAGTTACAACATCTAACCATATTATGCCTTAAAATCGCATTTCGGACGACTATCATGACATAGTTTCGCACTGTAAGTGTCCATTATTAAGGTAATCATCTAATATACCTTAATTTATGATTTTTTATATAAAAATTGACACTTATAAAGCTGTTTTAGATCAGTTTTAGAATATCCACTTCTAAAGCTCGTACTTTGGCGTTTTAAGCCGAAAAACGTGTTTTGATCGTACATGCAAGGTCTCCCAAGCGTGTAGATCTTATCCAAACTTGTTTTTCACCATTTTAAGTTTATGAAAACCATTAAAACACTATCATAATCAGACCCGTGGCCACTAATAATATTCCCCAATAAAAACGATCCATTTTGAGCTAATTAAATTATACTAGAGGTTTTCATACCGTACCGGGTCTCAGTTTCGCGTCATAACTTAAAAGCGCGCAACCAATAGACCTAGACAATTTAAAAACCACCAATCATAATTTCCACTAGTTCTAATAATGTTTCATGCTAAACCAAGCATCACGAGTCAAAACTAAACTTTCTAACGTTAGTCGGGTCGTCACCAATGTTTAATACGATAATTTACCACTAGGTGATACAGGACTACAAAAATTCCCAATAAATCTATGACAATACTCATACTCTGATAATATCTTTCTAATTATCATCAAATCAAATCTGATACAAAATATCTAATATCGTGTTAATAGTTATTGTACTGTACGGATAATACCTGGATTTTTGCCTGTTGTCACACACGGAAACCTCCGTCATGAATTAGTCGAGCATTTGTGGGCTAGACGTCCCGATGATGTTGTATTACATTAGTTTTTAGTTTTTTATAGTTTGTATTATTGTTAACATTAATCTAATTTTTAGTTAAGCTTATTTTTGTATTAATATTATAAATTTGACAAATTTAGAAACTCTTAAAAAAATAAAAAATAAAAAAACTGGATAAAGCTGCTGCTCACCTCTAGCCACAACAGGATCAGGTGAGCGACCAGCAGCTTTATCAAGCTGCCAAGTAGACGCTTACATGGCGCAATATGAAAGGATAAAGCCATGGCTCACCTCTAACCACAACACATAGGGTATGTTTGGCAAAACTTGCTGGAAGCTGGAGACTGGTAACTAGAAGCTGTAGCTTTTAAATATATTTTAGTGTTTGGCAGAGTAGCTGGAGCTTTTAATAAAATGTATAAAATGACCAAAATGGGCATTAATTAAAAGCTTATATGCATGTTTTTTTTTTATTTTTATTATTTTTTTTTTGAACGGCCAACAAATTGGAATCACTCACGGAACACTGGAGTATCATCGTGCCACCAGTGTTGCCACGCGATCATATTCCACCACCAAGTCACCAATTCAGGAGGAAACTCATAATTATGAGAAAACCCCCTTTGTGAGATTCGAACCCATGACCTTATGGTCCCTAAGTCTTATCTCACCACCAAGATACCACTAGGCTATAATGCCTTGGGTTTTTTATGTCATTTACTCATTAAAAGCTTGTATTTAGTATGAGTTTTTTCTTAAACGCTAATACTAATAGCTTTTCACTATAGAGTTGTTTTTTTCCTAATATAAAAGCTTCCAGCTCCTTCAACCAAACAAGAATTTTTAATTTTTTTTTGAAAGACTTAGTTTAGTGGAAATCCTTGTACAACCCTAACATAGCGGTCCCAAGTTCAAATCCCTACCCACACATTGATGTCCTCCTTGCCTAAGCTCAAACCGTCACGGAGAATTTTTTTGTGGTGTGCATGGATCGAACCTGTGACCTACCCCCGAGATGAAAACCCCTAAGGGAAAACCCACCCTACTTTAAATCAGCTAGGCTGGAGATCATTAACAAACAAGAATTTTTATTGAATAGAAGTTGTTAAAAGTTTGAAGCTTATAAAAGCTGTTTACCAAACATATACCCTTAGTGTTATAAGTTATGTGATGATATTTTCCTTATTTGCATTTTGTTTATTTTTGTCAACATAAAAAAAATATAAAGAGGAGATTATTATTATTATTATTAATGGATCAGGGGGTTTTAATACATTGTTAAGGCCGTCTGAGAAACTCTCCTTCAATCTGACCTTTTTCTTCTTCAATCTGTCTCTGGATTGGATGCATGAGTAGCCCCAACTAACCTGACCTGAACTGAACTGAACTCAATTTATTTTATAGGCTGTGTGTGAGTTTCATATACCTTTAATTATTATTATTATTATTATTAATCTGTCTGTCAATTCCTTTTTTCTTTTTATGTCTCGCCGTAGCCAACACCCCTAATTTCAACCTTCTTCGTATTTACTGATCTGTTTCCTTTAATTCTACCAACTTATTATTATTATTATGTTTTTTTCACTGAAATAATACTTTCCATCTGTAACTAGGTTTATTATACTGACTATTACTGTGTGTGTGTGTACATCAGCAGCTATTGTACCACTTGTAGGTTTTTCTTTTATATGTGTAGATCAATTGCAATTTCATCTGTGGTTGGTTGGTAGTATAAACATGATTAATGCTAACAGTTGTGAATACTTTGGGTCATATTTTTTACTTGTTCTTTCTGATTGGACAAATCATGCTGATCATGCCCTCTTTCTATGTAGCTCATCTGTTTGAAATTAAAAATAAAAAAAATAAAAAAAAAAAGAATTGCACTCATGGACAGCGGCGGTTGGGGTGCTTCATTCTTTGTACAGACGACAACCGAAGACGTCTCTGCAGCTGTTGCTACTTCACCAAGACCGTCCGCGGTATTCTCATCTAAACTGGACACTGGGAGCCCTCTTCAGAAGCTTCAGACTCAAGTTTCCAGAGTACTAAAAGGCTTTTCCCCTTTGACTGAAGACAAACGTAGAACTTACAACCCTGAACTGTTAACTACCCAAAAACGTCAATGGGCAAGTTTCCAATTACAGGCACTGGTATGTTCTTTCCAAAATATTTAGTTTCATCAGGTTGTTTTAAGTTTTGACTTGAATCATTGCCAAATATGATGCCATCCACATATTCTGAAACTAAAATAAAAAAATAATTATTCTCCATCATTGTCTAATATATTTCAGCATCAAAGGATATTGAAAGAACCATCGAGGCTATTTGAGAGGATGGTGGTGGTTGGGTTGCATCCAAATTGTGACATTCAAGCACTTCAGAGGCAATATATTGGTAGAAGATCTGAAGGTCCAGGGAGGCTGCGAACTGCACTAAGTGGTCAACTTCAGTTTCGGGTAGAACCAAATGTCGAGCCTCAGGTGCGGCTCCCTTTTATAATAAAAAATGGAATTGAAGTTTTAATTGCTTCCATTTTTATGGAATATGTTTTCTGATCATTTATGGTACTGTCAGGTTCTATTTGTGTACCCTCCGGACAAACAGCTGCCTTTAAGATCAAAGGATCTCCTTTCGTTTTGCTTTCCTGGTGGATTGGAGGTTAGCCTACATAGTTCTAAAATAACCTTGCTAGTCAATTCTAAGGACCATCTACTTAAAAAGACCTGTTCTCATGTTTACTTGAATACTGATTTTGCTCATGGATGAGTTGTGCTATTTGTGGGATTTACTGGGTACGGTGGTGGTTGTATTTGTTCTGGTTCAAGAAATTTAGTATGCTTTCATTTAGATGACTATTGTGGGAAAATAGGCAGTTTCCTGTGGCTGTGTATTTGTGTGTACCAGTCTTATAAATTGCCACTCTATGGTTTCATTTTTTGCGCTTAAATGTTGCTGCTTGTAATTTCAGGTTCACACCATTGAGAGAACACCATCAATGAGTGAACTGAATGAAATACTTCTTGGACAGGTATATTTGTTACTATGTTTTACCTTCACATTAGTTGCTACTTTTCTTACTACGATCTGATATGAGTTTGTTGTGATTTTTGGTGTTACATTTATAATGATAAACTACTCCCTCACAAGAAAAAAATATATCATTTTTTTTTAATCTTGCAAGCCTTTTGTTTTGACAAGGTAAATACAATATCTATAATAGAGGTTATCTCAAGCTTTTGCACCGAGTATTCTGGTTACTATGCCTTTTTTAAAATGCTGGTACTGTTTCAGGAACACCTCAAACAAAATGATCTATCGTTTGTCTTCAGGCTGCAGGTAATCCAGGGAGTTCCTTTCATTTATTTTCTCAGTAGTATTTTCATTTTGCGTTGGGTATTTTTATATTTGATCTATGACTTTAAACAATCTTTACAAAATTTTGTCTTGAGATAATACTTGATTACTTGAATCAACAAGTTCATACATACACTATCATGTATGTGTATGTACTTATGTTATATGTGTATGTGTAAGTTTTAGTACTCTTTTTGGGTTCTGATATTTAATGGTGCAGGGTTCAGATGATTCAATTCTGTATGGTTGCTGTGTTCTAGTTGATGAGTTAGTGCACAAACCGTCTAGATTAATTTCTATGGTGTTGGATGGACAACCTTTGTCCCCACCTATGAGCCGGCATATTTTAACAACACGACGATGTTACTGCATTCTCACAAGGCTTCCATTTTTCGAACTGCATTTTGGCGTGTTGAACAGGTTTGTCAACAAATGAACTGATAATTTTTTTTTTCATGATCATCTTTGTATGTAGTACTTTTGAGTAGGTAAAAGTGTCTGTTATAATCATCTTTTGACTTCCAGAAGTTGGTACACGAAACATCATTTTGAAAGGCTAGTACATGAAACATCCATGAGATGGGAGTTCAGTAAAATTCTCCAACAAGTTAAAATGTTAGCCCGATGAGTACATCTAAATGGTGCATCGTAAAATGCTTATGTAAAAACACTTCGCTTGTCTAGTTTTTTTTTTCATGGACCTACTTGAATGCATGAGTTCAAGTTTATGGTCGTAATTTCAAGCTCAAACTATAGCTTGTGAGAAAAGGGTTAAATGCAAAGAATTGTAATGAACTTGGTCACTGAAGATTAATAATCACCTAGAGAAGTCTTAAATCTCATAAAAAAATACTCATCAGGGTTATATTGTCTAAGTTGGTTTCCCTTTTTTGCATTTTATTAGGATTAACTTTTAGCAAAGAATAATCAACCTTGTCCATATTACCTTCAATGAAACTTTTTGGCAAGTTCAAACTTTTTCTTGGTGATTTTCAAACTTCATTGATCAAAATTAGAATTTCGGACTTTTTTTTTTGTGCCATTTTTGCTATATTGCCATTTTAAAAGTCACACTTCAAAGTTATACCCTGGGTTTTGGTTGGAATTAACATGAAAACATGTTTTAAAAACCTTATCATTTGTAAGACTTTGATAACTAAACATGCAAATGACATACCGTGTAAACTTAAAAAACTTATAAGTGGGAAAAATGCTTTATCGTATCTCCACGAATCATAAAATCAAGGCAGTCTCAAGCTTTTCTGTTTATTACCATAAAAAATGGTCACATTCAAAGAATATTTAGGATTGGATTGTCAAATCTATACTAGTAAAGATATTTTTTTGTTTATCTGAAACTATATAGTTATCTTTTGTGACTTCTTTCTATAAATTATTGTAACTTTTTATAATAATGTGTAGCATTTTCACTGAAGAAAGATTGGAAAGATTAACAAACAATATTAGTGATTTACATCTGGAACGAGCATATGAAAATGAAGTATATTTCGAGGACAAAGTGAGTGGTGTTTCAGCTGAATATGGATCTCAAGAAATGCTTAATGGAACCACAGAACATGTCCAATTAAGCAGGGGTAATTCTATTACTCAAAGATTAAGTGATGATGTTCTTCCAATTTATCCTGAAATAGAGATTGATTTAGCTAAGAAAGAATATGTTGCTGCTGACACAATCCCTAATGCTTGTGATGGTCCTATTGTTGATGATATGCTTTCCAATAAACAACCTACTCAAAAGCATACCCCAAATGCAATTTTGCCTCTTCTGCGTTATCAACAACATGATAGTTCTGATTCTTCATCAAGGTAAACCATCATCTTTTGGCATATGTGACTTTTGACCACTGATTTGTTGACTTTGACTTTGATCGATGATTGCAGCATAGCAGGAGTTGTGGATGTTATACTGAAATGATGTATGAGGCCACCCATGTATTTAACTTTTATCGTTAAGGCTACATATGTATTCAAACTGTTTTTTGGCCACCTAGGTATTTATCTAATTTCTTTAATACAAATCTGGCCAACAACATACACCACGATGACGAAATTGCCCTTAAATATTTTGAAAAAACTAGAACATTGCAAAAGGGATTAGTATGTTTTTGTCATTTTAAAGTACCCTTGACATGTTTTGGGCCGGACATGGTATTAAATGGAACAAGATACATATTCAGGTGGTCTATAAAGTAGTTTCAGTATACGGGTGGCCTTAAGGAAAAACAAAAGTTGAATGCTTGTGTGGCCTCCACTTACGTTATGCCTTGTTATATTATGTGCTCCTTATCATCACTTGCAAGTTGCAACATGCCATGAATATTCCCTTGATTATCCATGTTCTGATGCACTCATTAATATTGGAAGAAAAATTAGTTGTTGCTTGTCAAAGCTTCTTTTAAAGCCCTTAAATATTCCTTCCATCCCAATATATGTCCACATGAAAAAAAAAAAAAAAAAAAACACAATTTTAGAACTATATAATTAATGGCTAAATGTCAATTTCGCCTTATGCACACAAACATAGTTATAGTAATGTACATTCTGAAGTTCAATTAAGGGTAGAATGGGAAACATGATAAGTTTCTTGGATGTGGACATTCTTTACAGGACAAACTAAAAAGGTGGTTTCGGGGGGGGGGGGGGGGGGGGGGGGGTCTTTTTTCCATTTTCTTTTTGCATTCCCTATTGAAAATATCTAATTGGCGATGGCAATTTCATGATACAGTTTCCAGGGTTCTCCTAGTGAAGATAGGAACTTTAGGAGTGATGTTTATTCAGCAGAGACAGATGAAGCATCTATTTCAGGTCAAGAAGATAACGGGCACAATGAGATTCTTAATTGGGCTAAGGTTTTTCTATGTCTTATTTTTACATTTTTAATTTTTTTTTTTTTACTTTATAAATTTTCATTTCTCACACTAAAAAAATTGCAAATTGCAGACCAACAACCATGGATCTTTGCAGATTATATGCGAGTATAATCGTTTACGTGTCCCCGCTAGAGGTTCGACTATCAAGTTCCACCCATTGGAATATTTGCATCCTTTGGAATTCCATAGACCAGATGAAACCATTTTACAAATTGCTGGTTCAACAGTTGATTTGATGTCTTGCAGCACAAGTTTTGAACTGGCAGAGGCAGGTTTTTTTTTTTCCTTTTTTTTTTTTTTGCACACGTCTATGTTTTATGTAATATATAAGCACTGAAACCGTGTTTGTTGCCACAATATGCACTGATGGTGGGCTTTATCATTTGTGATTGGTACTATAGGCTCACAAAGCACTTGCTGTGGAGGAAGAGGCAACGGCTTTATCAGTATGGGCAATTTCAAGCATATGTGGCTCCTTGCGTCTTGAGCATGTAATTGTTATTCTTTTTTTTTTTTAATATAAAATACCACTGTCTTCATTTTCTGTATGCAATTTCATGGATTGCTAGACAGTAAATTAACATTTTCATTTTCATTTTCCTCCCATAGATCTTGACAATATTTGCGGGTGCCCTGCTGGAGAAGCAAATTGTTTTTGTGTGCTCTAATCTGGTTCGTATATTTTTTGAATTCCAAATTACTCTGTATAGATGCTGCATTTAGTCTATGTTTGGTAACTTATCTTTGTTGCTCAACAGCTGCTTATGCTCTCAAGTTTACTTTAAAATACAAACATAAAAATATGAGAGAAGTGCATGGTTGGTCTCTGTGGTTTTCAAATATTGCGCCTTTGATCCCCAGACTTTAAAAAGTACGTAGGTGGTCCCCATGGTTGTAATTTTTAAACTCGATTGGAAACCACAGGGACCAACCATGCACTTCTCTCTAAAAATATTCTTTAGCTACACTTATGTAAAAGAAAATACAATGCGATGCTTGTTTGATTATTTGTCTAGTCGGATATGCTTTAAAACAATTATTGTATGATTATTATTAGGGAAATTTTATGTAGTATGTTTGATTAAGAGGCGCACATTAATTTTTATCATCTTTTGCATGTCAGGGAATATTGTCTGCTTCAGTGTTGTCGATTATCCCTCTAATTCGTCCCTACCAGTGGCAGAGCTTCTTTATGCCGGTATTGTGGATAATAATCTTCTTTTAATTCTGTAAGGCACGTCTTGTATAATGTATTTGTATTATCTGAATTCAAGTGTTGTTTTATTTTATTTGCTTTAGGTTTTGCCAAATGACATGCTAGATTTTTTGGATGCACCTGTTCCATTCATAGTGAGTTTTTAATTTACGTTTTTTGTTCTGAATCTTTTCATTTCCACCTATTAATTTAAAAAGGACCTGAATTAAAAAGAAGTGTTTGTTACTCTGTCCAATGGATGAAAGGGATCAAAATATGTACACCATAGCATTATAAGTTTTATGGTTATACTGGCTCCTTTGACCTATAATAATGTTGACCAGGTTGGTGTGAAGAGCAAAACTGCAGAAGTGCAATCCAAGTCAGGAAATGTTATTCTTGTGGATGCTAACAAGAACCAGGTGCACATTTAATGATGTTATATAACAATTTCCAGATCATCCAATCCTCAAAATGCCTATAAAGTGATCATGCATCTTTTCTGATGTTCATTGTTCTATTTATTTTCACTGCATTCTTCGAGAAGTCTATCTATTGCATTCTGATATTTTTTTCCCTTTAATTAGGTCAAGTCATTGTCCATACCACATTTACCTCAGTACAAAGAGTTATACGCAGCCTTAACTCCTTATCATGCTCAACTTGTGGGAGAAAATTATCTAGGGAAAAGGAGACCGGTTTATGATTGCACAGATGTGCAGGTATAACTTTGTTCCTTATTCCAGTTTAATTTACCCTTTTTTGTATGTTCTTTTACGTCCTTTAGTACATTGAAATTTATTGCTGATGTTCTATCATTGGTTTGTTATCATTTTTTCCATCTTTTCTATTCGACTGTTTGGAGCATTCGTGAGCTTTGTTACTCATTACTATCAATTTACGAACAAATCAGCCAACTTCTGGCTCGATTCTGGGGACAATTTTCGTTGACTTCCGCTTTGACTAATCTCTCACGATATGCCTAAATCTCGTGCTTCATTAAATGTTATTTATCTAATTTTTTACATATAATTCTTTTTTGTACATTTGATGGCTTATTTTTGTTCTTATGATTACTACTATTATTAAATATTTCTTATTTTATTTTAAATTGCAGCTGTTGTTTTATGATTGTTATTACTATTATTATTAGTATAAGTCATATTAATTCGAATTTTGTGGTTGATGTGGTATTCTGAATTTCAATACAGTGCATTGCATGGGCATTATAAAACACTTGTTCACATTGTTTTAACTTTTAATAATTAAATTCCGTGATTATGTTTATGATGGCTAGAAGATAAGTTTTAAGATTTTGATTGAATACAGGTAGAAGCTGCAAAGGGATTCCTGAGAGTATTAAGATCTTATTTGGATTCACTTTGCTGTAACCTACGTTCGCACACAATTACAAATGTTCAGTCAAATGATGATAAGGTTTCTCTCTTCACACATTTATAAAATCACAGATAAATTTATTTAATAGAAGTGTTACTTCCAATGCCTGCAGTTAGATAAATATCTCACTTTCTATAATAAAATGTTACTGAGCCACCCATTTCTCACAATACATACGCATGTCAATGTACATACATAACATCTATAAGTAATGCCAAAAAGCTTAAAAGCACATTTCCCACAATCTCTCTGATCTCTTTTATTGAACCTCAGGTGTCATTGCTTTTGAAGGAGAGTTTCATTGAATCTTTTCCTAGTCGTGATCGACCTTTTATGAAGGTAATTCTTTTACTTAAAAGTTATCATATGCATCTTTGTAGTTTCGTATATTGCCATCTTAGAAAGAATACTTCACAAAATAAAATAGTTAGGTGAAAAGCCGAAACCAACTTGCAGTTTGTGTTATTTACTGGTTTTGGCAACATTTTTCATTTAAACTGATTATACACACACACACTCTCATACACATGGGAAAAGTTTGAATTTGGTTGGTATTTGCCCATCTTTTGAGAATATGCTTTGTTCTGCTAATGGTTTAGATGCTAGTTATGGATTCCCTGACCAAATAAGAATAACATGCCATAGTTAATTTATTATTTTTTGGGGAACAGCTATTTGTGGATACGCAACTCTTCTCTGTACATACCGACCTGGTATTATCTCTATTCCAAAAGGATTAGCAGCTTGAAGTTGTGACATGTAGTTAGTTATAGGCAGTTGAGCAGGTAAGTTATATGAGTTAAAAAAGTATTATGTAAAATTGATTTTCCCATTTGTGCCATTAACATTATATAATCATGTGATTCAAGCTTCTTTCATAATCATCAACAGCCTTGTTTTGGCAAAAAAAAAGTAATAATAATTAATAATAAAACATTTTGTAATTTAGTTTAGTGCTCGTACGTTGTCGCGTTCAATAAGAAGAAGCATTTGTGAAATTTTGCCATGTAAGAAGCTTTCAAACACTTTTGGATGTGGTTAAATTGTGTAATTAGTCTCTTTGAAGAATGTCATGAATAACTCTTATGTCTCTAGTGGAAAAGGACAAGTGCAAGATTATCATATTATTGTGTGTGTGAATCATCATTGGACTCATGTGCCTTTTTTTCAGTAGCTACACTATCTTATCTTTGGATGCCTAGGTCCACAATGCCTAGACTAGTCATCACGTACACTTGATGTTTAGTTAACACTGTCTAGTCTTGCAATCACGTGCACTAGAACTTGATATTAAAAAATTAAAAGTTTTATACATACACAAGGTTTTGAAACTTTAATAATAATGATGCATCTTCTCAATTTTAAAGTAAACATATGTTTACGTGTAAACATAAAGGACGACGAAATTTGTGATTTTTTCCAAAATTTAATAAGCAGGGTGGTTATGAGAAGAGTGAAGAACCATGATCACGAATATACAATTTTTTGTGTGTTTTCTAACATGGGCTCTCTCTCTCTCTACTTGTAAAATGTGAGGATATTTAGGGGCCGTTTGGCAATGTAGTGCTGATCTGGTAAGAGATCTGAATGGTTAAGTGCTGAATCATTAAGTGGTGTATGGTTAGACATCTGAATACTTAATTACAAAAAAAATCACACCCCTTTATTAACCCCCCCCCCCCCCCCCCCCCCCCTTTTCTCTTTAACCACAAAAACACACACACGATCTTCTTTCTCTCTCTCTCTCTCTCTCACACACACACACACACACCATATTCTTCTTTCTTTTCTTTCTTTTTCTTTAACTCACACAAACCCATATTCTTCATTCTTTTCTTTCTTTTTCCATAACTCACACGAAGGAGGAGAATGGTTGTTGGCGGTCAGAGGAGAGGAGGAAGGGTGGGGGCGGCTGGTGGTCGGAGCTGAAGGAGAGGGGAGGAGGTAGAGTGGGGACGAAGCGAAGCAGCAATCACGGTCAGACGAAGCGAAGTAGCAACAGCAACGACACACAACGATCAATTAGACTCGTTCCAAAGTCTGACCCGGAAAGAGGTGTGGTCAAACCTCAGCTTCCGGTCAGACGTCGCAGCCAAACACTCGGACTCACCCTGCCTCTAACCGAATCAGACATTCACGTCTGACTGAGACCGGCTAGACGCAAACAAACAGCCCCTTAGACACCCCCATAGATATCTAAACATCCCCTGGAGCCCCTACGTGACGGTAGAGCCCTATACACACTTCGTATAGGGTGCATTAATTGCATACATCGTATTCGGTACCTATACGACGCCTATAGAGCTATACGTGTTATATAGGTACATGCATTTTACCCCTATACAACGCGTATAGAAGTATGCGCTTCTTCCTACAGAGGAATGTATGTGTGAATATTATCACCCGTTGTGGGAATGTGTGAATATTATAAACATAGCAATCTACTTGTATAATCGAGATTTGACAGTTGAGCCAATGAGGAAATAATAATATGTGGTGGTGCCTAGGGATATTGTTGGCTGGGGTGGATTTTCATTGGATTCGGATACATCTAGAGAAACCATTTAATGGACACAAAGTCAAACTTATCTTTATTTGAAAATAAGCAAAGAATAATATTGTTTTCCAACTATAGTATATAATTGGCGAGTTACTCTTTTAACATATGTATAATTCAATGTTTACTATTTACGAGCTTAAATGTTTTATAAAACTACAAATCCATGTGATTTAATAAGCTGGAATACATAAGAAACAATGAAGCACACTAAGAGTGAAGGGAGTGTTCTAGGGTTCATGATTCGAATTCCCTGAGTTTAGCAGGAACACCGCCGCCGCAATTGGTTCAGAATGTAGCAAAATCCAAGGTTGAAGACGATGACATGTTAGTTGCATGATGGCTATATAACTGTTTATTTGACATTTGCTAAAAAATAAAATTTTTATTACCAATATATTAATTACAATACGACATACAACTGGCCATGTGTGAAAATCGGGTTTTATTTGTAATAGTGACATCACTATCTGATATCAGTGACTGTCATTTTGCTTTTGTTTATCGTCATTGCAAAGCATACATATAATGTTTTATCTAAATACCTCATTATACACCACATTTGTTGTCTTAATATATGGTAGGTTTTCCATCTTTCTAAGCACTCTACACACGCTTGATTTTTTTACAATTCTTAGCCAAGTTTGGCTTATAAATCAGTAAACATTTTTCCCCCTTTTGCAAAGAAAACATCAAAGTGTTAATATGAAAGTGATGAGTATCTTTAGAAAATAGTACCTTACCTTAGATGTTCGTGATACATGTAGCCAGGGGGTAGGGAATAGTTTTATAAGCTAGAAAAGGAAAATAAGAATCTATAAAATGTGATAAATATGCATTGTAATTTGAAGTTTAAAGGAATTAATATGACATACAAGTAAAAGTATGACTTAAGATTATTTATATATGTATAGCATAACAGTTTCACAAAAAAAAAAAAAAAAAAAAAAAAAAAAAATATTGGAGTTTTGGTGCATCGACAACAAAGTCAATAGGTTTGTGTTGTGTTTGGGACCGCAAAAGTTATTATTATAATAGAACGAAAACAAGTGTATGTATCGTATCTACAAGACTTTTGAGCAAAGCAAATGAAACAATAAAGTCTTATTTTCTTATATATTTTTATTTTTGGTTACCTTAACATGTAACAAGTTGTGGTTTAAGAAAGAAAAAGAGCAAAGTAGCATTAATGGATGGTTTGCATGGTACAAGTCAGTGTTTTCTTTTCAAGTGCAATTAACCCAAAACAAGAAACCTTAATTGTGTTGCTATGTCATTTCATTTCATTTACAATTCACAAAGATGAAAAAGTAAAAGTATGCAAAGAAAAAAACCGTACAATCTTCTCTCATGATCATGGCCACTGCCACTTTTGTCTGTAACCCTGTGCTGTGCTGTGCTGTGCTGTGCTTTCAGATACAAACTATACTCTCACTCACACACTCTTCATTTTTGTATTTACTTTTTTTAATTAAAATATTAAAATATTCACACAGAGAGACATAAGACACATACTTTTTTCTCTCTCTTCTCTTCTCTTGAGCCTGCCCATTATCATGGGTTTCCGTATAAATTTTGTCAGAGACAATAGCTGCCATAAAGGCAGCATAGTTGCAGCAGATGCATCAGTGTTTGCAGTCTGCACAAGACACACACTATCTCTCTCTCCCTCTCTCTCTCTATAAGAAAGAGAAAATAGGTTATTATTATGATCCTTTGATTTCCATCCAAATTCAACATCTTTCCTTTTCTTTTTTTACAAAATTTGACCTCTTGATTTCTTCTGTTTCTTAATTTCCTTCTTGTTCTTTGAGTGTGGAATTTCATTTCAAGAATATATCAAAAGATGATGAGTACAGCAGCAGGTGAAGCAAGTGTAAGAAACAACAACAATAATAATAATAGATATCCCTTCACAGCAACCCAATGGCAAGAACTTGAACATCAAGCACTTGTTTACAAATACATGATCTCTGGTATGCCCATACCTCCTGATCTCCTTTTCACCATCAAATCAAGTCTGGACTCTTCTACAAAGCTCCTCCTTCACCACCAGCCACCTCATCCCTCAAGTAACCAACCAACCCACCCCTCATCTCTTTTCCCTTTATTTATTATTATTATTATTATTATTATTATTTTTCACCAAAAGATCAAAACCTTTTAACATATATATACCCATGTCAAGTTACTATCATTTTCATTCAAGAATCAAACTTTTTTCAATTTTAAGACCTGGGTACATGAGCAAATGCATAAAGATTAAAACTTTTTCAACATACTATAAATATATTCAGTGTTTGTTGATGACAAAGATCAAGACTTTAAAGATGAAGTCTTTTTATACTAAAATTCTAGAAGAAGGGTGGGTGTATAAATATATGAATAAAGATGAAAACTTTAATTAGTAATGGGTAATTGAGTAGATGATGTTTGGTGCAGTTGGATGGAACTGTTTCCAGATGGGATTTGGGAGAAAGATAGATCCAGAGCCAGGAAGATGCAGAAGAACAGATGGTAAAAAATGGAGGTGCTCAAAAGAAGCCTATCCTGATTCCAAATACTGTGAAAGGCACATGCATCGAGGCAGAAACCGTTCAAGAAAGCCTGTGGAACTCTCTACACCCAAAACTCCTTCCAAATCCCCAAATTACCCTTCACACCCACTCTCTTCTTCTTCTTCTGATCATTATTATTATACTAATACTAATAATAATAATAATAATCCCACCCTCCTTTCCTCTTCTTTTTCCACACCACCTTCTTCTAATCAAGATCACTTCTTGTTAGATTCAAGGTTTGTTTATTAGTGCTTTGATTGCATTCTTCTTTTAACATTTAACATTAATATTAATATTAAGAATTTGTTTAACAGAAAGATGATGATGATGAGGTATGGAGGGATGAAAGAGGAGGAGCATCCATTTATGTCAGAATCATCTAATTCTGCAGGAAGCATCAAGACTGATTCTTGGCAACTGGAACCACTGGCTATCAACAATTTATCCTCAAACCAAACAACTTTTTCTGATTATCATCAAAACAGATACTCATATCAACAACAACAAGATGATCAAGCTAATTATTATGATCATCATCATCATTTGGCCTTGAAAATTGACAGAAAAGATGAACCACAGAAAGTAATGCATCATTTCTTTGATGATAATAGCAAAGATTCTTCCACAACTCAGCTCTCTATCTCCATCCCTACTTCTGCTCATGATTTCTTCCTCACACATAATAATGGTGGTAATTAATATCATACAAAAAAAAAACTGTTTGTTCTTTGTTAATTGTTTTTTTAATATTATTTTATTTTATTTACATACGAAAGTTACAAATATTAACATGTGATGTTATTTTGTAGATAAATGAGGTAGTTGGAATAGTGACTAAAAAAGCACTTCAGTTGGTGAACAATGGTGGTGGATTACTTCTTATCCTTCAACAGTACTAGTATCTAGTGACGAGAACTTTATGCTGTTTTTTTTTTTTTTTTCAAGTTTGGTTTGTCTTTTTCTGATTGAGTTGGGTCAATCAAATCTCTGAAATTTTTGCAGCATATTTTGTATGTTTGCTCAAGTAGATTTGTATCTTGAATATATAGTTTTCTGGTAATTTGATGCAGCAAAAATCGATACCAGTATATATCAACTAAAAATGTTAATATTATTTGATTCACGATTAATTCACTTATCTAAGTTACTTTTACGAGTAATAATAGTCGATGAAGAAACACCGATCCAAACAATACTCGAATATAAAGAGAAATGAAGAGATTTTATTGCTAATTGTGGTGGCCATTACAACATATATCAAATGAACAAATTTTTCTTACAATGGTGGTGTTTGTTTTCTTGTCAGAAGTGCTTCTGACCACTTCCGTCTACGCCATGCAGACGCAGATAGATATTTGGGGTGCGCATCTTATTTGTTTTTTAAAAGACATATCCATAAAAAAGTTATGTCCATGTTGTTCTCCCCGCAAACATGGTTCCACATCTTCTAACCTCTTCTTCATTCCTCCTCTTCTTCTTGTAGTCAGATATCTCCTCCTCACCTCTCAAATCCTAGACCAAACCCTTCTCCCCCTCCCTCCCTTGCCGCCGTCAACTTCCTCCTCCCTCCCTCGTCGCCGCCATACAAGTATGTTTTGTTGTGTTCTTCATATACCCATGTTTTAATTGATGATATTATCATGTAAAGATTTGGGTTCTTTGTATTAGGATTAGTCGAGGAGTCTCTTGATGTTCCAGCTTCGAAATGCTATGCCTATCAGGATCATATGATCTATTCAGTGGCCTGAGAGTTTGCATAAAGTGAGTTGCTTTGTTGAATCTTGGTTCTTGAATTGTTGATGGGTATTTTTTTTTTTTGTTTGTGTTTAGTGTAAAGTGAGGTGCTTTATTAAATCTTGATTCTCGATTGTGGTTGGATGGTTTAGCTTTGTGATTTGATTTGTACTTCAGAGCTAGGAGATTTGATAGGATGAGTTTGTTATATTTGTGATTGGTTATGGTTATGATGGGTTGTGGTGGTTCACAATGGTTGTGGTGGGTGTTGGTGGATTATGGTTATGGGGGGTTTGTGGTGGGTTATGATTATGGTGGGTTGTGGTTGGTATGGTTATGTTTAAGTTACGCTGCAAACATTGACAAACAAACAGTCTTATTCTTGCATACTGCAGACCTTTGGTTAATCTCTTTTCCTGCAGATGTCTGTAGATGTGATCCGCGGACTGCAGACGTGGTCCACAGACTGTAGACCTTTTACCTCTTAAAAAACAAACATCACCTTAGAGTGATATTGTGTGTGTGTGTTGAGTGTGAAATTGGCTGACCCCTTCTCCATAAGGAGATAGGGTATTTATAGTATGTGGTGCAAGCCCACAAATTGATAGTGATTGACAGCTCATTCGTGCGGGCCCCACAGATGAGACCGTTGGGAGAATTTGCGTTGTCCTTCTCTTATTGGCTGGATGTTATTTTCACTCGTTCATTTTGTCCTTACTAATGTTAGGAGATCATGGAGTAGGGAATATTTCCTTCTAATTGGTTGGACGTCCCTTTCATTCTCTCTACAGCTGTCACATACTAGGTAACGCGCAGACCCCACATAAGCTTCTATTAATTATTCGTTAAAGGTTGACGTGTGGAAGTTGCCTTGCGCGAGATATTTGCTCGCATGTACACGCGTTCGGGTACATATCTCTTCAGTCGACATAGACTATACTATACATACACACATACACATGGGCAACATCATCTACAAGAGGCTGTTTTTTTATCAACAATTTAGTAGTTAAGATTAAGCAATCCTATATCCCAACCAAATTTCAAGTAAAAAGGGGATGGAAAGGCAAAGAATGCAAAATCACTATTGTTGACTTTTTGTTGGTTATATTGAGACGTAAAAGATAGTGATGATATGACTTTGTAATGTGACTAGGGCTGTAAACGAATCAAACGTTCAACGAATAGTTTATGAAATATTTGGCGGAAAGTTCGTTTGTGTTCGTTCATTTAATAAATGAAAATGCCTACATGGAAAATCAGCATGTATTCGTACCCATTGCTTTTGATACCTTTGGGGGCCTTGCCCCCGAAGCCATCCGGTTTCTAGATAGGGTGCAAAAGGTGATGCATAGTAATTGCTCGACAGCTAGAAACCAAAGTTTCATTTTTAATAGAATAGGTTTTGCTATCCAAAAGGGGGTGGCGGCACAGCTTGTTGCCCGCTTACCAGCCGTCCACTTATAATGTGTTGATTTTAATTTAATGAAAACACTGATTATATTAATAGCAAAAAAAAAATGAACGAACACAAACAAGAAATTCGGTTCGTTTAGTTGAACTAACAAACATGAACAGGGGTCACGTTTGTTCATTTATGTTCGTGAACGTTCGGTAACGTGTTCATTTATGTTTGTTTGTGTTCGATAGTTCATTAGGGTTTTTAACTTTTGTTTTTAATTTAAGTACTTCAAATTTTCTAGTGGTAGATTATTTAATATATATTGGTGTATCTTATATTAATATTACTTTAACTATTTTGATTAACTGTTATTTTACATGGATTAAACGAGGATTTCAAGTTTTATGATATTTTTGTGTTTTTACGAGACATTGTGTGATCAAGATTATGTCAAATATATTGGGGTAATTGGATTAACATATTTTGATCGGACAATGTTTGTGATGTGATTTTCGGAATTTAATATGTGTTAATTTGTGCTCGGTTTTGTTCATTAATGCATGTTTGTGTTCGTTTACGTTCATTGGTGTTTGTTTGTGTTCGCTTTTATTCGAAACCTAAATTTTACATATAAAGACAAATGAAACAAAAACTTCGTTTGGTAATTGTTCATGAACACGTTATTTTCTTAATAAACGAACACAAACAAAAAATCTTGTTCGATAAGTGTTCATGAACAAGTTATTTCGTTTTGTAACACACCTGAGGTGGATGCAGCCACGGCAACCGGCGCTGGAGACGGCCAGAGTTCGAGGGGGCAGGGGCTGTAGAGTGTGGATGCAAGAGAGGCTGGCTGGGGCTGAGCAATAGACACAAATTATTTCCTTAACAAACGAACACGAATAAGACCATGTTCATATTCGTTTTGTTCGTTTATAGCCCTAATTGTGACCGTTAAATAATATGTCTACAAGTTTTCTCATGTTTTCTTATTATAGGTGTTCTAATAAAAATAATAATGATAAATAAATATATAAAAACTAGTTTATACCCCGAGAGCTTCCCGGGTTGAGAAATTTAAGTAAATTGAATAAAATTAGAAGTATCTAAACTATAAAAATGGCATCTGCCAATATATGATTAATGAATATTATTATTATTATTATTATTATTATTATTATTATTTTAAACAAATCTCTGCCATAAGTTAACATATTCTAATATAAAAAAAGGGTAATTGGGTCGGGTATCACCTAATCCCAGGCCCGACCCAAACCCACAATTTTTTTTAAACTAATTCCAAATCTGACACAATACCTTTCGGGTTACAAAAAATAGTCGTTTTTTTTCTCCGTTTTTTATATCTATGGTACTTGTTGGGAAGATAATAAAACGCTCGTTAATTTGGTGGAATTTTTTTCTTTAAAAAATCTCGTATATAAAAGATATTAACATTTAAAAGTTATGAGTGAAAACATGAGAGAGAAAATAATAAAGTTTTAATATTTACATTTAGTAGATTAGGTATTTAATAGATTATGTTAAATCATATTTAAACCATATTTATTACTTTTTTTTAATTGGTCTAGAGTTGCCACATCACATCATATGTGACATCTCTCAAAAGAGAGATTGCATAATATTATGACATGTCATTAAAAATGCTTTGGTTTATTATAGATATAGATATAGATATAGATTAGGATATTATATGCTTTTCTCGTAGCATTTATTTTCTCTATCCTCCTTCTCTTTTCTAATTTTGTCCTAATCGCTTCTATTTCCCAACAAATATGCTCTTTTTATTATTGTTGTCCAAAAAATAAGACATGACCCACATGTTTGCAACGCAGGGGTGTTCTCAAAAGGTCGATATTTAGGCCTTTTGAAAATAGAAAAACTTATTTTTTAATAACTTAATCATAAC
Source organism: Ambrosia trifida (assembly GCA_028751855.1). NCBI lineage: Eukaryota > Viridiplantae > Streptophyta > Magnoliopsida > Asterales > Asteraceae > Ambrosia > Ambrosia trifida. The sequence continues at coordinate 77,718,482 of CM054132.1, forward strand.
TTAAACTTGTCCTTTTTTAAAAAAATTAGGCAGCCCAGAAGTTTATGGTAAGTTATTTAAAATAAGCTATGATTTGATGGTTTGTTTCTTCCAAACCAAGCTTATAAACCTATTAAAATGGTCTTTTTAGGTAAGCCTTTTTTGCAACTTAATAAGCTATGATCTCTTCAACCTGTTCAAATCATCGTTATAAGTAAGCTTATTTACATTAAAAGATCAACTCGATCTTGCACTTAGTTACTAGCTTTCATATGTATGATACTATTATGTTGAGAGTTAATCATAAAATTCGTATGAGTTGAAAGTTGAAGGGGTCGTATAAATGAGTAGTTTGAATGTTTATAATTATCTAATTTGATTAAACTAGTAGAAACAATTATGTGAGTTAGTATTAGATGCTAGAAGCATTTGATTATGGATGTGTTATTCCAGCTCTGCTTCGGTGGGGTGCCGATTCGAACCCGGGTGGCTTGACTTTCGCAAAAAAGGGTTGAAACAAGCTAATGGGTTTCCAACTGATCTACACCTTCCAAAAAAAAAAAAAAAGAAGCATTTGATTATGATTAGTATGATTATTTTAGTATAAATAAGGGTCTACATAATTGTTTTTATTTGTCTCTTTTCATTGTAAGTTCGTTAGTTTGTATGTTTGAATAAGAAAGAGGCATGAGTTTGTCCCCCCAAATATCTCATGTTTATGTTTGATTTAATTGTCTGGGCTAACGAATTATATTTGTTAAAATGATAAGTATCATATTGTGGTCAATCTAATAATATGTTTATAAATATTGTAACTTGAACATCTTGCATAAGTATGCTTGCAGGATTTGGTGATCAAGATGTAGCTGATAGATAGATGATGATCAAGTTAGAGACTGGTAGATATTCAGGATATGATGATCGAAGATATAGCATGATGAATGTATTGTCTACTACATGTCCATTACACGATATTATGTTACTGGACTGATATAACAATTAGTGGGCCATATCATATGTTATTAATGATAAATGGGCTGGTCCATAATGATATGTTATATAATAATGAAGGGCCCAATCCGTGTGAGATGATCAGGAGCAATCATGGCCATTCATTTATCATCTGAAGGATGATCTCTACCGTTCACAACTAACACAAATCAGAAAGTTCTAGAGACTGATATATAAGCTGTGTGTCAGCTTCTCTCTCATCATTCATCACCATTCGTTCACTTTGTTCTCTCTGGTTATCTCTCCAGTACTTAGACGATTAGGGTTTCAGTTTACATTGTTGAGTTTACATCTTGTATTCTGTTTTTAGATCTAATCATGTTTGTCTAGTGTATGATCGTAATGATCTGAGAGTTTAGAGAGTTTTATAGAGTTGTTTGTAAAATCTTCCATTGTAATATTTAGGAAGATTTGTTGGAGTCTGTTCTTCGTCTTTGATTTCATTCAATAAATGTTGTTTTAGTTCATGATATCATGTATTTCTGACATGGTATCAGAGCCAGGTTCTTGTTTGAGATTCTTGAGGGTTATTTGGTCCTTCTTTCTGTTCAGAGTGTTTTTTTTTGATAAGATCTGTGAGTTTGTGAGCCGTTTCATTTGGTTCTTGATTCGAGATCCATTTGGTGATCTAGGGTTTCTGAGAACCAGTTATTCCGCTGTGATTTAGCTGCTCTGTTGGAGATTCTGGGGTTATCAGTTAAAACCTGTCTGTGTGCAAGGAAAAGAAGAGGAACCCTAATCTCAAGGGTGTTTCTGGACAAGTGGTGATTTCGTGAAGGCGATGTGCTAGGGGTCGTAAAAACCCTAGCGAGGTGATTCCATTGCTGTTACCCCCAATCAAAGGGTAACCTATTAGGCGAACCCTAACTTGGGCCTATTTGGTGAGATCTTTCCTGTTTAACTCTTTTTAACTTGTGGGTCTAGGAGCACTGTCCGGGTTAGGTGGACCGGAGTTGGCTCATTGTGTGGTAGTGTCGTTGGTCATCTAGGTCTAGGAGGCTCCCAAGTTAAGGCTTGCGCAGGCACCCTGAGAGTGTCCTGTGATCTGGTCCCTGGCTTGGCTTCGCCTGGTTTTCTGTTTTTGTTGATTTGATAATCTGTGTTTGTTTGGATACTTCTTTTTTTTACAGTGTGATTAGCTTATAGTTACATAACTGTGTGTGCTTGTTTCTGTGATTATTTGTGTTCTAAGTGCTAAACATGGGTGATAATGTTAATCCTGATCCTCTCCCTCTTGGGGGAGGACCAGGACAGGAAACCCTGGTTAGCAAGCTGGATGCTAGTGATCCATTATATTTGCATGCATCAGATTCTAGTAATCTCACTATTGTGTCAATTAAGCTTAAAGGATCTGAAAATTATACTGTATGGGCTAATGCCATGACACTTGCCTTACAAGTTAAAAACAAGTGGGGATTCATTGATAAAACATGTATTAAATCTGAAACTGATGACATCTTGGCTAGGCAATGGGATAGATGTAATTCAATTGTCATGACTTGGATTTTAAATTCTATAAGTGAAGAGTTGTATATGGGACATGTTTTTTCTAAACTTGCTTCTGATGTATGGAATGAACTAAAAGAAACTTATGATAAGGTAGATGGGTCAGTAGTGTTTGATTTGTATCAAAAGATTAATTCATTTACACAATCTGGAATGCCTGTTTCTGATTATTATCATAAGTTGAACATAATGTGGAAACAGTTAGATCAAATTGTACAATTACCTGCTTGTGTGTGTAATGCTGCTAAAGAATTTAATGACTTTAATCACATGATAAAGTTAATGCAGTTTTTGATGGGTTTAGATAGTGTGTATCTTAATGTTAGAACTACTCTTTTGTTGAGAGAACAGTTACCTTCAGTTAAAGAGGCTTTTGCTATTGTTTCTAGAGAGGAATCTCATAGGAACTCTAGCACTCTGTCAAAGAAAAATCAAACTATGGGTCTTTTAGCTAAGGTTAATATGGTTACTGATTCAAACAAAAGAACTAACAAAGTAACAAATTCAAATCTAAAATGCACACACTGTAATAAAACAGGACATACAATTGATAAATGTTTTGAGATTATTGGTTACCCCTCTTGGATGAGACCAAGAGGGGGTCAATCAAAAAAGGTTCTCTCCAATAGCAGTAGTTGTAGCATTAATGAAAAGAATGATGCTCCTGTCTCTTCTTTGACTTCTGATCAATTGTCTAAGTTGCTTAGTTTGATAGGTGAAAAGTCTAATGATGCTCCACAAAGTTGTAATGTTACAGGTAACATATTAAATGCTTTTTGTTCAAACTCGTATATTAAACCTATTTTTTGTTTTCACATTGGTGGGAATAAGTTTAAACTGGGATGGATTGTAGATTCAGGAGCTAACCAACATATGGTAACTAGTGAACATGATCTTACAGATTTAACTGATGTTTCTGAATTAAATATACAAGTTAGACATCCTAATGGTACTAAAGCACTAGTAACTAAAATAGGAAATCTTAAACTTGCTGAAGGTGTTACTCTGTATGATGTGTTTGTAGTTCCTGAATACTGTGTTAATTTAATCTCAGTTCATAAACTTGCAAAAGATAACAAATTGTTTGTGGGTTTTGATGAAAGCAATTGTTACATTCAGGACTTGTCCACCAAGAAAACCCTGGTGACTGGTAGTCAACTTGAAGGACTGTATTTTTGTGGTGGTTCTTATATTAGTAATCAGGTTAGTGTCTATAGTAGTAAAATATCTGACCTATGGCATGCTAGGTTAGGTCATCCTTCTGATATTGTTATCAGAAAACTTGAACCAATTCTAGGTGTTAAGTTTGTTGCTAATGATGGTCCTTGTGAGGTATGCCTCAAGGCTAAGCAACATAGAGATCCCTTTCCCCTAAGTGAACATAAAACAATCTCCTTAGGAGAATTAGTTCACTTAGATGTTTGGGGACCTTATAGGGTTCAAAGTAGAGAAGGATTTAGGTATTTTTTGACTATTGTAGATGATTACTCTAGAGCTGTCTGGGTTTGTCCTATGAAGTACAAAACTGAGGTGTTCGAAAATATACAAGAATTTGTTCACTCAATTTTAAAAATAGTGACCTAACGATAATTTAAAAATTGATTGTGCACTCAATTTTATTAAAGACTGAGGAGCTAGTTCCTTATTTGGATAATTGCTTTAAGTTAGTGCATGCGAACATGTTAAGGGCAGTTTGACTTTTAAGATTCAAACTGACCTAAATTAAGAATTTAGATAATTTGGTGAGTGTAAACTCATAAGATGTGGTAGTCGTTTGATATAATGACTAACTTGATTAATCTTGTTAGTATTGTGAAGTTTGATCGTGTCAAGCTAGGTGAAAACTTGGAAGGAACGGATCAAACAAGCTAACGTGTCAAAGAGTGCATAAATTGAGGCCAAAGTAAGTGACTTATCCTAATAAGCCCTTATATGGTTCTAACAACCTGTATAACTAATGAGAATTGCTCAATCACTAAGTTAGTAGTAAATGATTGAAAATCTTCCCTAGAAAGGTAATATGAGAATTTGGAATCAACCCAAGGTGACTTGAAATCCTAACAATAATAAAAAAGATAGAAGTTCGGTATGCGACAATTGGGTAATGAATTGTGTGAGTAACCGAGTGAAATCTAGATACTTAACAAAACATTTAAATGGGTTAAACGAGTCAAATGGTGATGTGTCACTATTTGAACCTGGTGCATATAATGTTTGTATAACAAGCACTATGATTAAAGAGGTTAAACGGGTGAAGTGGTGATGTAGTCACTATTTGAACCCGACACTTAGTGTTTGTATATTAATCATTAAGATATAGAAAGCTAAACAGGTTAAGTGGTAATGTGTCACCACTAGAACCCGAATATTTAATGCTTGTTAGTTAAGCTTACTTACAAGTAAGTATATTGCAAAAGGATACGTATTGACAAGGATCGTCGAAAAAGTTGTAAGTTATAGAAACGGGTCAACGTCGTCTGGTAAGTCCATAACTTAATGGGCGGTCTTTGAGCCAAGAAAAATGGGAAAACAACCCACACGTTCGGGGAGAAAGTCCCCAAAAAAGTTTAAAATTTGTAACTGGATCAAGTTGGCAAATTATGGTTAAAAAACTAGAAATTTTGTTAAGTACAAAAAGGTCCAGAATTGGAAACTTTCTGCCCAAAACAAGTTCCTCGCACCCTACAGGGAGTTCCCTGTAGTGAACGGGGGACATGTGAAAATTTGAGATCCTCACGTACCACGAGGGATATCCAGAAATCCTCGCGTTACGCGGGGGAGTGTCAAATAGCAAAATTTTTTGTATTGTTATATTTTGTCTCGTTAAGTAAATACTAACCATTTCTCGTATGTATTTGTGGTAGGAATGATCAATGGATATCACTGGATGGTGAAACAAACCAAGCAAGGAACCAGACACTCTTGAACCTTAATTCCTTTTATAATGATTTTCAAGATGATTAAGTGGAAATGAGTGTGATGTTCCCTCATTGTGCAAGTTATCAAACCTGCTCAAATTATATTGTATATGTAACTTCAGTGAAACAAAAACAAGTATGTTCACGTAAGTTATCGGTAAACTGACTTGTAGATTGTACGTCGGGTTATCTGTTAACCCAGACACACAAATGCATATGTTTAAAAAAATTGAGACCAAATCATGATTAAATGTTGATTAATTGTTCTTTAATGAGGCAGGTCTTACAAAAGAACCCAAAGGAACTTGTCCTGAGACCATGAGATGCCAAGTCCTACTATGTATTTGGCTTTTCCGTCACAAATTTCAAGAAAATGGTAAATGACAGCAAGTGGAAATCGATTGTAATGAAACATTTACTCCCGTGGTAAAACCTACCACAATCGGAAGCATCTTAGCCTTGTGGTTTTGCGCTCTTGGCCCATTCACCAACTTGATGTATATAATGTGTTCTTGCACAGGGATTGAAATGCAACGGTTTATATGTTCTAACTTCTTGGATTTATGGATCAACACAGCCCAATGAGGGAACATCACAAGTGAAAAAGCTTGTACGGATTAAAATAAGCATCACGCACTTAGTAACAATGTTTTGCCACATGTATATACAAATGTGGTTTTTCATAGCACAACAAGCGACGGCATATGTCTATTTTTTATTATAAAAATGACAACCATATAGCTTATTTGTTATTATTACGTTGATGATATTGTCTTAACAATTAATGATACCACGATTCTCTGCCACTTTATTGCTTTCTTGCATAGAGAATTTCCTATGTCAGATTTCAGGTCCCTTCAAGTACAATTTTCTTCGCATACATGCACAATACACTAAATGGAGGATTATTCCGGTCTCAAGAAACCTAAGTGAAAAACATACAAAGCATTTACCCCTCTAGGTCGGTTAGGCTCACGACATATTTGGACGCTGATTTGGGGGTGTCTTTACTTCGGACGCTCTACATTTGAGTATTGTGTCTTCCTCGACGATAACTTAGGCTCATGGCCTTCAAAGCAGCTAAAAGCCTAAAACTCCATAACTTACTTGAACCAAGTTTAACACCAAATGTAAATATTTGTGTATTTATTAGTAGTATTGTATTAGTGGTATGGTTCCTCCTAAAATAGGTAATAGATAGTTGTATTTTAGTTGGTATTTATTATTTATGTTGGTTAAAAGGAACAACACACAGGATATGTAGAAAGATTTGATAGTGGTTAGGAGATTTGAAATCTGAGAAAGTTATATTAATATGTTTGTTTGGTGGGGAGAGAAAGAAGAAAGCAAAGCTCCCTTTCCCTTTAAAAGACGCCACACCCACACGCCTATAATAATAATAATAATAATAATAATAAAAAAAGAGAATCTTCATTCAATTTGTGACCAGCTTTAAACACTTGTACCGTACCTTTTTATTCAAACCAACCTCAACCCTCTGCTCTCAAGTCTGAACACCATCATCGTAAGTGAGTGTGGGACCCCCTCACCTTCCCTCCTGACACTGACACATCTGCTGCCTGCCTTCCGTCAGAGATCCAATTCACCACGACACCGTTTCATTTCATACCATGCCACTGCTAACATTTTGTATGGGGCCTTTTTTGGATTACCTCAATACTTGAGGGGGCTGTTTGGCCACGACAATAACCTACCACATGCGCTTGCTGCTTGCACCTGCAGGCACATGTATTATGTACTATTTTGGATGCACGTGATACAACATTTTGATGCTGCTGCTATTTTACTGACAAAAAGTTGCTTCATTCACTACGTGTAGCCATGGGCTTCTTTAAGGATAATAATAATTTCACCTCATACTTAACTTTTCCTTACATTAGTTTTGTCTTTCATGGGCTTAAAAATGAAACCCAAATAGGACACACTTACATGTTTAATCGTTTGACGGAAAGTTCGTTATTATTCGTAAAACACAGATTATATGTACATACATATTTTTTTTGTTTAGTTAAAGAACATAAACACGAACACATTCATTTACTTTAGTTGCCTTTATTACTACGCCCATTCATTTGAGTTGGGTTATGCTCTTCAATATATAAACATCTTCTTATGTTGGCTAAAGTCATTTAAAATTGTTATGGATAGCCCAATTAAAAAGGAGTTTATGTAAATGGTACCTACCTGTGGCTTGGGATATAAGTAAAAGCTAAATAGAGGTTCATACATACCATGCTCGCACAGTTTCATGATTAAAAATAATCCCAAACAAAACTGAATTTTTATATGGTTGATTGATGATTATCAACAAGATGACAAACATGTAATGCATTATGATACTTTAGTTCATGTTATTTGGCGTAGTAACCATATAAAGAAAGCAGTCTAGTCTAGTATAGTTTGGTATACATTTAAAGTGGTCTACAGTCTACACTTTTATTAGATTATTAAAATAAAAAAAAAACAAGGAAATATTGTGGTCCCAAATTGTTTGTCCTTGCTGACATAGTTAATGCAAAATGACTGTAATGCATACATTTCCTTACTGACACCAAACCTGCACACCACTCCAAAAACGGACAACCTTATTCAATGTACCACCAAACTACATAGATTAAGTCTTTGCTGATTGTCTTTCTAGTACCTGCTAACAACTTGGTTTTCCTATACAATTGTTAGTTAATTGTCAATATCAATTTTTATCCAAATTTGAAAAAATATATAAACAAGCGCACTGTCGAAATTGATACAGTAAAACACTAATAGTAAATAATATCCAAGATGTCGAATTCACGGTGGTGTAACGAAAGAGAAACTGAAAGAAATCTAATATCCATAATGTACTTTTTAACACTTACACAAATACAATATTTTTAGGGGGTATAATATGTTGGAATGCAGATGATGATAAGTAAACTAGAGACTGACCTATTAATGCAACGTAAACTTCAGATTTGATTGACCTTAAGAGACTAATCTCCATCACTTAGTTGCATATCCACGGAGTTATCTCTAACGGGACTAGAGCTAGGTGGCCTCTTTTCTGGCTCGTCATCTTCAGATTCTGACCACCCACGTATTCTTCTACCTGTATTTGATGAAGGTGCAGCCTTCACCACACAAAGTCAAACAAATATCAGCAATGTTTGTTGTTGTTTGTGTGAGTGTGCACGTGTTTGTGAGAGAGAGAGATTACCGGGTCGTCATCAGCATCAGAATCTTCAAGGCCAGCAGCTGCAAGGAGATCCTGTGGGTCATCATCATCATTGACCTGGTTATTGACTTGATTGTCTGGTTCATAATAATTTGTGTTGGCGTTGTCATCTTCATATTCGTCTTGATCATCCACGTGAGTTTCTGTTTTCTTGTCTCTCTTCCTCTTTTTGCTGCTACCTTTTCTCCTCCTCCTCTCACCTTGCACACCCTCCTCGTCACCGCTTTGAGCCCTATCTTTTCGCTTTGACCCACTACTCTTCCAATGTTCCTGTGACAACAAGTTCAAAATTGAAATTTACAATAAAATTATAAATGTAGATACAGAAATTGATTGGTCACACTGCACGAAATAGAAACAAACTTTACACTTCTAATTAGGAGTAAAACAAAAAACACTTAATCACCCACGTTAGCAAATAGCAACCAAGTTACAGTTTTTTGAACCACTGTAGCAATAAATGACTTGTTTAACAGATAGCAGGTCAATATTTTGCTACTTTATTCAGAAACTGTTGACGTGACATCTTAGTTGTCCTTTTAGAGCATATTATATGCCATGTGGCATCTGATTTTACATTTAATAATAATTTATAATATAATTAAAAAATATCGTTTTTAAATGCATTATTAAACTTGTTTCCAATCTTCATTTCAACATCATCATACTCAGTTAATCCCACCAATAGCAAAAGCTAAGGTAGGGTCTGACGAGGGTAAGATGCAGACAGCCTTACCTCTACCCCGTGGGAATAGAGAGGTTGTTTCCAATCTTCATTTCATATTAGATTTTCTATGCATACATGGCATCTTTGGTTGCTAAAATAAGAAAAGTGTAAGGTTAATTTCCGTTTATAATTACAAATGACTAACCTTAATACGCTCTAGATGTTGTTCCTGTTGCATCACCTTCTTCAGATCATCCTCTTGTTTTCGTTTTTCTAACTGTGTTTTCAACACAACATAAATATAAACACAACAAATAATCATAACTTAATATAAATACTGAACAAGCTAACTGACCTTCACTTTCTTCTGTTCTTCAGCCAATCGACTTTCTTCTTCACGTATTGCTGCTTGGCGAGCAAGTTCTAGTCTATGCCTATTTTGTTGATCTTCCAGCTCAGCAGCATCACAATGGACTTTTGCAGCCTCAAGCAAATGCTTGCAATATCCAACATGAGTTTCAATTTTCTTTTCATCAAATCCATGAAATTGTAGATTTGAAGCTGCTGATAATTGACTAAATACACGAACTGCGTTCTTAAGCTCAGCAACCGTTGCACGCACCTATCAAGAAACCATTTGGATCATTGCATGCATATAAATGAGACAAATAAAAAACTTTAAAGATTATAATTTATTCAGTCACCTCATCCACCGTTCTTTTTGTTTTTTGTAGTGTCGAAGCTGAGAATTTCTGCAGGGTGACACCTGTGTCAAATCTTAATGTGTAATTTGAAGGTGCCAAATGGATGGCTTTCAGTAAAGTCTTTTTACAGTCTTGCCATTGTTCAGCTTCATAATGTGTACGGGCTAGATACAGAAGAATTTGATTGTCTGTGTTGTAATAAAACTTGCGCAAACAATTTTGATACTGCAAAAATGAACATATTTAGTACCATCATATTCTAAAAATATAAGGCAACAAAATGCGAAGCAAAGCTTGTAAAATACCATTTTAATGGCCAATGAAAAATTGCCTTGAGCGAAATGAACATGTGCCAAATTTATCCACACATCTGGCATCTGGACAAAAACACTTCCACTTGCAGCTTCTTGAACCTAGGATTTTCAAAGAAAATATGAAAAAGATAAATAAGTTAACCAAATACTTTTATCAATTACAAAACATTTGGAAAAATCTTAAGGTAACCTGTGTAAAAAGCTCTTTTGCAATATCAAATTGACCTTTTTCAGCCAACACCACACCAGCACCATTGGCAGCATACATATTAGCTGGATGCTCTACCAAAACCTGAAAAGTAGTAAATCATAATGATTTTTTTCATTACCATATATCATAACTGTTAAGTAATGATCAGAGTGAATTTTTTTTAATCTCATATGAAACGAGTAAACTGCCCAAAATAGAAACCGAATGTATCCCTTCCCCATTTTAGCAATCAAGTTAGGTGCAAAACAGAAAGCAACAAGCCATTCATTACTGATTCTAGCAAACAACCTCAATTTAACTGACGTTACCTATATATAATTGATGTGGCACTGGTTGATGCAATGTAAAAAAAATGCTATGTGAAAAGAAAAACAGAAAATACATTTATTTACAATTTTCAAAACAAATCCCTTTTTTGATATATGTATTTAGAAAACAGTAAATGTCACGTCAGATGACAAATTACATATACATATATACTAAAATGACAAATAAGATGCCACAACAGTAATTTTTGAACATGTCACTCGCTGCTACAATCGGTAACAAAACTTAACCTGCTTGTTAAATCAGCTATAAAGTGCATGTTATTTAATGCGGATCAGCCCGCAATAGTAATGATTTAATTCGAATTCAAAAGTCCTTTTCATTATCTCATTTATATAACATTATCCTTCCGTTAGTATTTCTCTTTTCTTACGTTTATGTTTATGTTTATCTTTAAGTTATAACACATATATGTAGCTTTTATCGGAGAATTGAAAGGGATGATTTGGTTTGAATATTGAAATTATTGGTCAATAAACCTTAGGGTTCATGATGCTTTTGATTTAATCATTGAGATATCTAGCCATTTGATTGCTTCCGTTGATTCTATATCATTATTATATGCCTAACTGAAAGTTGGTTGCTATTGCTAAAATCAGGAAAATGTGTAAAGCTATCACACCTTTGTGTATAATTCTTTTGCTTTTTCCAGATGAGTAGCTTCCAGTTTAGGAGCCCTTTTCTCAGATCTGACTGCTGCAAAGTAGTTCCAGTTCCCCTATATCAAACACACATGTAATATGATTTAGTAGTTTAAAATTCTGCATATACTTAAAGCTGTCATAGAATGAATTTAATATATTTTTTATTAAAAACAATTATATACCAAACAAAGAGTAGCATAAGAATCTTTTCCATTAGATGCGTCTTTTGCTGCACGAAAGGTATCTTTTGCCTTGAGCCAATCATCATTTTTAAGCTCCAAGTCACCCAGCATGCATAACGCATCTGGGTTTTTGTCATCCACTTGCAGTGCATCATGTATCTAAAGTAAAAAAGGGAAAATAATACTGTTAAAATTTAGACAAAAATGAAGAAAATAGAAGATTGCAAATAAGGATGGTAAGAAAAGGTTAAGAACCAGTTCAATGCTTAATTGGATATTATTCCGTGATTTAGCAATAGCTGCAAGCCGTAAGTAAGCGTCTACGTACTCTGGAAACTGAGGCTCAAAGAAAAAGGAAAGCCATGTTTTAGTTAAAAAGAAAAAAAATACATTAATGAGACCAATATAAATACACACAAACACATAATAACATCATTATTTGCCACTTAATATGAACTGAAATGCTTCTTAATCTTCAGAACTTCTCAAAAAGTCATGAATTATCTACTTGCCAATATTGGTCAACCTTAACCAACAAAGTGACTGGTTATTCGTCCGAATTCATGCTCAAGTAAAAAATACGATAAGAAATATAGCATTGGCATTATGTTGATGGTCAACTTTGGTACTTAAACCTTTGGAAATGAGTAGTTTGGTAATTTAGTAGACAGGTAAACGGTATACAGGTAAAAAAAAAAAAAAGATGACACTGCAAAGCAGTTAATCAGAAAACAGACTATTTTGGTAATTATATTTTTCTTAAAATGAGTTGGTTTGTTAATTACACTTTTTGGAGATAAACTGGTTTAATATTTTATTGATAAGTCGCGCCGCAGAGAAAATGCCAAACAAGCAAGAAACGGGTCATCTGCTAATTCCCAAATTATCCCATTTCGAAAAGGCATAATTGGCAGGTCAGAATAGTATTGAGCATAAATGCATAATTACCAGAACAGACCACCAACCTAGGCAATGCTGCTATTCTATGATGATATGACATCACCCTTAATGGTAACAATAGCAACACTAGCACACCTGCCTTTCAAAGTTACATTCTTCATCAGAAAATGAAATAATACCATACTCAATACTCATAAAATTACCTTAAACAAAATCAAACGGTACAATAGGCTAGCAGTCTCAGTTTTATGCAACTGCTCAAACAGTCTAGCAAGATTGGACAATGTCGTAATCTTATCCCATGGTAAATCTACAGAAATACCATCATTCTCAAGATTATGAAACAATTGCATATCCTTGTACTTCCGGGCAGCTAAACTTGAATCAATTGGTTGGTACAATGCTTTTCTAATAGGATCATGGTGTGAACCATCAATAGAGTCAGACTGCGGTTCAGTATCTATCAATTTGAGCCATATTCCATCACCAAGAGCCTCTTTAAAAGTTTGTAGGGCAAGCTGATAAAAAAAAACCACAAGGCATCAAGCTATCTGAAATGCACTCTTAATATAAACGAGCATATGGAAAAGAGGAAAAAACCTCAAATTCTCCTCTTTCAAAATGAAGAACACCAATGTTGTTAAGAAGCTCGACTGACACTTCTTCATTTGACTTTTTTAAAAGATTACGTGCCTATCAAAGGAAATAAGAAAATCAAGGATGGAACCAGACCAGTGATGTAAAACATGGATATGTACAGTAAAACATATTAACATTATCTAACAGAAGCCTTAACTCATTCTGAAAGGGGGCGATTTGCTACTTTTTTTTACTTCATACAGAACACATTTATATTAAATTTGGATGATATTACCTATGCATGGTTTAAAATTTTAGATGGTAACCAAATTGAGTAAAGTGGATACAGGGTATTGGGGTAGAATTGTCCAAAGATACACAGTTGTGTACGAAGTAAAAAAAACATTGTGTACAAATCACCACTTATTCTAAAATGGTCATCTACTGGCAAATAAGTTCACTAAAAAATGCAGGAACAAAGATAGTCATTTTAGCCTTACAACTTTCAACAAGCTTAAGATAAAAGGAAAATGTGAAACCTGAGAAAAACCCAAAAAGATGTTTTATATCTGACTAAGATAAAAACAAGTAAATATATATAGGCATAACTCATAAGAAACCTATACCAATTGATATCTAATTCCTATGTAGAATTAAAAATTTGACTAACAAATATCTTAAAAACAACATAATGATCAAACCAGTAAACTACAATATTTAGAAGAAAAAAAAAAACTCCGGCAAAACCATTTACACTTAAAACCTTAATAAGCAGCAGCAAGCTTGGTTTACAAATTACAAATGTGCGCATAAATTGCGATAGGCACGATGAGGTAATGAAAAGGCATCACAGCAGTTGATGCACCGTGATTCCATAAAGGGCTGCTGATGCGATCTGATGTGTCGCATCAGCATTTGAACAAATTAAACTCATGGGTCAGACCATTTCAAGTTGGGTTGGGCGGGTGAGGAAGGTCGGATAACAGAATAAAGCTTTAAAAAGACTCATTGTAACGTGCTCGATTATGATGATACGATTATTACTGATTAGAGACTATAGTTTATAAGTATACTTTTTATGATTTTTTTAGTATGTTATATATGTTATAAATTATAAGTGTGTTTTTATGTTTAGTGTGCTATAAGTATGTTTTATGAGTATGTTATACGAGTGTTTTTATGTTTTAAGCATTAACAATATGGAAATTGCTATGTGTAAGTAAATATTTAGTGTTTTTTAATAACGAACGCCTCGTATACGTGATACGCGGATTTTTGGACCAAAACGCATGCTTGCGCCTCGTGTTTTTAAGGCCAAGGCAGCAAGCTTGATTCATTATGGTCTAATAACAAACCATAACCATTGAAAGTAAAAACTAAAAAGATGCAGCACAATAATAACATTGCAAAATCCAAGAAAAGTGGATATTAATTTCTTACGCTCTTAAATGCATCCAAAGCAGCTCCGGAGTCCGTTGAAATTAATAATTCTCCAAGATCCAGAAAGGCCTGCATCACAATGAAACAAATACAATTAGTACAAGTAACATAACCTCATATCATGTGCTACTTAAAATTTTCGATAAAATCATAATGGTAACTAACATAACCTCAGGATCACGAGGATCAATTCTGATGGCTTTTTTCAGAGCTTCATGAGCCTTAGTAGTCTGGTTAAGCTGAAGATAGATGTGAGCAACAGCCTGCATAACAAGTCCAAAATCAGTCACTAAAATGTTTTAAAAAGTGGGAACTTTTGTGGAATTTAAAGCAAACTTGCTTCAAGTTCAGTCACTCTATGTAGTTAATGCGGAAAAATATCGGATATCGGTCAAGGACCGATATTTGGAATATCGGTTTTCACAGTGAGATATCGGTGGGATATCGGTAATTTCATATTATAATATGTGTGTGTGTATGTAATGTAAAACACTTAATCTAACATAATATTAATAGTAAATTTGAAGTAGTTAATTATTTAATTGGGTATTTAATTAGGCTAGCTTTTAACAATCGACATTCTGGATCAATATTTTTAGAGGGTTTGGACATTTGGGCCTTATTTATTTGATTGGGACAACAAAAAAACCAAAAAAACGATATATCGGGGTAAAAACCGATATTCTAAGCAAGATATCGCCGATATATCGGTGAATATCACCGATATTCACCGATATTCTCGCTACCGATATTTATGACCGATATTCAAACCGATATTCTTGTTAACCACCGAGAACCGATATATCACCGATATAGCACCGAGATATCGGCCGATTTAACTACACAGCAGTCACTTGCCTTTAACGTCTCACAATTCTCGGGATAAACTTCCAAGACTTTTTCAAAATTTGATAGGGAGCTTTTGTAGTCTCCCAATTTTAGTTGTACTTGTCCCAGGCCTGTTTTAGTACACAGACGTAAGATGTATATCCTATTTAAACGTGAATCATTACTAAACAATAAGAAAATCTAGTGCATGAATTGCCATCTAAACAGTTCTGAACCATAGTTCTACCAAAAAAAAAAAAGTAACTACCCTACGAATAATACGCAAAAATGAGAGCTAACAGAAAGCAAATGAAAGAAAATATGTCAGAAAGAAAAGGGTAAGCGAAAGTTTTTTATCCTAACTTCCTAAGCAAAATGGATCAAAAGAATTCAAAGTAACTGAGTCGGATTAATCAACAAACCATAAAAAGGTAAAATGAATTCTTGTGGCTTATTGATTTCCTTTACGGACGCCATGTAGTATAGTCCAGCTTTTTCATAATCACCCTGCATTTCAGACCAAAAAGACATAATATTACAAACACTAAATAGAAAAATCGTTGCTTAAAACAGGTACAAAAATCATGAAATGTAAATTGCATTGTGTAGATGCAAGAATATATAATAACTATAGCTCAGTTTAATTGAAATGCAAAAATGATCAATCAAATAAAAAAATCGTATATAAGATGCAATCCATTATGTTATTTCGTGAATTAAAAACTGGTCTTGGCTCAAAAAAAGGTTTGTATTTGTAATATGTAAAGATGAAAAAATAACCGAATTATCAACATGCTAGAAATATTATACCAATAACTGTTTGAACAAGGAATATAATATTTAATGTTTAGCATATCATAAAACTGCAGTAGATGAAATGAAACAAGAACTCAAGCTTATTTTGAAAGTTTGGGCGTTTAATGAATACGCACCTAGCAAGATTTGATAGCTACAAGATGCATTAAAATGTTGCAAATGAATGACAATGACGACTATACCTTGCTATGATATGAACGCGCGAGGTTATAATAAGAATGTGCCCTTGTTGAGCCATGAGTAGTTGCAGCGAGAGCTGTTTCAGTCAACTGCTCAACTAGAAAATGCTGGCCAGTGAAAAAGAAATGATTTGCTAGATAATTTAGTGCTGTTGCACAGTATGGATAGATATCAAAGGCTCTTCGCATCTTTTCCATTGCCCCCCTAATACCAGAAGCTACAACCAGGAACATGACAATTAGACAAAAATAAATAAACAAATAAATATTACATTAATTTTACTGCATCAACTATATAAGGCCAACCTTCATTGGATTGTAAATCCACAATTCCAAGTGCCACAAGTGCCTCAACATTTTCTGGATCTAACTGCAGGTAAAAAGTAACTGGACATAATCAGACATTAAAAGCAGATGTCTTATAAAGAACAATGCTATGCAAAAAGTGTGTTTTTGACTTTAATATACTTTTTAATTAATATTTAGCATGACTTGCCTGCAACACACGTTCAAATGCTTGTTTGGCCCTCTCAAACTGACCTAATTTGTAGCGACAGAGACCTATGCCAAGTCGTACAGCTGCAGGACATCCAGGATACACTTGCAGGACCCTCTTGCAAAGGGATGGCAAAGTTAGAATAATATATATAAAACCTTGTGGGATACAAAGGTGCCATAAATTGCTATAAAATATATATAAAAATCAAAATCTGCAATCTCCAAAAGGAGTATACAATCTACACTCTACAGAATCAAAATGACATTCCATGCAAGATAGTAAAAGAACCTTGTACATCTCCAAAGAACTAGAGTATTTCCCACGGTTGAACTCAACACAGGCCTGCATTAATCCAAGCCACAAGGTTAGTTTATAACCACCAAAACACTACTTTTTGGCTGATAAGCATCATAAAAGGCATTACTGAAATAGAACTTTACACTTCTCAACACTTGAAAGTATTATTGATATTCAAATTATAAAAAAAGATAAGATATTGACTCGCTAACATTCTCAACAAAGTTTTTCTTATTTTTCTAATGACAATTGACAAATCACATAGTCCTCAGGCATTCATATAGCTTTGTATATCTTTCTGCAATACAAACTCACTGGACAAAAACAGCATCCAATTCACAAAGAAAAGCAGTCTAATATGAATATACCTACCTGACCCAGAAGAGCAGGAATATTATCCCGGTCTCCATCTAATACAATCTTAAATGCAGCAAAAGCCTGATCCACATCCCCCTTTGCTAGTAAAAGTTGACCTGTAACCAAATGTATAAGATACCTACAGTTTTTTAGGACCCAGTGCATATACAAGAAGCTTGTTGGTCTGTTCAGAGAAAACAAGAAGATCAATCTAGGACAATATTCCTAGTCTCCTAGATATATTATAACAACTCTAATGTTTCATCAGTAAAGTCACACCCGTTAAAATTCTGAAACTCTCCTTAATGGTCGACTTAAGATGATGACCTGTGCCAGAAAAAGCTTATCACGTTACCTTTGCCAATCCAAGTAGAAGGCTCATGCATATCGATTCTGGAAGCTTTGTTGTAGTACTGAGTTGCCAGAATAAAATGTTCCTCCTTTTCTCTTTGCTTTGTCTCAATTTTCCCAAGGTAGCTATAGTAGGCCCCCAGGGCATTTAAGATGGCGATTCTTTCATATCTAACATCGGCATAGTATTCATCAATTTCTGCAAAGCAAACAAACCAGAATGACACCATTCCGAAGCTTGACAAGAAATTGAATGAAAACTATCATATAGTTGTTCATGGTAGCAGAACAATAATGTAAGATTATATACCAGGACTGGATCCTTCTTCCAGAATTTGGCGGAACTGTTCGATCTTTCCTTGTTTAAAGTACTCTCTCTGCGCCACATCGAAATATAAAATACAACAACCAGCAACTAGTAAGTAACATGCAAACTCACACAATTCATTATGTAAACCTATTTTTTGTATCCTAACTCCTACGCGAATGAATTTAATTATATTATAAAACAAAACAGCCAGTAGACAATTCTAAACCTACCGAAATTTGAAGGTTCCAATCCAAACAACTTAATTAGGGTTTTTCTAATTACAAATTCAGAATACATGAGTGTAGAGTATTAAATGGCATAGTATGAACACGACTGATCCTCTAATTGGATAAAAACACATAAATATCTGAATGAAGATCCATACACAAGTTGAATGTTTGACCTAACAATCAAATAATGACTAAACATTGGGAAATATTTAGGTGAATGTGAGTAGAGTAGAGTAGAGAGAGAATGGAAACAAACAGCGATAATGAGCCAGAGATGAAGAGGAGCTTGTTCGGCTTTAAGAATGTCGAGTATATCAGTAGCATCTCGAGGAAGCTGGTCCAGAACCACCCGTACCTCCTCCTCGGAATTTTGTACCGGAATATAAACACACGCCATTACGCCACCCGCCCTGCCCTATTTTTTATTATTAGGGTTTTGCCTTCCAAAGGCGTCTCCGTCTGACTTTGCTCGCCGGAGTCTCTTTTCAGGATTAATAAACAATAATCTTATTAGGGAGAGTGTGCGTGTATATTAATATTAATAATAATAATAATAATCTTATGAATTTTTACCTTAACAAAATTAGAGGATGTTTGGATTGCGTTTTAAATCTGATTTTTAGATTATTGCGTTTTGAAAACGCAGATAATCAATTTTAGGTGTTTGGATGTCGCTTTGAAAACGCAGATAATCAGTTTTTTAAGCTACCAAAACGCAATAATCTCTAAGCAGCTCCACCCTTGCTTTTCCAAAACGCATAATCTGTTTTGAATAATCAATCCCAAACACCCCTTTAATTTTATTACGATCCGACGAAGTATCCTTCGAAGGAGGATTGTTTTAAACAACTTGTGAATTTTTACCTTAACAAAATTAACAAAAAAAATATTTATAGAAATAAGATAGCTTTTATATAAAAAAAACCTCAAAATTACTGTAATTCTTATCAAATAAAAAATCACAATATCAAATAAGTGTTTAAAACTTACATTAGAATATGCTAGCTTAGAGTGTGAATAGAAAGATGTATTAAGACACATAATGAACTATTGTGAGATAATAAAAAAAGGTCGGTTGATTAATGGAATGAAATCGCCTATTACACGAGACATTTCATTCTTTCAAAACCATCCCATTCGCCACAAGTGCTTTTTTTTTGTTTTGCATTCCCCTTTTCACCTTTCATTAACTACATCATAACTCACCACCTGCCAGTGACGCGCACCACTGTCACCCATCCACCGTCGCCGCCACCCACCACCATTGCCATCTATCACTACCTACCCACCATCGCCGCCAGCAACCACCACCCACTGTCGCCACTCACCAACGATTTTATTAATTCGTTTTTTCTTGTCTATCAAACTGATGTGTGCCACGTCTCCGCATTTAGTAGCCATGTATGGGACATGGCATAGTTGGAGTGACGCCATGCATTTACTTATTTCAAATATATTGTAAGAGTCAACCAGGTGCCTTAGTTATTTCACGCTTTTATGCTTAGTGTTAGTGGGTCGGTTGTTAGGATGGTTATATAAACAATCACTTGTAAGTATTTTGGATCATGTCTTTTGGATCATGAATGAAGAAATGAATTAGTGAAAGTTGTTTCCATCTAATTTTTTATCAAGCTCTATCTATTTTCCTGTACAACTTGAGTGCATGTTTGGATAAACTTATTCCCCGTACTTATAGCTTAATATTTTTTTAAGAAGTTAATAAGGAGAAAATAGTGTTTAAGAAATGTTTTGAAAATGAGTTTTTTGTGTTTTGAAAAGGAGATAAGGAGAAGTAATAAAGTTGTGACTTTTTAAAAAAGAAGAAAAGGAGTTGGTTACCCAAACATGCCCTAAATAATGGTTCGGTTCGCATCACAAGGCGATGATTCATTCAATTCATATGTGATAACCAAACAAGACATTGAATAATAATAATAATAATCAGTTTCATTACCTAGAGAGACCGGATGGAGATGGGGGGGGGGGGGTCGATGATCTCCGATTATAGAGGTTATGGCAATGGGTTATTTCTCTGTTTATCTATATATTTGAGGGGACATTATTCCTCTCCATTTATTTTTTAATATTTTTAAAAGTGCTTGCAAGTGAATGAGAGAAAAAATGCAATGATAAAAAGATATAAAAAGTATTATTTAATTAAAAAAATACAAATGTGGAATTGCCATTTTCGTCCTTGTGGTTTTGAGAAATTGCTAAATCAGTCTAAAGTTAACAATCAAATTTAACATCGTTAGGATTTTGGACTAATTAAGCACATTTTAAGAAATGTTGGGGACGGATATAACACATAATTTTAATTTTGGACCGATTTAACAATTTCTTCGATAGACGGACAAAAAAAATGAGAATTATCTTATAGAAAAAGATAAAAAGAAAGAAAGAAGAGGGAGGAGTTTTGTAATTAGGTGGTGTAAGTAACGAAATTGGGAAGTTTACTATAATATCCCCTCTATTCTATTCTATTCTCCTCTCCTCTACTGTCCTGCCGCCACCACCTTGGTTGATCACTCCCATCGCTTTTCAGTTTCTTCATCGGTACTTATCATTATCACCTTCACAAACAAACTAATCTAATCTAATCAAACTCAACTCTTCTCTCTATCTCTCTCTGTTTTACGCATTACAAATAGTTTGTTTCTTCATTTACTAGGAATTCGCTGCCAATGGTGATGGATGACAAGACTGCCGTTTCTGCTCCAAAACCCCGAAGAAAGGTCTCTCCTCTCTTCACTCTTCCATTATATTATTATTAATTAAATGTAAGGTTTTATCTATTATTGGAATGTGGATGGATAAGTTGTTATTTTCAGATGAAGTTTATGCCTAAAGCACCTCCTAAAAGAGACCAAAAGCTTGTTTTACCCAAACCGTTAGTATTCATTCTTCTTTCATAAATTTCTACCTTTTTTTTTTCTTTTTGTGTTATGTAAGTGTCAACTAATTTGTTTATATGTGTGTATAGTGAGAAGGTTGAGGATACTGAAGAGGATGTCAAGAAGGAACAAGAATTGTTGAAACGTTTCAATGTATCTTCTGTTCATCTTACTTTGTTCTTTACATTTATCTCTAACTAACCAAATCCCAATTGTTTCTCTTCTTTTGCAGGAAGCTTTAAAAAAGCCAAAATTTAAGCCTGAAGTTAAGCGTAAGATTCCTCTTTCTTCCTTCCTTCCTTCCTTCTTATCTATCACTTGCTCGCCCTTTATGCTACTTAAATGCCTATAATGCTTTAACTTCATTTTTATGTTATCGTCCGTCTTTCTTAATGCAGCTTAGCAGTCAATGGTTGTATAACTATAACCTTACTTCCCCTGATGTTGCGTTCCCTTAAAAACGCTGAACATGCTTCCATTTTGAAAAACCTGTATTTTTGTTTCTTTTTTTGTTCTTTAATCATAGGTTGTGTCAAGTCTTCCTTTTGTTTTCCCGATATCTATACGCTATTTCATTACGAATCATATGCGCTTATGCACATTACACAAAAAAGATTATGCATAAAAAAGAAATCATATTTTGATTTGTGAACCTATCTGAATGGTTAATCTTGATAATGTCTGTGCAAGCATGCATCCTTGTTGCTTAACTAATTGAAGCTTATGCATTGTGACAATTTTTTATCGGATTATTTGGGAGTGAAGTAAGTCTTTTGAACAAACAGTTTGAAGTTTCTTATTCCAAACTGCTTATCTCAAAAGGCAATAGGCAGTGTTAATAAGCAACCCCAACCAACCCTTAGTTTGCCTTTATATAATCGAGTCTAATACGCTCTCTATGTACCACTATTACAGCCTCCACGCAGACAAAGGTTTCATCGTTTAATTTTGGTCCCTCTGGTCCCAAATCTGGAGGTAACTAATTCATTCCTTTATCTACCATGTTAACCGTTAACTTAGTTTCCAACAACCGCACGCCATCTTTTTATTTGATTTTCACGAGAACATGTTTCTATCCAGGTGGTGATGCTGCCACCTCAGGCATGGGAAAAAAAGAATACAAGGAGCCATGGGTAGGTGAAATACAACTCAATTGTTATCCTATTGAAAAGGGCTAATGTCACAGAATAGCAATATACGTAGGCTAGTAACTAGTTGTCCGATTTGATCACCTGGTGACAGGTTTCTTGCTTATGTGGCACTTTTCTGACGAGGTAGCTTATCATTAATTTACCAAACTAATTCTATTTTCAAAAAGTATGATACCATACTAGCCCATTTCAAAAACGTGTACTTACCAAACTCGCCCTTCTCAAAGTTGTTTCTTTATAATAATATCTCAGTGCTTTATATTTTCCCTGTGTTTGTGCACTGCAATTCAGGATTATTACAAGTACTATCCAGTTACTCTACCTGTAAGGAGGCCATACTCCGGAAATCCAGGTATGATTCCTCTATATTACATTATCTTTTTGTTTTATTGCGTTATCTTACTGGGGTAGTTGATTTATTTGCAACTGCTAGAGCTTCTGGATGAACAAGAATTCAAGGAGGATTCAGAAACCAATGCTTACAATGAGTCCTCTTCAACGGCCGCTGAAGAACTCGGTTTAATGGTTTGTTAATTTAGCTTATGACCTTTATTTATCTCAAATTAGATTGTAAAGTGGATATAGGTTCTTGTTAGGGCAAACTGCAAGAAAAATAGAAACAAATTTCTTGGTTTTAACAAGCAATTTTCAATTAGGTGCAAAATAGAAACGGATGTACCATTGTTATTGACTTAAGAAACTAGCCTCATCTTAACTGATTTTACATGTAAATTGATGATGCGCACTAGTTGATGTCTTGTTAGCTGCCACATCAGATGACAAAAATGCTTACACATAAGAAATAAATTTATATACACGATTATAAGATGTTTCTAATGAAATACTAAAGATGGTCTTACAACTTTGCGGAGACCTGTGTTATTGGTAAACCGTTGTCTGGGCCTGGTCACACTGCGACCCCCTTTCTAACGAGTGGTAACATGGCATGTGCTTAAACATTTAAAAGTCAAATAAGATGTGGCTTGCTACCAGCTGAACATGTCTCCCGTTTCTACAATCATTAATAAAATTTAACAAACTGGTAATAATATGCAAGTTGGCTTGTAATTTACAGTTGGTAGCTAAAATCAGGAAAAAAAAAAAATGTAATGTCCGTTTCTATTTTGTGGAGCTTGCTATCTTGATACATGGATATCACGATTCAGGGGTTCTAAAAAATCGAAGATGCAAGTGTCTATATCTGTGAATTAATACACATCTAAAATAAAACAAAAATATATTATTTTCATGATTCATACATTAAATAAGTAAGGTTGTTGTACCTTGTCAGGAGGAAGACCTGGAAAAGAAATTGATCTTCATCCAACTACCAACAACATTGCCTTTACCAAAAAAACCTGTGCAGACAGAGGGTGTCGGGAGCTCAAAGCCATTGAAAGATACAGAACCATCTTTGACAGGTTGCAATTTAAATGAACTTCCTGCAGGCTTAATGGGTAAAATGTTGGTCTATAAGAGTGGTGCTGTAAAGCTGAAATTAGGTGACCATCTGTATAATGTGAGTACTGAACAAAAGTCTTGGAAGAAACTATTTTTGTTTGAATACATGTATAGCCTGAATCTGATGTTTGAAACGGATGCAGATTTCTGGTGGTTTAGACTGTAGTTTTGCCCAGGATGTCGTTGCCATTCATACAGAAGATAAAAGCTGTTGCAATATTGGAGAACTGAATAAGCGTGCCATTATCACCCCAGATATCGACTCCATCCTAGACCACATTAAAGACTTATGATTTATATTTACTTTTCCGATACGTATTTTGTTCTACACATGATGAAATTTTGACTCCATCCTTATGGACTAGTGATTTTTTACTTCTTTTTGCTATGAATTGAGCAACAGTTACTGGATTGGAAACTTTTGCATGATAAGCAGAACATCTAGGATAGGATATTTTATCATTCTTTAACTTCTTTTTGCAGAATAATCTTTTTTTTTTTTTTTTTTTTTTTTTTTTTTTTTTTTGCTGCGGCGCCTACTGCTCTGAATATTGGTCATGAAATCTTAGCTATGTATTTTCATGTAAGCTTCGAGTCACGGATGGTCAAAACATCAACTTGGCCCGGCTTCTGTTTTAGGCTGCCGGTGCCACTATATCTTTGTGCTTTATAACTTTGTAATCTGTTAAATGCATAATTTTTGTAGCCTTATGTTTGTTCCGACTTTTATTCGAGAGTGTATTCATTCATAACTTAGCCATGATATGATTTGCACATTTTTCATGATATGATTTGATTTATGATAATAGAATATTTTTGCATAAAGAATAAATATGTTTCCAAAGGCGTCGCATTTATCTTATTTAAGGATATGCGGTTTCAGTCTAAAGTGGACAATGACAATGTGCGTGACGATAGCTGTTGTGCAGACAGTATGACCGGTGTTTGGTGGATGAGGCAGATGATATGATATGGGGAGGCAAGAGGGGAAATGATGGAAGCAATAATATTAATATACGTGGTGGTGCACCCAACATATGCAAATTTGCAAACCAGTAGTTATAATGAGTATCCATTATTTTCGTTTTCTCTTGACTAATTTGTGGATATAAGTAGATAAGTAATATCGAGGATACTCAACCATAATAATTATACTCGACTTCACTTATACCATCTTTGTTGCGTAAATCCATTATTTCAACCTTGTAGTCAATAATCTGTTGCAAGAAAAATTATGTTTAGTAACAAATTAGTCAGGAGAAAACGAAAATAACAGTTAATCTGTTAATATTTTTATATTTTGGAGGAGTGTAATTGTCTTGAAAAAAAAAAATTCTCTTCCCGTGTCATCAGAAGTTTGTTTCACCATCTGTTGCTTACTTTATTGGTGAATAATCATCAGCTGTTTCATTCATCAGTGGTTACGAGTGGCAGAAGCATAACCATCAATGAATGGATTTGCAACTTTACTTGGATTTAGTCTTCTGTTTTCACACAGGATTTCACCTAGTCTATTATAATAATTGAAAGCAATAAATCACACATGACACTAAAAGAGGGCATCATCCCCTTTGAGTGTGCCAATGTGACATTAAGTGATTTTAAGAAAAAAAAATTAAAAACAAAATTGGATTTTTTTACTCCCATGTTTCCTCCCATAATTTTTAAACGTTAATATCTTTTATATACGAGATTTTTAAAGCAACAAATTACACCAAATTAGCGAGCGTTTTATTATCTTTCCAACGAGTATCATAATGCTATATAAAAACGAAGAAAAAACCGACTATTTTTTGTGGGGTTTTGTTCATACAGGAAAAAAAACACAAAGTGTTCAGGTAATTCATTAATCATGTATAGGCAAGTCACTAATTATGTTCAAATCAGTAAATATGAATTCTATTTTCAACATGTGTTACATTGGAGTTGTACATTGTTTTAGGTTAGGTATTAATATTATGTTCAAATTAGTAAATACATAATTATTTTTATTTAGCTACTTCTTATAAAACGATTATGTTTTAGTTGGTTATACGTTTTTTTATGTTTTAGTTTTTTCTTTCAGTTACTAACGGTACCGTATTTGTGTATTCTCTTCCGGCTACTATGCCGAGTTTTGGTGTAATCAAAGCATCAACGTAAATATTATCAAAACATAAACAATTCGATTTAACACGCCACAACTCACACTAGTTAATTCCTAGTTTAATATAAAAAAAACAGAATTCAATCAAGTTTTTTTATAGTCACTTTTATATATCGTTTTGACTTGTGGCTTTTTTTATATATAAATATAAATACAACAATATTAGATATTTTCTAAACTAGTATTAAAACAGAATTCACTCATCCTCATCCTCTCTGTCAATTTTATATTTTTAGAAGACAATTGTATTGTTGTATTTATATTTTTTTTATATAAATATAAATACAACAATGCAACTCCTCGTATTAGTTATCATTTGTTCACGGGTTGTGTTTTTTCATCGGAAATCTGGGCTAGGATCGGTTCTTGGTGCAAACTAAGTCCGATCTATGTTTTTGAAGTTAGAGACTTGGTGACATTGACGGATTATCACACAAAGACGAAGCACGAGAAATACATATTAAGAGGCGTCATTTTCACGTCTATGTGGGTCATTTGGAATGAAAGGAACGCTAGAGTTTTTAATGGCACATCTTGACGAGCGATTGAAGTTTTACACACTATTAAGTCTATGTCGTTTTTTTGGTTTCGGCATAGATCTAGATTGATAGGTGTTGATTGGCATGATTGGTGTAATTACCCCCTAAATTTGATGTAACGTTTTTTGGCCGTAGGTCCCCATTTTGAGGGCCTTTTGGCATTTTTTTTTAATGAAGTTTTCTTAATAAAAAAAATAAAAAAAAAAGTTATCAAAAGTGGCCTTCAACTAATCAAGTGATAAACTTAATATAAGGAAAAATCAACAAAATAGAGAGTTAGACCAATAAAATCAATGATTGGGTTGGGTTAAGTTGTCAATTGTAGTGATTTTTCCCTTAAAAAAACAATAACATGATCAACTATGAAGGTCTAGTTTGTATCACTTAACAAAAATATTTTGTTAGATTTTTCCTTATATTAAGTTTATCACTTGATTAGTTGAAGGCCACTTTTGTTAACAAGTTAAAGAAACTTGCGCGATATTATTTACTTTTATGTACTGTTTCGTTCGTATTTATTCATTTTTCGGAGCAACATAACTTTTGATTGTTTGAAATTATGGTGATACAACTGCAATTATAAGCTGCAATTGTTGTAAACCTTTTAACGCACTTCCACACTCGTATGTAAAATTGAAATGTCTAGTCTAGGTCCACTTTTTGATAAGAATTACAATTTCAATATCAAATGCTTTTAATAGGTGGGCGTCACCGGTTTAAGAGATTTAAATATACTGCCACTGGTCTGCATGTTTAGACTTAAAGCATTATGCTCGTGATAAGTCGGTATGGTGTTCAATCTTAAGCTCAGGTGGAATCCAAAGATGTGTGATTGTCTAGTGTAGTTAGGTGCCTTTTTTTTTTACATATATATTGCATATGATGTGTGCTTGGATTAGATATGCAATGTTAATGTTATATGAGTTGCAATTGAGACATGATAAGATGACAGCAAGAAAAGAGTAGTATATTGTTTTGTTATAACTGGAGAAGATTTAATGGTCTGTAATTTGTGATTTTGCTGTTATAACTGGAGAAGATTTTCATCCATAAGTAGCTGCAAAAAAATTGATTAACCATTCATCAATATATGTTACAGTACATACTGATTAGGATTTGGCTGCAAAACATTGATTAAGTATAATCTGTTACATTACATTTTGAATTTTAGAAGATAAACATTCTGTTTTGTCCATTTCCTCAATGTTTACAAAGTAATTAGTTTGATAAAACTGTGCAACAGAAAGCAAAGATAGGTTAGGTTGTCTGAACTTTTTTATTAGATTTTGCCTAAGTAATTTCTACAAAACTATATTCAAACATTTCAATCCGTCTCTTGTTGGAATAGGATTATGTATGTGCTTTTGCTTCTGAAGTGGTTCCAGCAACCCAAATTATGCCTTTATTTTCTCACATTGTATCAGTCGTTAGATATATTCGTTCTTGCTCAACCCATTTTAAGATCTTGCTTAATTTCTGCCATTTCTTATTGTTCTCCGGGGAAATGGGGAGTAACTGGGTATAACTCTGTGTTAATGTGCGGCGGTTGATACCGACGTCTCACCGCCACCATCAGATAGGTTTCCTGATGTCATATCGTCGCCTATGTCGGCAGAGCAACGTAGCGTCGATGCCTCCCCGGCAGGCTGAGATTTGGTTGATGGGTTTTCACCCTGCTGCTGCTGCTGCTTGTGAGTTGGTTTCTGACATATGCGTTCAGGTCGGATCAGCCCAGCGTTGTTTGAATTTCGTCGGTTATGTTTTGGAATTTTTGGTTACTAGGTTAGAGACCCGTAAACTTCACGGTTAAAACAAAAGTTATAGTAAAAAGTAGCAAAAGACGTAAACAAAATGAAATAACTTTATCGGAATTTGTTGACTTTAAAACATAACATGAAACAAAATACACGTGATATCTAACATTTTTGTGTGAACTCAGTGAAACGAAAAGTAAAACACGTAATTATTTTCATGGAAAATTGGATTTAAATACTTAAAACTATTGCTCATTGGCTGATATCACTCATAACTATCATATTCTAAACTTTGAACCAACCAAACAAAATGGTTAGCTCCAAGACTCGTGCCTGTTTGACCTGGATTTGACCTATACCCATCAAGTTAACCCAACATCATTGTTTTTTTTTTTTTTTTTTTTTTGAACGGCCAACGAATCAATTTCCGAGCACTCTCGGACACCATTTTGGCGAATCAGGTACTCGAGAGTACCCGGGCCACCAATTGCCACCAATTCCTGGGAAAACCAGATCACTCACCCGCCCGAAGGCACGACAGTGAAATAATCGGTAAAACTGGCCAGGATCAGGACTTGAACCCAAGCCAATGGCTGGGTCATCCCTCATTTCCTTTCCACCAATGTCCTCCAAATGTAGTTAGTGGGAATTGAACCCAAGCCTCACATAGAAAACTTTAGGCCCTCAAACAAATGGGCTACAAGTGTTAGACAACCCAACATCATTGTAGTTAGTAAAATATGAGAGAAACCAGATATGATTGAGTAACTTCTAAAGCAAGTGAAACATGTTGGGTTGACTCATAAACACTTTCTTTTTCTGCTTTTATATCTTCTGTTTATAAAATAAATAATGCTTTGATTTTGACATGTTATAACAAACTAACACGCAGGTTGTACGCTTGAAATATACACTTCAGGTGACTTTCAAGTTTTAAACCAATTAACTCACCCAACCCGTTCGACCCATTTCATTTACATTGAACCTTTTAATTTGACCCACCCGTTTGGGATAACATAACCAAAAATGGACCAACAAAATCGATTAAATATGTCACCTCCATGTTGGTAATAAAATCAATATCAGCTCGTAGTAATGAAGATGTATAATGATGCAAAAATAAAGCAGCACAGGGACTTGTTTACAGGAATTTCATGCAAAAAAAAAAAAAGTCCAGTTTAACAATGGGTGATTATAATTCCGTATAAGACATGGATTATATCTGAGCTATGAAAAGGGCATGCTACTAAGCCCGTATTCATCACCGTTCAAATGAACAAATATATAAATGATACACACATATAAAAAGAGGTATGCCAGAGCCGAACACCTAGAAGATCTACAACTATAGGCGCATAATAATCAAAAGAAACCACACCAAGAGTAGGAAGTAATGTGGTAAAAAGGTAATTTTCAACGTTTGATTGAGCAGCACAAATATGAATATAGCAGCACGAATATCATGAATATGTATTCTGAGTTAAATAGTTGTATTTTGGCTTATATCAACTCACAAAATTCTATTATACTACCTCCTCTGTAAAGTAAATTATGGTATTTGACTACTACTGAAATCAGTGGCGGATCCAAAATTTTTTTTCAATGATGTCACTGTTTTAGACATTCTAATTTTGTAGAACCGGACATAAATATTTTCGGGTGGGTCGGTTTGACGGTTCGGGTCAGGTAAGGTTGATCACATAATAAAAATATTATACAATAATAAAAAAAACATCGTCATTAAAAATTAAAAAAAAACACATAATATAAATTCGATTGTCTTATGAATTAAAAAAAAACAATAGTTAGAGTTGTTCCCTACGAGTTTTCATCTTCTGAAAACGTTGCATTACATCTTCGACTGAAACTTGTTGGGAAAACTCTTTTTCAATGTAACAAATGCAAGAATTGTTCATGTATCCATCACCCATTCTATTACGCAATTCTGTCTTCACATGTTTCATTGAAGAGTTGAACTCATTTAACTGGAATTAGGTTGGGTCTAATGTAGTCATTTAGTGGAGTGGGCTTGTAAAAGGTTATATTTGTATCTACTTAATAATTAGAGTTGAGCTCACTTAACTGGAATTGGGTTGGGTCTAATTTAGTCAACATCTAAAACACATTGATGTCACTCGAAAAACTATGTATACATGTATATATACAACTGAAAAAAGACTGCTGTCCCGGGTATACGCCGGGATCAAAATACCTCCGCCCATGACTGAAATACAACGTTGACACAATAAATTAGCTTAGCAATGGTAACACCTGATGAACAAAACGTAGTCAAACTAAAAGGGTGGATAATAGTATTGGGACAGACCGTCAGAATGAGCACGCTATTATGATATAAATATGTCTTTAGCAATTGTAATTAAAATTTAAAAAGTTTATGATGTCAGGCAAAAACTGTTAGGAAATTCAGGCCCCAAATAAACACAAAGAACATTTTTATTATTGAGCCCTAACCCTTCTATGATCGTAGTTTTACCACCTTATCACACTCCTCCTTGATATGCCCTCGCTAATATCAGCCATCAACAAACACAACAACCACCCGTTGATGTGTCTCGCAAGGTGACCACCGAAACTACTGATATCACCAAAAGGTGACCACTGAATGTGAATTATTGAATGTGTTACTTGAACCACTGAATGTGCCATTGCTAAATTAAATGCCAATGCTTCTTTTACTATATAAAAACCAAACATGAAAGGTTTGACACTTAGAACCACAAACCATGCACCACCAACAACTCGAACAAGGACATGTATCGTTCCTCCGCTGACTGAAGTTTCAAGCCGGTGGTTGACGGCATCGATCCTCCAAGTTCAACAAACTTGAAGTACATGTTTTTTGATCCGCGTCTAATGTCGAGGTTTTGAAGTACATGTTAGAGCTTTTCTCAAGTTGAATCTACCCGATTAAGGTATGGACTCTAAATAACATTGTATGACGGGTTTAGGTTCTTTACTACTTCGTAGTTGAGAATTCAAATTCGATATTGAATGATATATTATATAGTATTGTTTGTATATAAGTATTGATTGTACTACTGAACTACTGCACCGAAAGGTGACCACTGAAACAACTGATACCATCGCAAGGTGACCACTAAATGTGAACTACTGAATGTATTACTTGAACCACTGAACGTGCTACTGAATGTGCTACTGAAAGTGAACCACTGAATATGAACTACTGAATGTGTCATTGATTGTTTATATACGTATATATAGATATTATTAGGAATTGTATTTTTGTTGTCCCACTAAGTATATTTTACTCAGGCGTGCATATGTATTTTATGTATGTTAGGTTCAGGAACTCAAAAAGTCTTAAAAGTGAGGCTTGAGGGAATAAAGAACAAGGGATTCAAGACCCAATGATATATATATTTTTTTTTCTCTAAATGAATTTAATAATGTTTTTTTGTGTAATTATTGTAAATCATTAAAGTTTTATTAATTATAGATTGATGTATTGAATTCTGATTACTTATAAGTGACATGTCAGCCCTAGATCGGGCAGGCTGTTACAG
Source organism: Ambrosia trifida (assembly GCA_028751855.1). Classification (NCBI taxonomy): domain Eukaryota; kingdom Viridiplantae; phylum Streptophyta; class Magnoliopsida; order Asterales; family Asteraceae; genus Ambrosia; species Ambrosia trifida. The sequence goes on from CM054132.1 coordinate 77,750,456, forward strand.
TAAGGACAAGTTTACAATGAAACACGTATCTCCTCAAACCTTGTACTTTTCATAATGCGGGTTACTTTGATCACAAACTTAATTCTTTCTTTTTTAACTATACGGTGTACACATATTTCTTGTTTAAATTGTACACACTCCGATTATATATTACCAATTATCAACAAATTTATATAATGTACAACATCAACGAGATGATTGACCAAATGTAACCGCTAATACAGTGCAACCCCTTCACAAATTACTTATACCCCTCCACAAGGTACTTATGATATCCGTCAGTATTTTTTATTGTAATGATATTACTTAATTATGTTTGATATTAACATGTATGTACATATTATTTGTAGCTATAATATTATTTTAGTTTTGTTAAAACATATCTCAGTTGAATTAATCCGCCAAATATTGGTTCCATTTCCATATTGGTTTCATTTTAGTTTTGTTACAACATAAGTTAATATTTTATCCCATATATTGGTTTCATTTCCAACAACTCAGTCGATATTCTTCCCACAATATCTTCAAATAAAACACAATATCTCATTTTCATGAATGATTCTTGCGATTGTCACCAGCTATGAAAACCAAAAGAAAAAAAAACATTATTATGTATAATTTAAGAAGAATATTCAGATTAAGTATGACTTAAAATACCACGAAAATTCTTTGTGATTTTTTATTTGAAAAGAAAAGCAAGTCATTTTCCAATATTAGGAGGATGAAATTAAGATTCCATTTAGTGGTCCTACTTAGTCGATTAGGTTTCTTCAATTATTGTACGTAAACATGGGCTAGGCATTTGGATAGGATCAATACAAAATTTGAAGAATAAAAAAAGAAGAAAGAAATAATAAATATGATATAAAGATTATATTTGTAGGTTTTTGTGATAGAAAATTAATCCACTCTTAGGGGACGGGGCACTATCTGTGAGTTTTTTCAGCTTCACTGATTTCAACCAATCTTATGCTGTCACATCATTTCACTGATTTCTTTCACTAAAACATTTTTTTGATGGCAACACTTCACTTATTATTTACCCACAATAAATGAAAGAGAGATAGAGACAAAGAAAGAGAAATCACGAGTACCAGCCCGTTAACTAGAACCAGAATTTGGTTCACGGTAGGGGTGTTCAGAATTCGATTCGAATTCGAAAAATTCGAAATTCGATTTAGTTCGATTCGATTACCAAGAATTCGATTCGATTATTAAGAATTCGAATTCGATTCGATTCGAATTCGAGTCCAGTAAATCGAATACGAATCGAATACGAATTTATGATTTTAAATTCGATTCGATTCGAAATTCGAATAAAAAATTGTACATGTATATTTTTTTAAATATATATACACATATACACATTATTATATACACAAGTATACACATTAAAAAAAAACTTCTAAATTTTGGTCAAACTCTATGAACCCATAGTGTCTATAACTTTTAGCATAACCATGTTTTATATATTTACCTTATATATCACAAAACTCTATAAAACTATACTCTCTACTATTTTTACTATTCTCGTATTTGACATATTGTTGTTTATCAATTTTGTAGATTTGTATTTTATATGTTAAAAATAATGAGTTTGTATTAGTTTTAAAACTAAAAGTAAAACAATTTGTTATTTAAGGTGAATTTGAACTAAATCGAATTTATTCGAATTCGATTCGAATTCGAGTTTCTTATTCGAATCGAATACGAATCGAATAAATTGAATTTTAAACGAATACGAATCGAATACGAATTCAGGTAAAAATATTAAAAATTCGAATAATTCGATTCGAATAGTTCGAAAATTCGTTATTCGATTCGTTGAACACCCCTAGTTCACGGGACCACTACCAACATGGGTGGCGGCGGTGTTATCGTGCTGGTAGTGAAGTACCTGTGACCAATTCTGGTGGCGCTCCGTCTGCCCTTAAATATCACTATACATATTACCTTGCAAGACTTGAATCCTTCACCTCATAAATAGTGAATTAAATATAACATGATCCTCTTTTTACTGTTTTATTTTGGGGTGGGCTAAATGTAGCCTCTCTTCTTACTTTTTATACCCCTTTCTTAAAATACAAGTTTAAATTTGTCAAATTTCACCCCTTTAAAAATCCAATTTTTTTAATACATTTAAAAGTTAGGAGTGGTGAAAATAATACTAAACTTCACAAATCTCTATTTATAGAACCTAATCAATTATTGGTTTTAAATTATTTTCAATATCAACGGGTCCATTCTAATCATACAACTATTTTGAAATCATGAAACTGTAAGGATTTAACCTTTTCTAATTGTTATATACAAACTTTTTTATTTGATTTAAAAGAATGAAATGTGTTGATCAAACTAAATGTTAGCTAACCATTCTTCATTAATAAAAGATAAGATCTTTTTAAAAAAATGATAAAAACTGTTACCAAAAATCATTTGCAAAAGCTTTCAATGTAATTTAAATCATGTGCAGAAAAAAGTGTTTTCCTTATTCGAAATAAGAAAAAAAATGTACTTAGAAAAACTAAAAGAAAACGTTTTAAACACGAATGACGAACCTCTACCGGTCGGAAGGGGCTGCGCTGCTATTATTGTCCGGTCGGAAGGCGCTGCTTCTAGCCGGTCGGAAGTCAGAACAGAGAGGGCCGAGGGAGTTGGGACTAGAGGGAGGGAGGGTCGGGATGGGTTTCTAGGGTTTTAGGAAAGGAAAGGGGCGGATGTTTTGTTGAATAATGCATGTGCAAAGAGCCTTAGTGAGTTATTTTTTCCTTTTAATGTTTGGACTTTAGGGGTTAACTAAAACATTGGGTTAAATGTTTGGTGGGCTAGAGTCTAGACTAATCACTAAATAAATTAAACGAGTGATAATGGTTATCGGACCTAAACGTTTTTTTTTTTTTTAAACTAGGGTGGGCCAGATAAAAAAACCAGGGGACAGACTCAATACATAATTTATTTTTCGAAAAAAAAAATCCGAAAATTAGTACTTCTGGACGAAAAAGTTTGGGGGGCCGCGGCCCGGTCTGGCCCGCCCCAACTGCCTAAGGTCCGGTCCGCCCATGCCCAAAAAGTTGTTGTTATTATTATTATTATTATTATTATTATTATTATTATTATTATTATTATTATTATTATTATTATTATATCTTATAATGACATGTTTATATCTCATATGTGTGGTGATACGGTGAAGGCACGTAATTACCAGTTATAGAAAAGCCAATGGGGATCGAACATAAGCTTTGTTTGAAGGTGAGTTCCAGCCTAAAAAGGAAGAACCTCTACTGGGCCATGCTCATGTTACTGGGGTCACTATTCACATAAACATCTCTTTCTCAAATGCTACTAGCTAGAATTCCTTTTTATTTATTTTTTTATTGCAATATATTCAGTTTTTTTTTTTATATATTATTGCAATATATTTAGTAGAAAATTAACGACTTCATGTTGTGTTTAGTCTTTAGACTTTAAGCCACACGATTAAAAAAAATATATAGCTTTGTGTGAAACTGAAACTAGGATTGACATAGATGGATAAACTCGTCCTTAAGACCACATGGTTATTTGATGGACTATGAATTATAATTATAAAATGAGATGAAAGAACAATTATTGTTGTAGGCGCCAGGCAACATGCTTTAATAAAATGAAAACCAATCAAATATTTTTGTCGGTATGCACTTAACTTATAAACAAATAAATTTGATACATATATTAACTATAAAATAGTAACTAAAAAATGGTCAATTGTTCATCACTTTTATCTTAGAATCTAGTTTGTGGTGGTGTATGATTGTGAACTAACAAAGATATCTTTAGAACTAAATTAAAATTATCTTGTCTGGTATTTCACAATAGTTAGAGCTAATTAACAAGCTAAAAGATTAGGAAATACGTACGTAGTCTCGCATTTAAAAGTATAAATTTGTAGTTAAGTCTATTGATGATCATATGTGTGTGCAGTGTGCATATGAAACACCATGAGGTGATTCTTATAAAACTTTTGTTAGATTCACTCATTCACAACAATTTATCTAAATAGCTTCAATCATATATGCTTACAACTTATGTTGTGTACGATAAAAATCTTTCTGATATACATACTTACGTACATAACCGAACAAAAAAAAAACCGAAAAACTGATTAAACCGAACCTTTTTTTGGATAAAATTTCTTTGCAACTTTCTTCCTATTATAAGTTAATTAAAATCAATTTTCAGTTGTTACGCAAGTTGAGTGTGGCAGACAGATTGAAATCACAAGTAGCCGTATACAATTGAAATTAATCTGAACCGGAAATTGATTTTAATTAAGAGTAAATTATCAAAACCGTCCCTGTGGTTTGACCCAATTTGTCACTCCAGCTTACCATTGTTTATCATACCAAAAGACTGAAGTACTATAACGTCTCGCCGCAACGCGCGGGTTGTGTGAACTCATTTTACATATAAAAAACATGAAGTTCAAGCCATCAGTTTACATACCACATCAGCTTACCATTGTTTATCATACCAAAAGACTGAAGTACTATGATCTTAACCTACTAACACACCTACTTACTTCCAATGACAATCATCATCTGAACAGTAGGGTGAATATAATGGATCATACTCCCCTTCATATGGATCTTCGTACCAATCATCATCTGCCTCTGTGTTGCGATAATCAAATGCCTGCTTCAACACATCTGGATCAATATCTGGAATTGGGTCATCATGCTCAGCCTCCTTCTTAACCTGGATCATTCTCAACCTGCTCAAAAGGATCATCCCCAACCTGCTGCCAAAATTACTTATGCCAAAGCTGATTAAAGACAAGTCTGTTTTCTAATGCATCATAGTCAGGATCAATATGCTCAACATATATATCATTTGATTTCTCAGTTTCAGCAATCTTGTTCAACACGCATACATCACTGTCATTTAATAGTTCTGTTAAACACAGTCCCAAGCCTTCCAATGGCAGCCTATAGTAGAACCTAAACTCGTCATCCTGATAATAACCAAGTTCCACCAGCATGTCATACAAGGTGATTATAGAGAATTAATTAGAGTTCACCTCATCGATGTAGTTAACCTTCTCGTTAACGTACATCATATTTACGTGCATTGGATTAAACTCCCCCCATAATAAATTTTAATTGAAAATTTTTCAGTAGAGTGACCTGCATTGTTGATTGTTAACCAAATTTTTAGCTTGCATATTATGATCATTACGGGTATAATAAACATTGGGTTTCGATGTAAGATGTGGATCGATTGCCTTACTGTAGTGTTCTTCAAGATTGACTTCATCTTCCCCAGTTCGTACAACCCATTTTGTCATCTTCATCTTCTTACGATCGTGAATTTCCATTTGTGTGTCTCAAGCTATGGATGGGGATGGGTTTGGAGGGAAAGTAGAGCAGAGGTGTGGAGGTGGAGGGAAAAATTGGAGGGAATCAGGTTATAAAGGAGTGTGTGCTCAAGGTGAGCCACAACACATAGTCTTATAGGCCTATAGGCGCCGTATAGGTTTGTAACTAATGTGACTAACATACATTAATGAAAGGGGGTTTGTGCAACCCATATAAGCCAAGTATCTATACTATATTATAAAGCATGATCAGGGACGGATTCTAAATCCAATTATCAACTTAATTTTAAGGTACTTAACACATAAAACCACTAAAGCACACAAAGGTCTTATTTCAATCAATATGCCATAAATCCAATTGATTAAAATTGAAGCTCCTATCATTACAATATTAGTAAATGAAATTCACCATTTCACTCAACATAAACTCTTTCATATGTTGTTGTGCAAGTTAGAAGTGGAAAGGAGTCGATCATGTTGTAAGTGTTATTCTTGCATCTCCATTTTAGGTGAGTTTTGAGAAGAATTCTTATGTTGGTTTAACTTATTTTGATTGTTAGATTGAGTGGTTTGATTAGGGTTTTAAATGTTGGTTTTCTTCAGGCGATTATGAGCTGATTATCTTTTAGGGTTTTCTACTTAGTCGATTACGCTATTGCCAGGCAATTTTAAATTGATGGATTGAGTGTATTTTTTCCTATATTCATCAAGCTATTGCCATGTAGTTTTAAATTGATGGACTGAATATATTTTTCCCTATATTCATCAAGTGTTTTTGAAATTCTAAGTCTCGGTTTCTTTTCAATAATCCTTTAGTAAATAATCATTGTCGTAGTTACAAAATTTTTATATATGGGAGTTCATTTTTTGTAAGTTATATCAAGTACGTCCTCTTACTTTTATTTTATTTGCGGTCAATAGGCACAATACTCATTGATTTTTATCATGAAATTCAAAATATGGCTTACTGTTGATATATTTAACACATATTTTGAAGTTATATTCATAGTATTTTTTCCTTTTTTTATTGTTCTTTCCAGTTCCATAATTTTGGTTTTTTATTATTCAAAACTAGGGGTGTAAATGACACGTAGCGGCTCGAGAGCTACCCGGGATCGGCTCGGTAAAAAGCCCGAACGAGCCGAGCCTTAACGAGCCCGGGCCCAAGCCCGAGCTTGAAATATGGCTCGTTTAGTTTTCGAGCCCGAGCTCGAGCCCTAGATACAAAGCTCGATTGGGCTCGCGAGCCTAAACGAGCCCAAACATAATTATAAGTTTTTTATATATCTCTTATAATTTATAGCCCACATCTCCAAAGCCCAAGTCCTTATTTCGTAGGCCCATTTAATAACACTCGCGAGCCGAGCTTTTGCGATCTCGAGCCGAGCTTTGAGCTCATTTGAGATTATTCTCAAATCACCTCGAGCCGAGCCGAGCCGAGCTCGAGCTTTTGATTTTGCTAGCGAGCCGAGCTCGAGCTCGAGCTTCATAAAACCATAACGAGCCGAGCCCGAGCCCAATCAGGCTCGGGCTCGGCTCGGCTCGTTTACACCCCTATTCAAAACTAATTCACTACATATTTAACCCGAATTCGTTGCATGACATTAATACATGATTTACAAGTATGACTATGTGCATATATCCTATCCACATAAAAAGAAGCGTAACCACATGCACAAGCCTTCAAAATTGTTCTAGCTAGAGCAAAACCACAACTTTTTTTTATCATAAATAATAAGCTGACTAACTAACCGTAGTATTTCGATAAACATCATCAACAAAAAACGACGACTTTCCTTATGTATTATCACATTGAAAGGTAGATATGACATACTTTGTAAAGAACAAGACCTTTTTCTCTTTTGTAGCTATATATCTACAATGAAAATATGGCACAATTTGTAGTAAACTGGTGTATTGGTACACTAAATGGTTCAACGTTATTCCTTTGATGCAACTTGACTCTTGTCTTACTATGAAATAACAATATTCATTTTAAAAGAGGCACGACTGCATCAAAGCGTAAAGTTATAGCTCAAAGTTCAAACCGAATCATCCTATGCACCCCTAAATCACCAACCTAAGTGTTGTGTTTAAGTGTGGTCTTTCCCGCTGTATCACGCGGGCACCCCACTAGTAGTGCTATACAGAGGAGGGGTGTATGAATACCAGCGAGAATATAAGAAAGTTATAAGAAAAATAGTAAAGGGGAGGTGTAGTATTGTAGTTGTATAAGGGAATAAAGTTAGAAAGAGCGTTCTTATCTATCTATATAATAAACCAAAACATTTTTAATAACATGTCATAATATTATGTAATCTCTCTTTTGAGAGATGTCACATAAGATGTGATGTGACAACTCTAGACCAATTAAAAAAAGGAATAAATATGGTTTAAATATGATTTAACATAATCTATTAAACTTTATTATTTTCTCTCTCATGTTTCCTCTCATAACTTTTAAATGTTAATATCTTTTATATACGAGATTTTTTAAAGAAAAAAATTACACCAGATTAACGAGCGTTTTATTATCTTTCCAACGAGTACCATAGTGCTATATAAAAAACGGAGAAAAAAACAACTATTTTTTGTAACCCGACAGGTATTGTGTCAGGTTTGGAATTAGTTTAAAAAAAATTGTGGGTTTGGGTCGGGCCTGGGATTAGGTGATACCCGACCCAATTACCTTTTTTTTTATATTAGAATATGATAACTTATGAAAGAGATTTGTTTATAATAATAATAATATTCATTAATCATATATTGGCAGATGCCATTTTTATAGTTTAGATACTTCTAATTTTATTCACTTTACTTAGATTTCTCAATCCGGGACGCTCCCGGGGTATAAACTAGTTTATTTATAAATAAAAGACTGAATTACAAGTTTTGTCCTTTAGCTTTATGCCATATTTCAAAGAATGTCCTTTAACTTCAAAATTGATTGGTTTTGTCCTTTATGTTCCAAAATCTTGCACGTTACGTCCTTTGACACTAACCCAGTTAGATTTTAACACTAATACAAGGATAAATTTGTCTTTTTACTATTCTAGGGGCTATTTGTGTAATTAAGTTCAAGTATTGGACAAAAATTAATTTTAAAAATTAATATAACCACCCTTCTCTCTTTCTCTCTCTGTCTCTCTCTCCTACCATCACAGATTAACTTAATGTGAATCTAACTTTAATACCCAGATTCCATTTTCCATCACTCATAACTTATTCTTAATTCATCACTATTTTTTACTACCTGCACCAAATTCAGATCTCTACCACCACCGCCGTTCTCCAACCACCATCCCATTATAGCCGCCACCACCACCTCTGTTCTCCAACCCAAAACCCATCCTCCAGTGATTGATGGTGGATACGGTATAGAGAGGGGGGTTATACAGAGATAAAGAAAGAGTTTATGTGTGTGTTTCTGTTCATCCATCTCCGATGATTTCATTACGTTTTTATCCTAGAATTAGAAGCCCCATGTTTGAATTCGTTTCAGTTAAAGATCATCAATCAATTTTGGGGATTAAGGGTTTTAGGGCTCGTAATGTTCTTGGGGGAATGTAGACTGATTCAGTTTGAGTTTTTAAATAAAACAAATGGGGTGGGTTGGACGATGAAGGGTTGGATTTGAGTCGGAGGTTTCAGGTGGTGAGGGGTGGGTAGTCGTTGTGGGTTGGTGGTGGTGGTGGTGGTGGTGGCTGAGAGAGAAGGGGCCAACAGCTAAAGAAGACAGAGAGAGATTTTTTTATTTTGGCTTTTTTTTTTAAATTACTTTAAAAAAGGTTTTTTATATAACAACATATACATTTACGTTTTGGTTCAAAACTTTTAGGTAGTTATACAACTAGTCCCAAAATGAGTAGAAAGACGATTTTACCCTCACATTTCAGTTAAAATCTAACTGGGTTAGTGTCAAAGGACGTAACGTGCAAGATTTTGGAACATAAAGGACAAAACCAATCAATTTTGAAGTTAAAGGACATTCTTTGAAATTTGGTATAAAGCTAAAGGACAAAACTTGTAATTCAGTCTAAATAAAAATAGTCAAATTATAAAATTGAGGAGATAAAATATATACGAGGTGTCATGAGGGAAAAAAAAGTGAATATATAAATAGGAATCAGTTTCATGTTTAAAGAATATTATGATACATTAAGCTACCTCTATTTCTATGTGTTTCCGGGGTCTAGATGTGTGCATGCAGATTGTGTGTTTCTGAAGAACAAAATTTCAGGAATCAAGATGCTGTTGCGTTATGTCTCTTTACATAAATTCCAATGTACAGGTGTTGTACAAGTTTTGATACGTAATGTATAAGTTTTAAAGCAGTGTTTGGGAGTTCGAGATTTTGTGGAAAGAGTACTGCCCAACAAACAGTATCTGGCACCACTGTGTTGTACGGGTGGGTTGCATAAAAGGTCCGAAAAACAAGTGGCTTCCTAGATTTAAGTTTCTTTTGTGAGCCAGAATAATAAATTTTAGTTTTGTATTTTATTCATTTTTTTAATTAAAGAAAACAAATAGTCAGGCAAATTATAAGGTTAAGTTATTAATGCTACAAAAAATAGAAGTCATAGTCATTAAAAAAATAAAATGTGTCCAAGAAATAAATAAGTAGGAAGGATAACTTTGTAAAAAAAATATGCACATGCAAGTCACACGCTATTTCCACCCTCATTTTTAAACATTCGTAACCTTTTATACGCCATCTTTTAAAAAAAAAAAAATTATATCATAAAATTAAACGTCTTTTTATCTTTAATATGAGTACCTATTGTTATACTTTTGAAAAAAAAATCGAAAAACCTGTTGCGTAAGACACAATGGAGATAACGTAAAACACAATGAGTACCAAATTATATATGCAATGAACAGCGGGGTCTAAAACACAATGTACAGTCTAATAAAACACAATGGATGACATATTAAAAACACCATAACAAGAGACCAAAACACAATGGACAGTAGACTAAAACACAATGAACAACATAATAAAACACAATATACACAAAACTCATTTGCGTAAAACACAAAGAACAACTTAAAACGCAATAGAAAGCATACTAAAAGCATAATGGACAAAGTTAAGTTATGTGTAGACTAAAAAAATATATTAAACATATTTATAACACACGTGTGCATATTATAACACAATGAAGTAATAAAACCCAGTTAACACGTATTATTTTTTTCAATTTTAACATAGCTATGTGGTACTCATATTAAACATAGCAAAACGCTCGTTAATATGGTGATTTTTTTTTTAAAAAGTATGTCGTATGAAAAGTTATACTTGTTTTAAAATGATGAGGAAAATGGCATGTGTCTTGCATGTGGAGATAAAATATTAACAAATGTGGTTTTTCTTTTATGTCATTCTTCTAATTTCATATTTAATATTTCTCATCAACTAATCTCAAACCTTTAAATTCAAGATAAATAGACCAAAATCCATATCACCCTTTATAAATTACTGATTACTAAAACTACTACTCATTGCCTAAATCATATATGAGATAAGTTTCTTTGAGTTTACATATAAAGCAAAATGTTTATGATTAGTTACTTATTTGATGTTGAAATTATAACCAATGGGAGAGTTGCTTATATAAAATAATTATACGATTCTATGTATTATATATTTCAACTATTCAGGTAACATTTATATGATTATTGTGTTTTATCACATTAAAATCAAGCACAAACATTACCTTTTGCATTATTCTTATAATAAACAAATAATTGTTTCTAGATATGTTTAAATACGATAAATAATCTTAATTAGCATGTAAAGATAATCAATATGCTTTTGTTCTATTGGTTTTTAATACCTTTTGACACTTTGGTGTTGGAAGTTGTTCGCTTTCTGGCAAGTGTCCAATGGGTTGTCCGCAACAACATTTCGGCCTCATAGGGTCAAGGGTTCGTTTTTAGTAGACTAAGTTTCGCTATTTAAAAGAGGGTGGCGGCGCAACTTATTATCTGTCTGTCTGTTATCCTTATGTAATTTGCTATTTAAGAAATTAAGTAAAAATTATTTAACAAAAAATTAGCAATCCTAAACATCGCTAGACTCAATGTTTTAAACACCGGTAAATACCGGCCGGTTATACCGGTATTACCGTTTTTGGATGGAAATCCGGTACGAAACACTCCGGTAAATATGGGAATTGGTATTGATTTTATACAACGGGTAAATCCAGTATACCGGTTTGAACCGCTATACCGGTACCGGCATAGGTTAGTTTTTGGTTTATTGTTAGATTATTTTTTATTAAGAAATAACTTTTAAAAAATTAAAAACTTTAGATTATCTTTTGGATTATTTTTTAATTATTAATTAACTTTTTATAGTATTTTAGTATGTAATTATGTATTTTTAGATTATTTTTTTTTTGTGTAGTGTTGTAATTTATGAAATTATATAACTAACTATTCAACCCGATTGAAGCGCCCGGTACAATATGGTTCAACCGGTTGAACCATTTTTTAGCCAAATCCAGTATAATTAAAAAACCGGTTTTTAAAACATTGGTTAGACTGTAAGTTGTATAGTTTGTTCGATTATTGACTATAAATTGTAATTGTAACAACTTACAATTACTAAAGGTTTTACAACAAATATTATTATTCCATTAATTGGTTTGGATACAAGGTTACAAAATTATGGTGGTGATTTAAATAGCACAATTATTACTTCAAATATGACAACAATTTTATCATTAAAAGGATATATAATCTTTAAAAACTTACACCATATTGTCCAAACAATAATGGATTTGTACCAAAAATCATCTCCATTTGAAGTAACTTGTACTTTGCACATTAAAAGTTATACGTGAATATCATCAAATTAATCAATCCAGCAAATATGTCAAAAAAGACTTAAAAAGAGAGAGATTTACACGTAGGGTTATTCTTAAATTTAATAATTATCGAAAACAAGTAATAGATCGATAACAAAGAAATCCAATGTAACAAACAATACAATATTACACCGGCCTGTTTAATTAACCAGCTGGTCTGGTCCTCTTCTTGCCATCTGATCTTGAATCCCCTTCTGATGAATTGACATCAATCGATCTCGAAAAATTCGACGAAAGATCCGAGTAAAGATCAGCAACTTTCTTTATATTGTTGTTGAGCTCTCGTATCAAGCCCACATTTCTGCTGAGATTATCAGGCATCTTTGATTCATGGTTCTGGTTAATCTCATGGATCAACAGCCTGTTTTGATCCAAAATGCTTTGAACTTGAACAAAACTCTTCTGAAATGTTTGCAACACCTTCCCATCTAACTGACCCCCTCCGTTACCCTCCATTATTAACTCTACCTAATCTGCATATATAATATCTTTCTTTATTTATTTATTGAATATAATATGTAGTTCGGTTATATTAAGAATATAGCTAGGGCCAGACAAAAGACATGATAAGATTTTGGGGAAAACTATAATAAAAAAAATAAAAAAAAAAGGTTGTGAACAAAAGAGACAAGTACTGATTCTGAAACAAGAAAATCATGACACTCAGTTATACATATTATTTTTGTTTGTTTGTTTGTTTTCATTGTATTATAGAGAAATTATTAGGTTTAATTATTCAACTTTTATTGGGTTAAATAAATAAATAATTTTGATGTTATTATTTGTGGTATGATGAGATGTAAAAAAGGAGATCTCATTTCCATAAAGGGGAAAAGCTTTTTACTCATAAATGAACACACACACACAAAAGAGCTAATATCTCTTGAGAAACAAAGAAATAAATCATTTCAAGAATTTCCCTATTAATATTAATATTGGTACATGTTTCTATATGAACATAAACACAAAAATGGACATGCATGAACTGAATCAAATCATCTTACACATACTCAGTGTGAACCTTTGTAAAAAAAAAAAAAAAAAAAGGATACCCATTTTAAAAATTTCAATAAATAATCTGCTTCAAATTCTAAGGAAGTGGAAAAGATTCAACAAGAACAAACTTTGTGATTAAATATAGAAAAAAAAAAAGAATCTTGCAATCAAGACCAGAAAAAAGGAAACCCACTTGAAGATCTTGAACATAAATTAATTTAAGCTAGGAATATTTTTAAAGTTTTAATGGAGGAGAAAAAATATATAAAAAAATAGAATAAAATCCAAATCTACAGTAAGAACACTGTGGGGTATAAAAGAAACAGGCAGCTTATGTAAAAAAGGAATGAATTAAGAATACACAGTGTCGATAAGATCAAAGATTTGAAGAATTTAATATCTGGGAAGATGAAGAAAGATTCAAAACACAATTAAAAAAGCATAAGTTTTTATTTTTTTATTTTTTTGTGATAACAATGATAATAATTGATAAATATAAACGTACCTTGAAAATCTGGGAACATTATATCTGGAGAGATTGAAGAGAAAAGATATATGTGTGTGTGTGTATATATATATATATAGAGAGAGAGAGAACGAAAGAGAGTTATGAAATTTAGAGAGAGAAAATGGAGAATTGACAGCAGCACCCCTTCTCCCCTCCAACCTACCCTCTGTCTAGAATCTGAATCTCTCTCCAATGAGCGTTGTTGATGTATACGAGAAAGTATTTGTTGCTGATGATAGTTGTGCTACATCGTGGATAATATACTTTAATTCACACAAATTATTATATTATTTATTTAGGAATAATTAATGAATTATACATTTTCTAATAGCATTCACGATGGTGGGGGACGGGGGTCAAGATATTTAAATCTAAGAATTTGGAAATCGTATTAGGAACCAAGGTACTAGTTAGGAACTTAGGAACCAATCTGAGCCAAGGTACTAGGAAAAAGATCATTTAGGAACCAAGGTACTAGTTAGGAACTTAGGAACCAATCTGAGCCATTCATCTTTTAATCTTGATCTAAGGGTAGGATGGTAATTGAACAATTATGTTTTATATTTTAATTTAAAAAAAAAATGCTCCCCTATATATTCCCCAATTCTGATAATCAGTTATCAAAACTATATCCCAAATCTTCATCAATCTCAATCAAACACAACTTCATCAATCCCAAATCTTCATCAATCTCCACCACCATCGCTACAATGATCCACCAAAACCACCACCGTGAACCACCATCCTTATCTGCGAGACCCCAATTCCAAACCCTAACCACCGTCTCCTTCCTTCGAGACCCTTCTCGTACGAGGTGTTATAGATTGATCGCAATTAGGGTTTCAGTTTGCAGAGAATCAAGGTATTTGTGTAATGTTTTTTTAGTTTTTTAATTTTTTTTTGTTCGCAATTAGGGTTTCAGTTTGCAGAGCAGTTTTTTTACGTGCAAAAATTTTTCGTACGTACAAAGTTTTGGAATTATACACCGATGTATAATTCAGATTATGTTGCGTTATAGCAGTTTTCATACGTACAAAGAGTTATACAATTATTCACTGTCGTATATTAGTTTAGTTTTTGGAAGTATACACCGATGTATAATTCAGATCATGTTGAAGCGTACAGATACACTAACATTCATCTATACACTGATGTATAATTGTTGGAAATATGAATATACACTGACGTATAGTTGTTTAATGTTATCGTACAGTAAAATGTTTATTGTAGCAATGATTGGACTATACACCGATGTATAATTGTTTGAATATGACGATACTAAACACTGTTCTATAGCATCAATTTTATTGGGGTCTGATGTATATTGTATGTATACACTGATGTATATGCTAAACAACCTTTTTCTTTGTTTCAGTTTACTCTTGATAAGACCAACCTATCAGTTCGTGTGAGTGCATGGAATATGAATATACACTGACGTATAGTTGTTTTAATGTTATCATACAGTATAATGTTTTTGTAGCAATGATTGGAATATACACTGATGTATAATTGTAGGAATATGAATATACACTGACGTATAGTTGTTTAATGTTTATCGTACAGTATAATGTTTTTTGTAGCAATGATTGGAATATACACTGATGTATAATTGTTGGAATATGAATATACACTGACGTATAGTTGTTTTAATGTTATCGTACAGTATAATGTTTTTGTAGCAATGATTGGAATATACACTGATGTATAATTGTTGGAATATGAATATACACTGACGTATAGTTGTTTAATGTTTAGCGTACAGTATAATTTTTTTGTACGCACAAATGATATTAGTTGTGGTTTTTGTCAGTTACAATGTATACTAAATAACCTATTAATACTCACATACCAAAAGACAATATTACCCCTTGATTTAATTAAAAAGTTAATTAATGTTTAACATATTTACCATCATGCCATTGAAGATGGATGGATGAGATTGGTTCCTAAAGTTCCTAACTAAGGGTTGGTTCTCAATTGAACCCTACCCTATATATATATATATATATATATATATATATATTTGACTAATTGCTTCAGCTACTCTTATACCATTCACCCGTAGTTTTTTTTTCCTATGGCTTCTTAACTTTCTTAGAAATTTAACGCTCTATACATGAACCTTTACATGGGGACCATACCATTTAGCCTTAATGAAACTCAAAGTGGTCAATGGTGCCAGGTTGCATAGTTAATTTCGGTAAAAAAGGATAGTAAGTTTGAGGACCACGAATTTATGAATAAGCAAAAGGTGTGTGTAGGAATTTTAATTTGATCCAGTATCGATGGATATTAGTGTAGATTTCACAATAGATTTAAAGAATGTATGAGTTAGCTCTTATTAAAAAAGCTATAAGTATTAGGTATGTATGTATATTCATATATAGGTTTATATTGTATAATGTCAATTAACTAGATTCATGGTTGTAGAAATCGTTAGGCGCTCCTGTATCGGGCGATTGGGGAGTTGAGAGTACTCAACCTAGGTGGAGAGTACCTAGGAAGTATTTGAAAATGGTAAATTAGAAAGAAATCTGTTTTCGAGAAATCTATAATCTATAACTTATAATAAAAGAATTGAATTTGTATGAGGTGGCATTCAATGGGGGAGCTATGTGGCATCATGTGAAGCTTTCTTTTAAATTTATTTATTTTGTATTTTTAAATAAAATCTATATCTATATTATCTTAAAATTTCAAATATGTTAATTAATATCTTTTCCTTATTTTTCTCTCACATTTTTTAAATGTTAGGTAGCGTTTGGTATGAAGGAATCAAAGGCGGAACAGAATGGATAATTCCCATGGAATGAAATTAAACATGTTTGGTTACCATGTAGTAATGGAATGGATCATTCCATAAGGAATGCGATTCCTTCCATTTTAAGAATTTTCATTCTTTGATAAGGTGGTGTTTTTTTTTTCATTCCTTCAAGGAATGGAAACAAATATATTATTATTATTATTATTAATTTTATTATTATTATTATTGTTATTATAATTATTATTATGATTATTATTATTATTATTATTATTATTATTATTATTATTATTACAACCCACCATCATTGTTATCATCCAACCACCACCGCCTATTGCCGCCACCCACAACCATTGCTACCATCGTCGTAACCCACCATTGTTATCACCGTCCAACCACCACCACCTGCGTCACTGCCACCCACTGCCTCCACCATTGTCATCGCCACCACCACCCACCGTCACCGCTGCAACCCACCACTGCCGTCGTCACCCACCCACCATCGTCAGCGCCATCGCCCACTACCACCACCACTGTTGCCGCCGCCACCACCACCCACCATCACCGTCATTGCCGCCACCCACCACTCACCATCGGTTTTATATTTTCGTTTTTTCTTACATACCATATAACACAAAGTAAGAATTCATTCCATTCCATACCCACATTATAACCAAACAAGACATGGAATGGTAATGATTCATTCCATTACCCCTCCCATTCCTTTACCTCTTCCATTCCATTCTCTCTCTCATTCCATTACCCCATACCAAACAGACCCTTAGTGAACTATTAATTATTTAAAATTTCAAATATGTTAATTAATATTTTTATCTTTATTTTTTTTTCTTATTTTCCGCTCACAATTTCTAGACGTTAGTAACTTTTATGTATGACATTTTTTTTTGAAAAAAAAATTACACCAAATTAACGATCGCTTTATTATCTTTCCAACGAGCACCATATATAGTGCTATACAAAAAAAAAAAAATTTAGTGAGTTTTTGTTCATGTAGAAAAAAACACAATGTATTTAAGTAATTTCTTAATCATATATAGGCAAGTCACTAATCATGTTATGATAGTATATATGTTTTTGAACCTACTATTACATATAAGAATTACCCATGTTCATGTGCTATAACGATATGCTTAGCATTAAAAGAGGTTGAGATTTTTTAATCTGCTAGGAACGCAGCACGAGAACCCCTTTTGATAGTATAAACATTAGAACAACTTTCTTTAACATTAAAAGAGGTTGAGACTGTTTACTTCTTTTATCCTTTTTATTAGGTAATATTAGATTTTTTAATCCCGGGACACTCCCGGAGTAATCAGCTAATTATATATATGTCATATATCACAAGTTTACTAATATTTATAATAAAATACATTAATATCAATATATATTGCTCATAAGTATCCGAGCTTCAATTCATCACTTCACTGTTTGTTATAGAGCCTCGCAAGTTTGATTGGTTGGCTGTTCACACATTCACACACGTGCATCACTCTCAAGTAAATGTCGAATGGCTTACTATTCTTAGGTTTACTCCGATATCAAGTTCAATTGATGTGGCCTAGCTTTATGCTACCATTTATATAAAAATTACTATATTACATGATTCATATCAATTGATTTATAAACTACTTCTGTAGTTCTTTGGAATGAATCAGTGACAAGATTGATCAGATCTGTCAAGGTGCGAAATCTCTTGATAGATGTTTATACAAAAACGATTAGGAATGAATTAAGATCGAACACAATAAAATCTATAAAATTTGTCGTCTATTGATTATAAACTAATTACAATCAATTAAAGACACCACGAAAAACACACACACGAAACTTGGAGGCTGCTCACAATGGAATGACTAATCGAACTATTAACCCTAAACCCTAAACAAACATGTTTTATTTATAACCGAACAAGTTCGCGTGGGCTGGGCCTTGGGCTTCAAGCGAAGATAGACATATCTTTTCCTCTAGCCCATATATGTTGGCTTAATAACATATGTTCGTCCAGTGGGCTTATTTGCCTACCATAAGTTCGTTTAATACAATAAAGACGATTACACGTTATACAAAATGCCTATCTACTAAGCTATTATATCTATTAAGCTGTTGTCACACAAAAATGCACCAACAACTTCTTGTGTATAATAACTTCATGCCACTAATTATATTTACAAAGTTTTTTATGCTTGTACTTGTATTTACAATATTTTGTGTGCTTCTACTTGCATTTTGAAGGTTCAAATTAAGATTTTGCATTTTGCAAGCATATATTTGGTATTACATAGTTACATGTGAGTTAGTGGGTTAGGTGAGTGTAATTCTGTAATGCAATAATTGAAGATAAACCTTTAGTTATATTATTCATGAATTTGAGTTTTAGTTCATGAATTGTCTTCGGAGACCAAAAAGATGCTTTGTTGTACACATGAGTGTCATATTCTTTTCAAGTGATTAATGATCTGCACATGTTTCTGGCTCTATATACTAACTTATTTTGTTGTATTTGTTATGCATCATGTTTCTTGTATTGATATGTTTGTCAAAATTTTCCAATGATGTTACTGGTTTTTTTTGTCTTTTTATAGTGACTTCGTGTTGCGTTAAAATTTATATCTTATGCACATTTTTTAAGTCAATAACCCAAATCATGAAATCAAACGGTTTATCTATATACAAAAATTCATGATCCATCTTTTTTTTTTTATTTTTTTTTAATGGCAAATTTTTTACTCCTTGTGGGCAGTGAGACTTAAACCCATGACCTCCCCCTTAGGTGTTTGCTTCTATCATTGGGCCACCAACCCCAATGGCTCATGATCCATCTATCACAACTTTTACAAATATTATTCAACACCAATTATTTGACAGAAATATAAGGTACAATAGTGTGTTAACAAATAGCAACATTTACCATTTACCAGTAATCACATATTTCCCCGTTTTCCCTATGACATGTCAGTATCACATCAGTTTTTTACTCACTTTCTCTTTTTTATCACATATTTCTCTAGATTGCATATCAAATTGATAACTAAAAAAAATTATATATAGGGTAGGGATTCTGTAGGAAAATAGGTTTTTGTGAGAAGTGTGAGAAAGATTAAAAATTAATATGTATAATCATTTTTTTGAAGTTATTCATGATATTTTGGACTTTAATGTTAGTGAGAGGATACGGCTGGTTGGGCTGGACACATTGAGTCAGTAAATCTTCATCCACATTGCATCGTTTTTGTCATCTATAAAGCAAATAGGTGTGAGTGTACATGTACCAAATTTGTGTCGGAAGGTGACAATTTACAAAGGTTTCAAGTTACTTTACTAATGAAGAAACTACTATTCATTTGTATGCTTGGACCCTTGACATTTTTATTATAAAAATTTCCTTTATATTAAACATTCGGACCTTTGTGGTTTTATTTTCTGTCAAATTTTATTTTCATCAAATCAAAATTGTCATATATAAAAAAATGGTTCATACATGTGCCAATTTTGTTTGTGAGGTTATCTCAACTAATAAAGGTAGTAAAGCCACAATAGCTTATGGATGAGCTATTGTGTTTTGTACTTGGATTAAACATTTCAGAAACCTTCTTATCAGTTCTTGATCATCCAAGTCTTTGTCTTTCTTAAAAGGAACTCTATAATAAACTGCTAAACGCCGTTACAACACGAAAAGAAAAAAAAATATTTCTCTTTATGTGGTTGATGGTTTAAGTGTGTCCTGTGGTGGACATAAGGTGTAGATTTAGCAGTAGAATCAAAGTCATGTGGGTTAGTCGTTAAAGTTGAAAAAATATGTATGTAAAGGAGATAGATTTCAACTAAAACTAGGCTAAGGTTGTAATGAGGAAGCGTTTTCAAAAGTTTACACTACCTTATATTATAGATCATCAGTTAAATGTGGACAAGTGGGGGCAGAGACGTGTGTTTTGTAAGTGCAAGTGTTATTAGCTCTAGGTCAGTTAGTGTGGGAGATTAATAGAAATGCAAGATTTCCTTTGAATTTACCGAGTATCATTCATTATTACAGAAATACAAACTACAAAGATGAAACAATTACACGATGGATGCTATCTTTGATATATCAGTAAGTATTTGGGCATTTGGCTTGAATCGTATCACGCACAATGTCTTTGGGTTATGAATTCTCTCCAAGAAGACGATCCTAGACACAATTTATTGGTCGTGGAGCTTTGTATTTCATAGGAAAGTCAGAAAGTGTTTATTTAATGTATTCTCTTGATCCATCAATAGGAGCCAAGTAACCAACCCATCGATAGCAAGTTACTGTAGTTGATACTGGTGGATCCAGCCCACTTTTGTGGATTTTCAGGAACCCACTTGGTTTTGGAAAAAAAAATGTGAGAGCTATGATTTGGAAAAAATTACCAAAAGAACCCACAAAAATTAGAAAATCATGGGTTACTGAATCCGTCACTAACATTTGATCTCTATCAACAGTAACTTGGTTAATAGCAACTTTGAAGGTAAGAGTTGGTCTCTATCAAGTTCCTACTATTGTATCAACACTAAATTTCTACTGCTATTGTGACAAAACATGGTGCTGATTTGCAACTCAACACACATTTTGGTCCATTTCATACACAATTTTACAACAAAATACATTATTTTTATTGGCAAACGCACACATAACATACTTCTAATGTCCAAACTATTGCCCGCTTTTTATGGATCTTGAATCCGCACCACTTTGATGGGATACATACTAGTTTTTTATGCTTTAGAATTGTCCTATTAAGATTTTGAGTAACCAATTGAAATACTTAAATCTTAAATCTGAAAGTGCAATTAATTTAGAAAGACATCCGTTACATTACACATTCTGAAAAACAATATATACGAATTCAAACCCCAGGATGACTACAATAAAGTTGTTGAACCGATTGTTAAAAATTTAAATACAACATATATTAGGATGAATACCTTTTTGTAGTAATAAAATATCCAAATTTCTATAGTTAATTTTATCAACTATTACCTAAGCTTGTAAATGAACTGAACGTTCAGTGAACAGTTCGTCAACCGTTCAATATGACATTCATTTATGTTCGTTTATTAATTAAATGAACAAAACTTTTTGTTCATTTAGTTAAACGAACCAATATGAACACTTTTCTTGTTCGTTCATTTATGTTCTTGAACGTTCATTTGTTTATGTTCATTAATTTAGTTTGTTTGTTTATTTTTTGTTCATTAGTATTATCATTTAAGATTGTTAGGCACATTACAAATTAGTGTAGTTTATAAATTAAAATATTACCCACTACATATTAGTCTAGTTTTATAATTTTTTAGGTCCATGACACTTTATTTATATTTACCTTTAATTGGTGTTAGCTCCGTTTTATTCGTTCATATATTTTTAGTTACCTTCGTTCGTTGAGGTTCATGAACCGTTTGTTAATACGAATAGTGAACAAACATAAACGAACATGAACACGTACATTTTCTTAATAAACAAACTTGAACAAGAAACCCCCGTTCGTTTCATTGTTCGTGTTCGATCGTTTGTTTGGTAAATTTAAACGAAACAAACATGAACATGACTCGTTCTTATTCGTTCGGTTCATTTACAAGCCTACTACTGACACAGTTATTTTAAATGTACAATTTCAAACTAAGTATGATGCGTGAAGAGATGTGATACCAAACTCGGCCCCGTTAAGTCAAGTGTAATTCACGGGTCTTGAGTTTAAAGATCCAGACCCCTACCAATATCTTAACAAACCATGGTGACATGGAACATCTCACTGGATGCATAGTAATGTGACCACAAATCAAAACTGATATATCAACATCAATTCGGTTATGCTCCTAAGAAGTCCACGAATCCTTGACAATAATAACACCTAGTACAAAAATTAGTTACCTCATGCAAGTAACGCTATTCGATTTCTCACAACATACTCATATTTATGGTGAAAACAAGTATTTATCCTCAAGCCGGAGGGTTGTTACCAGGAGAATTCTATGTGGGGAGGCCTACGACGATGTATTTTGCAAATCAGGTCCAGTCAAAGCGTTCATCGGTGCTCAAGTCGAGTCGATTTTGGGTCTATCGTCTTCAACCTTGATTCATCATGTTTTACTTCCTTTGTATTGTATATATCACATTTTGTTTTTATCTACAAGTTTTGTAGCTTAAAAATAATGCAATATTTGTCCATTTATGCACAACTTTATTCAACACACGACACACATCACATCCTGCCATTGTTGTCTACCAATTGATTCTCGTGGTGTATAATTAAGTCATCTCCCTCACAAGTCACATTATCTAATTATCTAGTAGAAAGTAGAGATCGATATGAGATTAAAAAAATATAAAAAATTGAACTTGTCTACGTTTATTTATGTTTGACGGTCGATTACCCTAAACCAGTTATCTAATGACATTAATCCAACGAACTTTCATTTCCGGAGGTGTGCACATAACGGTTTTTTAGAAAGAAAAATAAAATGCATGCATCTCATCGCTGCCGCAGGATGTTGCATCTTCTGAACAATTAATTTTGGCACAAATCACACATTTAGATTTCGTAAAGTTCACGTATTCAACACAAAATGTATCCAGGTCAATTGTGTAAGTTTTCCTATGAAATATAGGATATATACTTAATTACATTCTTCTTAAGTTATCCAATCTGGCCTGTAAATCACTGTCAATCCCGCCATCATCAGTGGCAGCTGCTTCAGCTTGTGGCAACTTGGTCTTCGAAGCTGGGGCTGATACAGCCCCGGAAGGTGCATTCATCAACTGCAATTTCACAATATTCCCTCAATACCAAAATATATGTTTATTTTTATTTTCAAAAGAGCACACTCTACAGATTTACCCTCTCTTCAGAGTCTACCTTAAACTTTAAATTAGACGAACACATTTACCCTTGACCTTTAGTGCTGATTTTCAAAATATGTTGGTGTGACTCGTTATTTGTCATTTTAAGGCATATGATAAGGCCTTTTAAATATACTTTTTAGGAAAAAGATCGTATTTTTAAACATGCAAATATATATTTTTTTTAAATAGCACCTTATGTGAGCCTATATGAGATTGAATGATCGACCAACGTCAACGAGTTAAAACAAGGCTGGTTGCTTAATTGGGTAATTGATTGTTATGTGCCTTATGTCCGTAGCTTGATGCAAAATTACTATCGAGCCAGGGGTCATACCGAAATCAGTCTCTATTCCTACAGGGTAGAGGTAAGGTTGTCTAAATCTTACGCTCCTCAGACCCTAGCTTAGCTTTGCTATTGGTGGGATTTATCGAGTATGATGACTGCAAGTTGGCTTTTATGCACCAGATTCAAAAAATTGGTTGCTAATTCAGAAAAAAACTGTAACTTTACTTTCTTACTTTTATTGAAAAACCTACAACTTTACATTTTTCTTTTCAATTTTCAAACTCGTAATTAAAATAACTTTTTTATCATTTTCAAATAAGCTTTTTTTTTTCCCCCAATATGTAGTGTCTGAGGTGACAAACAACATATCACTAACCAATGCCACATTAGCGATTTACAGGTAAAATCGGTTAAAAGAAGGTTGGTTATAAATAGAAAGTTGCTTGTAAACATCCTGAAAGACTGTAAAGTTACTATTATTTTTGAAAAAGATATTTTCTAACTTGTAGATAAATTTTTTTTTTAATTTTTTTTTCACATAAAAATTATTGCATATGTGAAAGTTGGTTTGTGTATCAGAAAAAAGACAAGAATTTGCAGAGTAAAATAAAAAGAAAAGAAAAGAAGGAATTACCTCTTGATTGATGTCAATACCAATCTCATCTAACACCTGGCTCACCAACTCTTCTGTTTCATCTTCTTCCTCATCTCCTTCCAAGGCATCATCAATGGCGTCACCCATCACCTCACTTACCATTTCCATTTTCTCATTTTGTCTTTCAAACTCTTGCATTATTTTCTGCAATGATGGTAAGTTCATCTGCCTGTTCATCTGGCCCATAGCCTTTGTCACACCTTTCATAGCTTCACCCATTGCTTGCGTTGACTTCAACGTCTGTTTACATTTAACTCAAGTGGTCACAGATCAACCATAATAACTATTTTCTATTTGTGCTAGATTTTGTTTTATCTAAAGTTAAGGATGTTCATGGTTATGTTGATCTCAAATAACTGTGTTAGCCTCACTTTGTGGTACGATTAGATGCTAACCCCTATGTGGAACAAAAAAGCCTCAATACCAAAATAATTGATAAATATAAGGGTATTAGCATGTGTTATTTGCTGAGTCTGGTATGAATGAAAGTGTGAAACTAGATACTGGACCATATAGTCATTACAATATACCATCGGCTTTGATTAAGGAAATGTTTAATACTTGGGATCGTTAACACTCCCTTTTTATGATATAAAATGTCTTTTCTTTAACGATACCTGAATTCGAAGTGATACACCCTGCAGTTGGGATTTAAGCTTGTAAAATTTCTCAATCTGGTGTCGTGTTCTGATAAGGTCCTTTGCCATCACCTTTACAGCTCCCTGAGAAATACAATGTGAGGTTAATAAAACACTTCAACAGCTCATCTTGGTAAATATAGGCGATTAAAAGAAGTGGGACCCGAAATTAGGTTGGAATAAATCAAAAATAAAAAATCAATTTGCAAATTCATGTGCAAGTAATGAAAGAAATAAGCTTACCATTTGACCTTGTTTGGCACTTTTCTTGATTTCTACGATTAATTTCTTTTCTTGTGTCTGCAAACCTTGCCTTTCTCTTTCTATTTCTCTAATAGATTTATCTATCATTCTCTTGTTCTCCCGCAAGAGTTCTGCAAATACCAATCATACCTCATGTCAGAAACTAATAAGAGCATCAACAATGGTAACCCAAATAAACCATTCCAAACTGCCACGTCACCATGCCACATCATTCCAAACACACAAAAAACGTTTTTTTTTTTAATTTAATCATAAAAAGTACATTTGGGACACTCCCCACCTCGTCTGCCTTGGTCCGCTCCACCAAACCAACACCCACCGGACCACTTCCACCATTGATGGGAATTTTGGAGTTAGTCCGTCCGTTTCATGCTATTAAAGATGCTCTAAGTAAGAGGTTTATATGTTGGATAAAAAAGTATGTACAGATCATATCAAGGATACATAAAAACTAAGGGGAACGATGTATTCTAAACAATTCTTCTATGGTATAAAAATGTTGTATTCTAATTGTTCATATATCTTTATAGCATGGCTCCACAATGATTTGACAATGTTCTCTTGGGTTAAAACTGAATATTATTTCCAAATTCCAACAGTATAAATAAGATCAGATTTTGTCATCCTATATGCCTGCCTAACCAGAACCCATGGCAGCAGTTCCAAATGTAACCGGATGACCATTTCCTAACATTTGTAACTTTTAAACACAATAATTTGTCCAATTGTCCATGTAGTGATCACTGAACACTAGCCTTCATTAAAGCATATGTGCAACCCAAAACCTTCTACCGGGTTAACAAAGGGTGAGTAATAATAAACTTTGAGAGTAAAAACAATACAAACCAGCCATAAATAATAAATTTCATGATTTGCAAGTTTAATCCTAATTCCTTCCTAAATTCCTAATCAGCTAAGGAAACCTTCTATCTCTCCATCAAATTAGCAATAAAACAGTAGATAATTTGGTTTTATCATCATAACCATTCTCGTAAATTTTAAGCTAATAGAAGTAATCAGAAACTTCATGATTTGCTGCCCTAATTCCTTTCAAAATTCAATCAATTAAGCAAAAATCTAAATAAAACTAGACAACAGATCAGCTGAGTAATAATAAATATATAGAACCTATTTACAATATCTAACAATAACGTCATAACACCCCCCCCCCCCCCCCCCCCCCAAAAAAAAAAAAAAGGAATATAAAGAGATGATATCTCGAGAGTAAGAAAGAAAGAACCTGCGGGTGTTTTCTTCTTGCCGAATATAAAACTCATTGTGATATCGAAATTCCTAACAACAAATTTAGGGTTTTTGATCAGAAAATGAATGCTGTTAACTTAAAGGGATTGCCTGCTTTTTGATGGGTAAGTTGTACGCGTTATCGTGGAGAATAACACGTTGTACAAGGAAGAAGAATACTAGTCTGTTTCTTTTAGATCTACGGTTGACAATTCTTCTGCTTGCTTGCTTGTATTGGATTGGATTATGGCTATGTCGATAAAAGCAGGCTTTAGTTTGACGGTCTTTATTGGGCTTTTATTGATCGGGCTCCCATTTACATAATCCATTAGCTTTTATTAGCCCATTTCTAAATTATACTATCTCTACTTCTCTACTACCTTATTAAGGATGAGTGATAGGTAAGAAAGTAATTTTACACAATTTTTAAGATGGGAGTTGAAGAGTCCCTTCACAAATTTCCAATATTTGGTCATTTTGTTCCTTTTATGCCCTTATGTACAACCTATAATGCTCATTGTATATATGTGTAATGCATACTTCATATCCATTTCAACATGTAACCCCAACACCTAATTAAACCCCAATTCAATTTCAATAAAACCCAAGCTTTTCATTGTAGTAATTGGACATTTTTGTCTTTTTTTTGTTTGTTGAATTGTATAACTCTTTAAAGCATGATGTCTAACCTCATATAATATATGTATTTTTTGCCAATAATTCTATCTCCTTCTCTCTGTATATTACAACTAACTAAAAGAAAACTTAATATCCTGATTTATATATATCAAATACTTTTAATTTAAAATTACCATTTTAACTTGGGTTACCTTTACGTACTTAGTCAGGTTTAAAAACCGCCGCAATGCGCGGGGTAATTTACTAGTCATTTAAGTTTACATCAACTACCTACTAATTTAGATTTACAACAAGTCTCCTTTGGACCCGATGTTTAGACTATCCGTTGTTTGTGATCGTGGGTTGGGGAGGTGTCACCCAGGACTCATTATCACCCATATATATCGTATGCATCCAAATGAGTGAAAGTGAGGGGTTGCCCTCATGCCAGTGAGTGAAGGAATTTGGTGAGTCTGACTGATCTCGCTCCATACCATACCACCTCCTAAAAGATAGTTTCACTCCTCCGTCTACATGAAGCTTACACGACATGTCTTTCACTACGCATCATCTTATGAGTTACTAAAAAACTGATTAAGACAATGGTCTTAATGCCAATAATTCATACAATACCTTGTGTCAATGTTTTCCTTTTTTTTTTCTTTTCTCTCTATGTGTATAGCATATTTGATCAAAAACAATTAAATTATTGACCAAAATGAAATATATATATTTTTTAATTTTTGCATTATAATACAAATTATAATGGACGGTTGATATATGAGATAACTACTATTGGGAATCAGAACAGAATCAAGGCCGTCAAACAAACAAGAAAGTAAAAGTCAAGGTTTCTCGAGAGATCTTGGTGAATGATCAATCAATTGGTAGGGAAAGTTTTTAGAGAATTAAATAACAAAATTTGGATTGATCAAAAGAAACAATCTTAGATTCTTAGTCCAGTTAATGTTGTCCCAAAATAATGTTATAAGGCCAGCCGGGGCAGTGGCGAAGCTTGGTTCTTGAATCGGAGGGGGCCGGACTTAATTTTTTTCGATCGGTAGTGGCTGGAAGATCAAATCGACGTGGGCCGGACTCAACCCGGACTCAATTTACCTACGAAAATCACAAATTTCTAGCACTGCGCCAAAAAACGGGGGGGGGGGGGGGGGGGACCCCTGGCCCTTCAAAACCTCCGCCCTTGAGCCGGGGTGGTCCGTGATGGCCACCCCGTGATACCGTGACCACCGCGAAACACCGCCCCCCCTTCATTTATCACGACCGTGATGAATTATCTCGTGATGGCCATCACGTTGATCACAAAACAAAGAAAACAAAAGGTTGAGAAAAAGCAGCCAAAAGCAGCCATGGTCTTACCAAAAAGTCACTTTACTTTGTTTTTTTTATTAAAAAATAGTGATGGGTGTGATGGAATGAGGTGTCACAAGGTGATTGGGTGTGATAGTTTTAGTGATAATTGTGAACATCGCCGCATGAGTTTAGTGATGTAATGTGATAAAATGAGGGTGGCAGAATCTTAAGGTATATGTATGTGTGAGAGAGGGGTAACAGGGATTTTACAAGATCTAATTATAATGTGGGAGACCAACACACATGTGAGCTAGCAATATACTTACATGCGATTGCGTTCCATTCTTCCATCAAACTGTATTAACCATTCGATAGGATTTTGTCTATATCTCATGAAATAAAGAACCTCTACGTTATAACTAAAGAAGAATCGTATTGTTTTTTAATGTAACATTAATTAAGCGAATATTCATAAAGCGTGCCTAGCCACGCGCGCTTAGTTCAATGCTTTTTTGAGTCATTTGATCTATTATTTATGAATTATTTCCAACATTAATTAGTTACATACAATTATTGGTTGTTGCTTAAATAATTAAATATAATCATGTTTTTGACAACTTGCAAGTAATATATAGAGCTAAAACATGCATAGCTGGTTATTTTGGGGTTGACATGAGGCTGCAAGACAAGTATTAATGATCCTGGCCAATGGGCTTGTTTAGACCATGGAATATGGATGGGTAGGTACCATGCATGGATTTATATTAAGTGTGGCCAATTTTATTTATTTTATTATCTTATCTATACAATTTTTAAACTTATGCTAGTATCTCATTCAAGCTAGTTGTAGTGTAGTTGAATGCCATAATTGTGTGATTTAGTCTAGCCACATCACTTTAAATGTTAGGAATAAGTAGTTTAACAGGGGTGTGACAATTCGTAGAAATTGTTCTAGGTGTAAAATGTTGGAAAAATGGTAATGAAAATGATTTTTCACTAATTTTGAACTTAAATAAATGTATTTATAAATGCGTTATAGAAATATTTATTTCCAGGTTTGTGTACTACAATGTGAGATTATCACAACGAACAAAATCACATCCAAAATAGAGCTAAGATGAATGAGATATCGAAGTTTGAAAGTTGTAGGTTGGAACAACCAAAGATGAGAAAATGAATTAAGTTTTGTCCCACATTGGTCGGATAACAAAACATGAAGTGGTTTATAAGGATGAGCACTCCTTGCATACTATTTACCTTGAGCCAAACACTAGTAGGGATCCTAAAGGGTGTCCGCCCTTAACTCGCACTTGCGCGCGCGTGACGTGGGCGATGGGCGCTCGGCTTTGCGCACATAACCAGTGGCGTCATGGTTGGTGCGCATCCGCGCGCAAGTGGTGCAACGGTGCACGTCTATGTGGTACGCAAGCTGGCTTCCTAGGGTGCGTACTGGTCGACGTGGCGGGTTTGCTTCTTGTGGTGCGCACAACCCTAGAACGGTTAGTTGACTGGGTCAAACAACTGTTTCAACTCAGTCATTATGACGATTTCTTTGACTACTTAAAATCCATTAAGCATTTTGTTAATTACAAGATTAAATAACTTGTTAATTACAAAATTAAGTGGGAAAGATGTTTCATCTTTTTAGTATATAAGGTGAACCTTGGGTTCTTGTATGGGCTTGAGATGAGATTATCTCACAAACATATTACTAGAAATATTCACAACAATTTGAGAGGAGTACTCTCAAAACCGATGACTGTAATCGTTCGTTTTCTAACAAGCATGTTACAAACGGTTAACTATTGAAACCGAATATATCCTCTCACATTGGCTTCTATATCTTTCTCTCCGCCATGAGTTCAAAGACCACAAATCTGATTTTTTAGAACAAAATTGTCAATCTAGAATTTTGCTATAGTATCTAATGATGACTCAGCTTTTACTTAAATCTTTTACATTAAAAGTCTTCGTTTTACGACTGGAATTCCATATTGATCCTCTAATGTTAAAATTATTGATGTTTGTAACACTTTAGGCTACTTTTTTATCCACGTGTCACTAGGGTGGTCGGAGCCAATCTTATTGAGGAGCTAGGACAATGAATTTCACCTTAAGCAAGTTTTGTAACGAAAGTGGGGAAGAAAGATTAGATTAATTGGAGTTATACATGCATGTTTGTATGGTAGTATATTGAATATGTGGCATCTTAGAAAATCTTAATGGGGTAAGTAGAACCAACAACAAAAGCTTATGGTTTATAAAATATATATATGAGGTTACATAGACTCTCACGAATCAAAAGATGAAAACTTCATGATTCATATGTTTGAGTTCACATCTAGCATTTTAGCGTATGAATATATATACAAATATAGTTAACTAACACAGATATAGAGAATTCAAGCAAAGGAAACGTACGATTTGCCATATATATAAAACACAAAAGTAAGTTTGTACTTTATAGGTTAGTGGATTTGATATGACAAATTAAAGAAAGATGATGTTAAAAAAGGAAAAAGGAAAGAAAAAGGACATGAAAAAACAAAAGAAAGGGTTGATTAGTGTGTAAATACTGATGCACAATGAGTGCAAAACTTGGAAAATCTACTTTAGAATTTCGATTAGGTGCGAAAGTAGAGTTTTGCATGTGCGCCATCATGCCCCCTAATGCTTTATCTTGACTTGTGTAACATTCTTCATTGTCCTTAATTCCAAAGAAAATGGACCTTTTCTTCTTCCTACTTCCTTTTAATAAACGTTTCTTACATTTTAAATAAAGTTCCATACCTTTTCCATTTCTAAATATTATAGCAGTGAGATTCATTTACATAACAAGTAAAAATTGATAAGCCCTATGCTCTTCAAATCGCTCGTCGTTTATGGCTCCCTCGCCGCTCGTTTGGAAAATGCTCGCTTGATCACCCGCTCGGTTATAAATGAGCCGATCAGCTCGATTTGGTTTGTAAACGAGCCAAGCACGAGCAAATGTCAGCTCGGCTCAATTCGGCTCAAATAACTTATTGTTTATCTATTATAGCTTTTTACATAACATTTGGCCCAATATGCATATAAAATATGACTAGTTCGATTTATCAAATAAAAATTTAACGCTAAGTTTAATAGTAATGTGACAGCCTTGACTTCTTTATGTTATTAGTCGTCTGTCGCTAATCATTGCTTGATATCACCCTACGCCACAATGCGACAATTATTCTCCGTAGTATGCTCAATGTCTTACCAGCCTCAACCTAAGTCTCATTGTCGGACACTCGGACCCATAAATTAGCGTCATCATCAGACGGTTCGACCTTAGTTGTCACTCGACAACGAAAACATTGAAGAAAACATTCCAATTTCATAATTGTCCAAATTACCCTCCGCTCGTTACACGCTCAATGCTCGCTCGGAAAAATTTACGCTCGAAAAATGTTTGCTTGCTCGCTTTTCGGTTAAAAGCAGGATCTCATAACTCTCCAAATAAATGTTAAAGACCCGACTATTGTTCAAAGCGGGATCTCATGACTCTCCAAACCGTAACGTTCGGATAGTTGTCGTTGTGCACGATACGGTAATCGTTACGAGCCTCCTCAATCGCCTCGTCCTCGTTTAAACCTGCATTGCGGTTCAACACACTTCTAAATAACCTGGACCGAGTCCGACCCCGGTTCCTGGTTTGGTTATCGAGAAGGGCATAATTAAAAGGAAGATGGTCATATTTCTAATAGATGTTACTAATTAAGCTAAATCAATGGAGAATCTTCTTTTTCTTCACAATGTTCAATGGAAACCAAGAAGATTAAAATCAAATCAACTAACGCTTGAAAGTAATTATGGTGTTTATGATAAGATAATAGAAAACAAAAAAAAGTTAAAAAAGGACATAATTTTCAAAATTAGGAGTCTTTTGCATTCATTGTGCCATCTCCCTCCTATATTTCACCTATAGTGTCATTCTTTCCCACATTTCAATTCTAATGCCATCGCTGTTAGTAACGGTGAAACCAGACAAGAATTTCTGAAAAGTTAGAAAAGTTATGAAAACATAGTGCCCTTCGCCATTAGCAACGGCGAAATCTGCCATTTTGCCATTGCTAGCAGCGAAATGTAAGTTTCGCTATTGCTGACGGTGAAACCCTTTTAAAGTGGGTATAAAATGAGGTGACCGAATGTATACATCTCAAACGGCTATTTATCTCCTCTTCCATATGCAGTTATCATCCGAAAAAATAAAAAAAAAAATTCAAAACAAACCATTTTTTATACACACTTTAAAAGGTTTTTGCCATTGATAGTCTTCACTTGACGGCCTGCTTCCACATTGAAAACCGCGTATGTATATAATATTACAGCGTGTGCATGTCACAAACGGTGGAATTGGTAGTCTCGGAAAGACTATGTCTCTATTTGCTGATAGTGGAGGCACATTATCACTGTACGGATTGGTTTAATGCATTTACCCATTGCAGGGCAGCCTTCACTTCACGGCCTGGTTCTATGCAAAGATCGAGTTGCAAGGCACACTTTTGTGCTCATTGGATTGATGTTACATCTGCACGGAGATATAATAATATTGGAGAGGTGGTGTACCTTCCAAATCTAAGTCATGGAGAGTTAAGTAACGTAGCCTGGAGATTACGGTTAAGAATGCCCTTTATTGCATTTGATAGGGTAACCTCCAAGGCCCTCTCGTGACCAATGAGATTAGATATGCTACCATGGTAACCATAGTTAGGTTACCCATCATGAGTAGCACTACCAGTTAGTTGATTGTTAACTTAGATATAGATTGTTTTGTAACTGTTATAGTTTAACCATTGTGTGTTTCTATGTTTTGAGGTTTTAATAAAGTGTTATATTATGTAGTGATTTAATAACAAGTAACTTATTATTGATAGAAGTACCCTAAAAATTAAAAGCCAAATACAAGCACTAAACATTAAAACCAGATTACATAATCATCTAACATGACGAGAACTTGCGACACAACGCCATTTGTATAGCTCATCCACCATGTGGCATCGATAATTGACACAAGCATCTTCGACATCGATTTCTAACAACAAGGGTTTGTTTTTAACAAGCCTCTCCATCATCATACAAACTAGGACACCTGCATTAGCAATCTTTCTGTTGTCTTGGGGCACATCTAATTCAACCAAACCAACAGAAATTGGATATTTCTCAATATGATTAGACTTTCCTCAGTAACGAATACGTTCAAGAAACCATCCGAAAAAAGTGTTAGCATCTCCATATAGTGAGCAACTTCATGTCTTTTTTTTTTGTTTCTCCATCTCTTATAAGTCTAATACTGTGTGATTACCATGTTTCTCATATCAATTCGGACAAGCAGCCAGTCTCCCACCCTAACCGATAAAGGAAGGTAAACATAGTCAACCTCCCAAAATGGAGGATAGGGGTCCATTCTTCTTGCCATGTCGAGGGCAATTAAAGAATCCTGCACCTTTATTTCATCATTGAAAGTAGGGGTAACACTGTCCAACGTAGTTGTGAACCAGGATTTTTTAAAAGCTTTGCTTGGCTAAGGCGCATGAGTCTTACTGTCGACGCTTCAACATGCTGCAAACATAATAATGCATAAGGTTTGTGATTGAGTTAAGTAAAGTAATTTAAAATGAACATAAATTAAGGTGAAATTTACTGATGATGATATCGCACTGTTGGGTTGGCACCCTAAAAGGGTACCCCAAAACTTCCGGTCTAGTTTTTTTGAAATGAAACGAGTATAACAAAATGGGGCATCCCCGTTTGTATAAAACTCGACAACATCACTAGACCAATTTCTCGACTCTTCAACAGGAACTGCAAAATTGTTTCTGCACTGCTGGTTTTCTGAGTGATGTTCTGAAGGCTTATCTGGTTGGTTTTCTAGTGGATTACTTTGTGAGTTCTTTGAAGACGAACCAATCGTGAATGTCGTTGATGGCTTGCGTACACCCCTCCATATTTGCTTGGTAGATCTTGCCATTTTAGGAGCTGGTTGAGAACAGTAAAATCCATCTCTATTGTGTTCCATTTTTAGAGAAATTAAGATGAGTAGGTGAGAAGTTGAGTGAATGGGGGTAGTTTTGAAGAGGTGAAGGGAGGTATTTATAGAAGAAACTTGTTATTTTTTTAAAACTAATTGAACAACAAAGAAAACTTCATAATATTTACACACAATACATTCATACACAATGAAACGAGTACATGACAAACGAAACGAACACATGACATCCTAGACAAACCACGCAACATTTAACGCAACAAATTATTAAACCATAAAACACATGACATCCTAGACAAACCACAACACATATGACATCCTAGACCATAGACAAACCAAAGACGAGACCACGGGCGATAGTTTTGACATGCATTCTGTTTGTGTCCCCTTTGTCTACATATTCCACATCTATACGGTCTTGCTTGATATGGCCAGTCCATTTCATTGTGAATTCTTTTCGACTGCCTTCTACTACGTTTCGTGGTGATTCTTGACG
The DNA here is from genome assembly GCA_028751855.1 of Ambrosia trifida. Taxonomy (NCBI): domain Eukaryota; kingdom Viridiplantae; phylum Streptophyta; class Magnoliopsida; order Asterales; family Asteraceae; genus Ambrosia; species Ambrosia trifida. Next base: position 77,785,355 of record CM054132.1, read on the forward strand.
TGTTTGGTTTAATTTTCCACTCTGTTTGATACCTCATTTTTTGGTCATCCAATGGATAAAACTCACCCGAGTAACTCGCTTTGTAAGCGTCAAGTGTGTATATCTTATCCACCATGTCACGTGGAGAGTTCCTCCTATTCAAACAGACAACGATTGCGTGCGAGCAAGGAAATCTATTCATTTGCCACTTACCACATGAGCAGGTCTTCTTCAGGAACTCGACGGTGTTATCATTCCATCGGCGAAATCTGTTTGTACCTTTGATGTAACTTGGTATCGGAAGCTACAGAAGCTAAACTCCTTTACAATATGATATCTAGAGTAGTTGTGCAGATTTGATACCACTCGTACCTGTAAGGGGCTAACCTTGTGTTAGAGTTATATGCAACTTGGTTGTTCATTACAAAGAGTTTCGTGGTCTTGTGAAATGTGTGGTTAATGATGGCCTTGATTGGCATTAGACTAATCCCCCTTAGAATATTTTTGAAGCTCTCTGAAATGTTAGTCATCAAAACACCCCAACGACGATTGTTGGTATCCTTAAAAAGAGTCCACATTTTCTCCCCTATCGCTTCTAGGTACTCCCACGTCTGTGGTAGCATGGCCTTCATTGTATCCACTGCTTCATAGTACTTCCTCTCTTGGGTGGCGCTACCGATATCCCAACAAAGTTACTAGGTTTCCTTGAATGTGTCGAAGACAAAACCGATGGACGACGTTTCTTTCCATTCCCTGAGATTTTTTAAAGCATTAGTTACTCCCGCGTGTCTATCAAAGACAACACACAATTTTCTCCCATGGTACATGTAACGCCCGGCTATTTTATAAAAAATCATTAAAACATGGTATTTGTATAACAATGTGAACTCGTTAAAAAAAAAATATATACGTTTAGATTCATAAATAAATTGTTAAATTTCGCTGTTGCAATATCTAAAAATAATAATTTGTTACAAGCAATAACGTACCAAATAACTGACGTGTGGCAAATTCTTATAAATCTTGAACGCGACGATGAATATGTATATGTATAGTTAATATATGGTCCAACCACTCATTTTAAGTCGGTTTTATATATAGAAATTTAACAAAATAACTATTTTAGCGGTTAAGTAAATAATGAAATTTAAACGAGACCGAGTCGGTAACTGGCTCGTATACGCGGTACCTAACCACTTAACCTACCCCAAAACCCTATCTATATAAACAAACTTTCTTCTCCTTATCTTCTTCAAGGAAAAACCCTAGCCACCACCATTAAAAACTTCTCCTCCTCCTCTCACCTTCACTAACCCCAACCAAGATCACAACCCACCCTCTCTTCCTCCACATACAGCAGCGGCAGCTGCCATACAACCACCACCCGACCCACTTTAGATGCCAACAACAACCACCACCGAGCCACCAGCCCCATAACTCTCCCGGCCCACTCTGGCACGCGTCGGCGCTGCAGGTAGCAACAACACCGGAGGTGGTTGGTTATTAAACGACGGTCGGAGTATAAAAAGGTGAGCAGCGGCAGCAGCATTACAGGGTCACCCGGGCACGACACATCCCCGACGTTTAAACTCAGATTTCTTGGTTCCGGGTCAGCTGCAGGCACCAGTACCAGAGGCGGCGTTCGTTTCCTTGTCCGGTCCTTGTTTCCAGTCAGTTCAGCTTCGGGTGGTCCGGGTCGGTGATGAGAGCAGTCACTTGTGGTTCCGGTTTGTAAGGTTCATTTTGATTCATATTATATGATGTTTGGATTGTTCCCATCTCGAGCCAAACCATTTCGAGTAAATCGAGCATCGGGACACGGGTTAACAACAGTCAAACGTTCCAGATCCAGTCAACTGTGGTGTTCGGTCAAGATTGGTCAACTAGTCAAACGTGGTCAAACCTGTCAGATCTGTCCACACGATTTACGAGGCAAATACGCGACTCGGGAAGGTATAACACGCACGTCACGACTTTAGTTTATTCATTTCATTTCGTGTTTATTATATTTAAATTTTTTTATTCTAAAATCTAAACGAACCAAACCGAGTTGTAATAAAAACTACTTATTTGTTTGTTAGCTTGACGAATAGAATAACGACTAACTTATGTTAATACATATTGTTATTAGAATGGTCAAATGGCGAACTATAAATATATGTATCACTTAACAAACGTATAACCTCTCGTTCATTATAATTATAGCTTTGATAACTCGAACCACTTGTTTTATATAAAGACTTGATTAACTTTAGTTGAATTATATTGTATGATGAGAACTTGGGCGATTAATTTTTGGGATAAAAATAGACGACTTGCGTTGTCTGGTTTCTTACAAAAACAGAGGAAACTCTGCCCAAATTTTTATAAAACATAAGAAACATGTCAAGGGTTCAAATCTATGAATTTGTACAATAAACTACGTTTTCACAAATAGAATTACCTCCGAACCAACACGCTTTCACAAATTGATTATTTTAACAATAAATACAATATTTAAAATTCTATTTTTGCCGTGCTAATGATACATATATTATTATCCAACGTGCCATTTCAAAATGATTATTTGACAAATAGATTAAGTCGCGATTCTAAATACTATATTAAAGTGTATATTATAACAACTAGACATACGCGTCTACCTAAAGAAACAAAACTAAATTCTTATCGGTTCGTTAAGTTATACACATTAAGACACGTATTGTTTACAATACGAGACTAGGTAGTTGAATCAACTATCTTTACAACCAAGAAACGAAACAAGCGTATTTGCAATAGAATTTAAGGCATCGTTTATTTGTAATAGGATACAAGAGTTCAATTAATCCAAGTTCAGACTTTTTGCTACTTGCAAATACTTACACAGTGAATTTCAGGTGAGTTTACATAGCCCCTTTTATTTATCACCATTTTTGGGGTGAAACATGTTATAACATTTTCCTTGCAATTCAATCATCAATGTGTCTATGTGTTTTCTATGTTGCATATTGTCTTGAGCATGATTAGAGTAAGCACCATTCTAGCATAATCATTAACATTGATCAGCCGACGGTATACATTGATAGATCTATTGGACTGACAATCCCACCCGGATACGTGCCTCCTACAAAGGTTACGTGGGTGTTTGTTATCGCATAACATATTCATTGGGACCATAAGTGTATGGTATGTATCATTTTATAACAGTCAGCAGGGTTGATTATGCACTCGATTTATTTCTAATATGTTCTCACATATGGGCTAGATTAACATGACACATGAATTGCATAACATTTTATTCATTTATCATCAAAAAACCTATGTAATTCTCACCAACTTTTGTTGACCCAAAATATTTTCAAACTTAACATGTTTCAGGTTATAACATGCTCGAAGATTAGAGTTAATGCTTGAAGATGCGTAGCTTGTTATTTTCATTTTGATGTACAAATTCTTAGAACAATTGTATGTAATTTATTTAAATCATTTATTGTAATTTATTATTTACCATGAGCTACTGAACAATCATCAATACGTGACATCCCGATGTTTCCGCCATCGGTTGGGGTGTTACAGATTGGTATCAGAGCCATGGTTATAGGGAATTAGGTTATTAGAAAAATAATCTAGTCTATAACCTTAGGACTTTAACCAGTACTTGCTTCAATTACTTGTAGCTCTACCTTATCCTTATCTCTATCTCTATCCCTATCCATATCCTCATCCTTATTCTTAGCCTAACTTAGTCTTGCATACTCTCTTTCACTTACTTGCTATAATCCTAACGTAACTCTAGATTATTAGGGCAAATTCGTTGGGCTTAGACCTGATCTGTTTTGATAAGCCAACATTTTCGTTTATTCAGGGTTAGATATTTACAATCTTTGTGTTTCATTTATACCCCCTCACTCCTGAATAAAAAAAAAAAAAAATCTAAGTTTTGAATCTCAAATTTTTTTTTACAATTCAAATATATTTTCTTCTTATATAATTCTCTCATTAGCTTAAACTTCATGAATCATTACTGGGTTTCACAATCCTAATTCATTTTACAAACTTATAATATTACCCATAAGTCTAATTATTTTTAACATCTAACCCAAATCACATGTTTCCCTTTACATCATGTTACATATTTTAAATCTATTATCTTTGATGTTTCTGACCAATTTTATTTTAAACTCCCCCCCCCCTACATTTTATTTATGTGTATTTTGAAGATACCATCAACCATAAAATTTTATCACATTCGAGATTTTAAAATCCTTGTTTAAACTGTAACCTTATAATCTGTGTATAGGAGATACCGTAGCACCAAAGCTAAAGAGTACTGAATTTTGTCAAACTTTCATCACTTGAGAATTTCACAAAATATAACAAATAAATATATATATATTTTTTTTTAAAAGAGTCTTTTAATTCTACAAACTTATTTGCTAAATTTCAAATTTTATTGAACAATTTATTGGCGTAACAAATGATTTACGATAAAAAAAAATGTTTTAATCTATTAAGAATGACTTCTTTTATGTATTACTCGAAGCCTATTATACAAAACGTCTGAACAAATTCTTGATTTTTGAAATCCGACATCGTGTTTAAAACCTGTGACTCATCGAAATATTTTGGTCTAAATCAATTTAGTTGTACAATTTAATGACTTTTGTTTTATATACGAAACCAATTTAGAAAATAAAATCTTTTCATCCACAGGAACAAAACTTTACTCTACAATTTTTCCATTGACACATACTTATTTTAAACTTGTTCGAACTATTACAAATTTTTGGCAAATACCGTAATCATGTTTTCTCATACGCTTGTATCTAACTATTAATATGATCACCTTGTTACTTGCGTCTTTTTGAAACCCTATAAATTAAACCCTTTATCAACCATTTACACGTTCACCATTTTTCACAACTTTGATTTTACTTTGAGTTTTCATCATCTCTCAAAATCCAAATTTACATCCTTTACCTCCTCGAACATGAACTTAATCTCCACGATAACCACACTATTGAAAACTTAATTGTTCGTTGCATCAAAACTTGAATATTAGTTATACATGAGGATTTGATTATCTACCTGAACAATTTGCTATAAACACACCTAGAGTCATTAACCTTGTCTAGGGCAACTCTGTTACAACTCGCATGCTATACTCGATATTTGATGCATTTACAAACTTGCTTACATGTATGTATTATCAATTTGCAACTTATGTGTTAAGCCAAAAACAATTGTTACACTTAATCAAACAACTGGTAGAGGATGAAGTACTTGCTCAACAGTTACTAGAGTATTTAATAACCTGCTCAACGATTGGTAGAGGTCATCATGCCTGCTCAACAGTCGGTAGAGGTTCTAATAACCTGCTCAACGATTGGTAGAGGTCATCGTGCCTGCTCAACAGTCGGTAGAGGTTTTAATAACCTGCTCAACGACTGGTAGAGGCTATCGCACCTGCTCAACAATCGGTAGAGGTTCCTACTCACTGACTGGTAGAAGTCTTTTTCCTGCTCAACAGTTGGACTCATCTTTGGATACATTATACATGTAAATTGATACAAAGATTTATTAGACTCATTGATACAAAGATTCAATCACAATGTTATTTTGCATTACTTACATGTGTGTTTAGAGTCATAGAAGGACACAAAACCCTAACGTAAGGTAAATTGGTGATTGCGGTCCGGAACGTAATCATGAATTTACAGGTACGTTAAGGTAGTGTGGAATTCTATCAAGGTTTTCGGTAAATAATCAATTATAAACGCTAGTTACCTAGTAATTCATTTAGTCTTTCCATAGTCAACAACTCACACATATCAAAACTCTTACCCAAATTATTCGAAACATATTATCCTATTACTTATAAATTCACGTTGTAACTTAACCCAAATTTTTCTAAACCATAGTTGTCTTAACTTCTACCCAATCACACTCAACCCTGTGTTTTTAATAACTTCGGGACGAAGTTTCTTAAAGTAGGGGAGACTGTAACGCCCGGCTATTTTATAAAAAATCATTAAAACATGGTATTTGTATAACAATGTGAACTCGTTAAAAAAAAATATATACGTTTAGATTCATAAATAAATTGTTAAATTTCGCTGTTGCAATATCTAAAAATAATAATTTGTTACAAGCAATAACGTACCAAATAACTGACGTGTGGCAAATTCTTATAAATCTTGAACGCGACGATGAATATGTATATGTATAGTTAATATATGGTCCAACCACTCATTTTAAGTCGGTTTTATATATAGAAATTTAACAAAATAACTATTTTAGCGGTTAAGTAAATAATGAAATTTAAACGAGACCGAGTCGGTAACTGGCTCGTATACGCGGTACCTAACCACTTAACCTACCCCAAAACCCTATCTATATAAACAAACTTTCTTCTCCTTATCTTCTTCAAGGAAAAACCCTAGCCACCACCATTAAAAACTTCTCCTCCTCCTCTCACCTTCACTAACCCCAACCAAGATCACAACCCACCCTCTCTTCCTCCACATACAGCAGCGGCAGCTGCCATACAACCACCACCCGACCCACTTTAGATGCCAACAACAACCACCACCGAGCCACCAGCCCCATAACTCTCCCGGCCCACTCTGGCACGCGTCGGCGCTGCAGGTAGCAACAACACCGGAGGTGGTTGGTTATTAAACGACGGTCGGAGTATAAAAAGGTGAGCAGCGGCAGCAGCATTACAGGGTCACCCGGGCACGACACATCCCCGACGTTTAAACTCAGATTTCTTGGTTCCGGGTCAGCTGCAGGCACCAGTACCAGAGGCGGCGTTCGTTTCCTTGTCCGGTCCTTGTTTCCAGTCAGTTCAGCTTCGGGTGGTCCGGGTCGGTGATGAGAGCAGTCACTTGTGGTTCCGGTTTGTAAGGTTCATTTTGATTCATATTATATGATGTTTGGATTGTTCCCATCTCGAGCCAAACCATTTCGAGTAAATCGAGCATCGGGACACGGGTTAACAACAGTCAAACGTTCCAGATCCAGTCAACTGTGGTGTTCGGTCAAGATTGGTCAACTAGTCAAACGTGGTCAAACCTGTCAGATCTGTCCACACGATTTACGAGGCAAATACGCGACTCGGGAAGGTATAACACGCACGTCACGACTTTAGTTTATTCATTTCATTTCGTGTTTATTATATTTAAATTTTTTTATTCTAAAATCTAAACGAACCAAACCGAGTTGTAATAAAAACTACTTATTTGTTTGTTAGCTTGACGAATAGAATAACGACTAACTTATGTTAATACATATTGTTATTAGAATGGTCAAATGGCGAACTATAAATATATGTATCACTTAACAAACGTATAACCTCTCGTTCATTATAATTATAGCTTTGATAACTCGAACCACTTGTTTTATATAAAGACTTGATTAACTTTAGTTGAATTATATTGTATGATGAGAACTTGGGCGATTAATTTTTGGGATAAAAATAGACGACTTGCGTTGTCTGGTTTCTTACAAAAACAGAGGAAACTCTGCCCAAATTTTTATAAAACATAAGAAACATGTCAAGGGTTCAAATCTATGAATTTGTACAATAAACTACGTTTTCACAAATAGAATTACCTCCGAACCAACACGCTTTCACAAATTGATTATTTTAACAATAAATACAATATTTAAATTCTATTTTTGCCGTGCTAATGATACATATATTATTATCCAACATGCCATTTCAAAATGATTATTTGACAAATAGATTAAGTCGCGATTCTAAATACTATATTAAAGTGTATATTATAACAACTAGACATACGCGTCTACCTAAAGAAACAAAACTAAATTCTTATCGGTTCGTTAAGTTATACACATTAAGACACGTATTGTTTACAATACGAGACTAGGTAGTTGAATCAACTATCTTTACAACCAAGAAACGAAACAAGCGTATTTGCAATAGAATTTAAGGCATCGTTTATTTGTAATAGGATACAAGAGTTCAATTAATCCAAGTTCAGACTTTTTGCTACTTGCAAATACTTACACAGTGAATTTCAGGTGAGTTTACATAGCCCCTTTTATTTATCACCATTTTTGGGGTGAAACATGTTATAACATTTTCCTTGCAATTCAATCATCAATGTGTCTATGTGTTTTCTATGTTGCATATTGTCTTGAGCATGATTAGAGTAAGCACCATTCTAGCATAATCATTAACATTGATCAGCCGACGGTATACATTGATAGATCTATTGGACTGACAATCCCACCCGGATACGTGCCTCCTACAAAGGTTACGTGGGTGTTTGTTATCGCATAACATATTCATTGGGACCATAATTGTATGGTATGTATCATTTTATAACAGTCAGCAGGGTTGATTATGCACTCGATTTATTTCTAATATGTTCTCACATATGGGCTAGATTAACATGACACATGAATTGCATAACATTTTATTCATTTATCATCAAAAAACCTATGTAATTCTCACCAACTTTTGTTGACCCAAAATATTTTCAAACTTAACATGTTTCAGGTTATAACATGCTCGAAGATTAGAGTTAATGCTTGAAGATGCGTAGCTTGTTATTTTCATTTTGATGTACAAATTCTTAGAACAATTGTATGTAATTTATTTAAATCATTTATTGTAATTTATTATTTACCATGAGCTACTGAACAATCATCAATACGTGACATCCCGATGTTTCCGCCATCGGTTGGGGTGTTACAGTACACGGAAACGTGCACCCAAAGTTTTTCAAAAACTAACTCCAACTTTCTAGCGTTTCTTCATTCACAATTGCGAACGCTAATGGCTGAATAAAGTTGTTTGTGTTTTTGGTAAATGCAATTAACAACTTTCCTTTGTATGACCCCTTTAAGTGGGTACCATCAACTGATATAACATGCATACAATATCAAAATGCATTTATTGCTGGCCCAATTGCCTAAACCACATACTTAAATGTATGAATCTCTGATGATCCACTGGGTTCGTGTAACCACTCCACAACAGCAGTAGGGTTTCTTTTCTGTAGTGCATCAATGTAGGTGGGTAAATCCCTAAAGTTGGTCAACCATGAACCGTGAATCCTCTCTATCGCATCTTGCCGAGCTCGCCATGCTTTGCTATAAGAAATATCAATGCCCATACGGTCTTTTATGTATACTCGAATGTGCTTTACAGGATACGTGATATCTTATTGTACATGGTGAAGGATTTTAGTTGCAACATCAGTAGATTTCACACATCCGTTGTTGTTCGAAACAACCGTTTCGTAGTATTTGTGTGAATCAATCCATCTAGTGAGTCGCCACATGTGCTCACTTGTCTTTCTATGGGCGTAAGCATACCATCCATAAGGTGGACCCTCGCGAAGATGCTCGAGGCAGTTTGGGTTTAATGTGTAGCATTCGCTCTCCATTTCTTGGATGTGCTTTCAACAACAAACATTTCCTTGTTGCGTTGAATATTCCAGGATTTAACGGCAAGCGTCAACTCTGCTTTCGTTGTGAAGTACATACCAATACGAACAACGTGTGGCAATTGTGCAGACCACAAGTCCATCTCATCTTCTGCATCCTTATCAATGGGCTCGTAATTCCGTAATCCTTCAGGGAATACAAAGTTGCTGACGACGATGGCTTGTGATGGTTCCGGTGCATTAAGCTGCTCCGGAATTTCAGGTTCTGACACAACACCTTCTGAATCGGAGGATTCGTCGGAGGATGGAACTGCTTCGGATTCTTCACTGCTTTCCGGACGAGGTTCTTCTTCAGGCTCTTCATCAACATCGTTGTTCAAGCTAGACTGACCGGCATCATCAATATTGTTGTTCAAGCTAGACAGACCGACTTCATACGAGATTTGACTATTGTAATTGTCATACATGGCTTCTTGGTTTACAGGTTCACACAGAGAAGTAAAACCGCGTAACAGGTCCATACAACTAGGTTGCTGGAGGGATAGTATTTGCTCAGTAATTACGTGAACATTCGGCCGAAACAACATGTCGTGCAACGCTAGGTAATACAACAACTCAAGACTTTGGTCATTAAAAATTTTTGACGACTGAGAAAACCCTTGATAGGTGTAGATTAATTTGATTGTTGAACCGGTACAACTCCTTTTGAAGTTGTAAGTGAAGACATATCAAAATTAATAAATTCATCATATGAGACCTTCAATTGAAGGATCATGGTGATGTATCGTGTGGAGGAATCACACACAACACTTTCGTTCTCGTATGAAACTTGCCCCCTAATACAATTGAACAAAAATCGGATTAAATGACATGTCGATTCTTCGGTGTGGTGAGGTATGTTGTGGTGACCAGAAGTGGGTTTTTAAGGGGTAATTGATTAGGTGTGGTGTGGTGTTGTTGCTACCCAGAAGTGAGTATTGCGTATTTATAGGGAAATTGGGTGAGGTGTGGTATATTATAATATTATTAATCTTATTATTTATTATTAATTAAATGACTATATTGTTTATTAATATGATAACGAAAAATGTCACTTTAAAAGAAACGTAAAATGCTAAGGTGGTCGTTTTGGGCCGTTGTATTTGGTAGTCGGATCCGGTGTTATGGTCCCAAGCACTGCAGGTTCGTAGACCTCAGGCGATATAACAACGCGGAATAAAAACCTACACTATCGGAACGCGTTACAGACTTCAATACTCATCACGAAAAAGTCGAAAAGCTACATTTTACATCAATGTACTAATAATAAGATTAACAACAATATTAATTCATACAAAACAAATATAATATGCACGAAAATGTGACTTTGCAAGAAACGTAAAATGACTAAGGTGGCCGTTTCGGGGCGTCGTATGTGGTAGTCGGATTCGGTGTTATGGCCCCAAACAGTGCACGTTAGTAGACCTCAGGCGATATAACAACACGGAATAAAAACCTACGCTATTAGAACGCGTTACGGACTTCGATACTCGTCACGGAAAAGTAAAAAAACTACATTTTACATAAATGTACTAATAATAAGATTAACAACAATATTAATTCATACGAAACAAAAATAATACGTACAAAAATGTCACTTTGAAAGAAACATAAAATGACTAAGGTGGCCGTTTCGGGCCGCTATATCTGGTAGTCGGATCCGGTGTTACGGCCCTAAGTAATGCATGTTCGTAGACCTCAGGCGATATAACAACGCGGAATAAAAACCTATGCTATCGGAACGCATTACGGACTCCGATACTTGTCACGAAAAGGTCGAAAAACTACATTTCACATCAAGGTTATACTTCCTATTAATTAATTATAATGAAACACACGTAATTAAACACACTTTATTACAAACCTAATTAAACATACTTAAGTAAACACACTTAGGCCGCCAACACTTAAACGAACTCTGCATCTGAGTTGTACTCTTCACGATCTTGTTGTTCACTCAACAACTGGAATTGGATTTCATCACAAACCCTCTCAAAATCCTCAATGTCATCTTCGGTGGGGGGTCGTACGTTTCGAAAGTGGGTGGTTGGCAACGATATTGTGCTTGCGTAGTCGTAGTACAATCGGAGTTTGGTACATGCACATTTGTAGGACGGGAAGGGTTTGGTTCTTCATGCACAGTTGTATCACGGGAAGCGTAGGGTTGTTGCACAATGGTATGATAGTGACAGTGAAGGTGAGTTTCATGCACAATGGTATGTTGGTGGTAACAGTGATGCCTAGGTTGCAATGGGGACTGCTGAAACGAAGGGTTTGGTTCTTCATCATAGATGTTTAAACGACGATGTAGTTGTTCGTTGATTTCATCCACTTCTTGTCGTGGATTGGATCTCTCAACTACAGTTCGTTGTTCGTTGATTTCATCCACTTCTTTTCGTGGATTGGATCTCTCAACTACAGGTGCCTCAGCCAACATACGAATCCACAACCACGGGGTTTCCTATTGAAACAGTAAAATCGACGCCCTAGATTTATTGATGTTCTTGAAATCCGAATAATTGCTTCTGAACCACACCTACAATACAACATTTTTGGATGAATTATTATGGGATGAGAATTGCAATATTTGGATGAATTGTTGTGCACATTCACAACAATAAAAATAGTAACAACAATAATAATATTAATAAACTCTTCACGGGTTAAACAACGAATTTATCAAAAGTGAGGTTCGCCATTGCTAACGACGAAGTGACAGGTTTCGCCATTATCAACGACGAAGTGGACAGGTTTCGCCATTAGCAATGGCGAAATTGTTAGTTTCGCCATTATCAACGGCGAAGGGTATTATTTGACCACCTTTTTACCTTTTTAGCAAAACTTTTTCACATTTTGTGTAAGAGCTTGTCTGGTTTTACCGTTGCTAACGACGATGGCATTAGAATTGAAATGTGGGAGAGAATGACACTACACGTGAATTGAAGGAGGGAGATGGCAACATTTATGCAAAAGACTCCAAAATTATAACCCGTTCTCCATATTATATATATATACAAAAGGTAACTTTCGATGTGAGTAGCGAACACTGTTTCGCTCAACACAAGTAGTTAAAGCAAGGTACAAGTCCTTACAGCAGCATATATCTCCTTCCTTTCTATGTGCCACCTCGGTCGGTGACATATCTGCTTGCTCGGTTCCATCTCTGCAGCCTCTGTGTCGCTTCTTCGCCGGCAACCATGACCTCCGGCCTCCTCATCCAGGTTGTTGGTTGTTCTCAGCTATATACACACCCCCATCTTTGTGTTCTTCAACATTACCGGTGATTCCTGTTACGAAACACGTTGTTACCGGGTTAATTTGAGAAACCCTAGGTGGCGGCGGTGATTGGGGTTTTGTATTTCGAGAGTTTTTGAGCTCCGAAACCTGGTTGTGGTCGTGTTGGACGTCGATTATCATGGCGGCGCTATGTCGTCTGAGACGGAAGATTATACCGGTAAGAGTTGGTGTAGTTTAAGATGTGTTTTGTGTGATTGAATTGTTGTTAGGAAAATTGTTTGAACTGTTGATGTTAATAGGCTGGTAAATGGATTTAATTTAGCTTCATTAGCTTGCTATTAGGGTTAAATGGTTTAAGATATTAATGTCAATAATCTGGTAAATCGATTGAATTTAGTTTGATTAAATTGTTTTTGGGGTTTAAGAGAATCGTATGGACTGTCAAGTGTTTGTAAACTGGTAAATTGATTGAACTCAGTACTAACGGAAATATGAATGATAATGGAGTTAACGCCTGGTACTGAAACTTTAGTATTTACATTTTTTAATAACCTAGGTGGTGGTCTTATTTGGAAATAAATAGAAAATACAATGTACTGAAACTTATAGTATTTACATCTTTAATAACCCATGTGGTGTTCTTATATTGGGAAATAAATAGCAAATATTATAATCAGTTGGCTCTGTATATAGAGGATATGTATATGACTGACTTTTAGATATATATGACTAATAGTCAAACACATGTCAACTCCCTACAGGTAACTAAAATATCCGTAACCATGGTCTGCTTTGTAAAGTTCTTTGTCGTCAGCGGTTGGTTGGGTAATAAGTCCTTTGACCCGTTAGCATCATCCTACAAGCCTATCGCCTAATACTGCAACAACGCACAAAAACACTGGCCGATGCAGGAGCATATTATAGATAATTGCTTGAAACTCATTCCTTATCGTCTGCAAATAATTGGATATTACTATTTAATATTAAAATCATTATTAATATGCTATGCATTTATCTTATTGATAGGATGGCTTATTACATCATCTCATGCTGCGGCTGTTTGCTGCCTGCGGTTGTGGTACGACTACTGATCCTGCAATCAGTTACCTAATTATGCGACGAACCCGTAACGATCTGTTGTACCACATGTTTTTGATCGTTTATGGCTACATTACAGGTTGGCGTGGCTTGCACCTTCGGCTATGATGACATACGCTTTTCGTAACAGATTATGCTCTCTAACTGTGACGGCAACATAATGTTGCAACCTGTTAGTTAGTGGCATGCCTTGCTTCGCCTCAGCCTACTATTGGTTACTTTTTACCACGCCTTGCTTCCCTCAAATGCAAATGACTTACCTAATTTAGGGCGATGATGACAATGTATGTGTATGGTACCATTTGTGCATCGTTGTGATGGCGATTTAGTGTTCGCAACCGACTGATGTGATAAATGATCTCCCACATGTTGACTGAGCCCGTTGTTTCTCTACATGACCTCTACCAACCGTGTCTATGATGTTCGGCTATGAATTGCATTACTGCAAAAGATTGCCTACTGAGACGTTTGGTTAGATGCGTCTTTGCCCTTTTTTCGTTTTAGTACGTTAATCTATTACCTGTATATTATAATAAACATGGCTGAATTGCTGTTTCAAAGTGCTTGCGCTTTATAACTGGCATTAGTGGAAGCAATATATACCAGCTCTGTCGCGAACCACAGATAACGCGTTAACATGTCAGAACAACGTTTGGGCTATGTTGTATATGTCGTATAACAAAATCATCCATATGGGACTTACTTTTGCTTGCAGGTGATTGTAGGTACCTTTTTCCTTGCAAATCAGAAGACTGCTAGAAGTTTTTGGTGACAGAATTGGGAAGCATTAGTAAGCAAAAAGACAGCCGTGGTATTTGAAATCTATTTATGAGTGCATTGATATTGGCTGCATTTTTTTCTCAAACGGGTCACATAGGTTGTATTATTGAAACAAAGATGAATTTGAAGGCTTTACTTTAACAATTATGCACAGAAAAAACAGGTTTGTTGACCTGATGTGTTCACGAATATTTATCATTGCACTACTGGGCACGATTTGACAAAGCTTCCGAGTGCGTATGATATATTCGGCGATAATGTTTTTCTTGAAAAGGCGGAAACATAGCTGATAGGATGCTGCCAGCATGGAATACGCCTTCTGGTATCCCTTACATTTTTATCAATTTGGCTCATGCTAATGCACATAATTCTGGTTGACAGGGGTGAGTTCTAAACTTTGTGAACCATTTTTCTCAGTTTGATGCATATTGACCTTGGATTTGACTTTTCAATCATAATTTATCTTTTGTAACTTAGGGTGATAATATTCTACCAGATTCTGAGACAGAGCAACTGGAATTTATTGCACTAAGACAAAGGATTAGAGATCCGAAGCATCAAGAAAAGGTATGTGATTGTTCTCCTTACCGTCACGTATAATGTAATATCATAAAAAAATGCATGCTCAACCCGTAACAAAAGAATATTCTAAATTGATATTAAAGGTAGAGAATGTTATTTAGTTATAAACAAACTTTTCCTATTCTACCATTACTTTTGGGACCATGGAAGAGAGGTACCAGTTATTCCTTAAAAGTTTAATTTGCATGCTATCGATGGTTTGATTTCAATCGAAATTTAATTTTGGGTGGAGTTTTTATGAGTATTTACTTAACTTTTTGATAGAGGAAACAAAACTGCAGTGGTTAAACAGTATAAGTAAGATATTCTAGCATTAATATGCCCTTTGGGTAATTAAAAGTGATTATGATTTTAATTGGAAATATAAAACAGAGAAATGTGAAGATACCAAAATTTTGATATATAATTATTTTATGAAAATGCTATAGATTTACGTTCTTAAATGTGTGCATATGGATGAATTAGCATGCTTTGCACCAAGAATGATGGCATTACGGTCATCTGGTCACGGGTTCAAATAGTATTTTCTTTTGCGACAATCTTTTCTGCTATCGCTTTTTTTGTCTTCATGTAATTACCTTTTTCTTTCGTATATTTGCAGTTTACAGTACCGAATAATATCTACATTCTATACTGATTTGTTGCGGTTTCCAGACGCAGAAGAGCCGATAATTACAACAGCCACACCGCTACGCATAGGCACATTCTAAGGTAAGACATACGTCACTTCACATTTCTTTTTCCCTCGACTTACTGCTCTATATGAAATAGTAGTTGTCTTGGTGTCTAAAATATGTGCATGTAAACCAAACATCCGGTAGCCCCCGCCGCCGCAACGCGCGGCGGGTATAAAACTAGTTCATTTGACAATTGACACGTTACTTGATGATTATGGCCTCATTTAAAATGATTCAAGTGCACGTACCGGGTAAATATTTTACCCCTAGCTAGCTTCCTTCTTTTCAAGGAATCAAATTTCATACCTAAAAGACATGATCTAAAAATCACAGTTTATTAACAAACTTTGAAATACAAGGATGAAATTAATTATAGCATCAACTAATTAATTAATTAATTAATTAAATCCTAATTTTTCTTAAGTCTGTAGTATCAAACACTGGTAATTCTTGTCCATATGCCTGACTTCCTACACCACCAACAACCTCCAACTCAAACAGATCATCTTCATCTTCATCATCTTCTTCATTATTAACCATAAAGCTTTTGTATTTCTTCTCTGTGTATCGTCGTCTCTCATACTTTGGTAACGTCATCGTATTCAAACCACGTTCATCAACGGATTTCTGATCGAGAATAACAGTATCGATTACAGGATAAAACCTAACTGACCTCTTTACATCCCCACCAGGCTGTTTTTTGCTCATACAAGACCTTGAAAACGAAGTGCAGGTAGTCGTTGTATCTTGTTTTATAGATTTAACATTCTGAATGCTATCTTCGTGTTTCGATTTCTTCGAAGAAGAAGAAGCAAAGAGTGATAATATGAAGGCAGAGATCCGACTACCTGGAGAAACCGGCTGTTTCACCTTCTTCATATTGCTATAGATCTTAAAAGCTTTTATCTTCGTCGATTTCATGAACTTTCCTTCTACTTTTGTGGAACACGCCTTTTGTGTATCATCTACAAAAACTGCTTCTGCGGTTTTTCGTGATATTGTGAAGGAGTTTGGTAAGGATCTGTACGTTGATGGAGTCTCGGTTCCAGTAGTGCTACTTGAATCTGAACTGTATTTGCTAGAAGTAGTCTTGGATGAAACGTATGCGTTAGGCTTGTTGTTATTGCTTTGAGTCTCCATCCATTGATCGATCATTATCGCTCGTTGGAGACTCGGCTTCTGCTCTTCTTCGTTCATCCAAATTGTTTTTGGAACATGAACTTTGTTGCTTCGTTTTGGCTCAGATGCACAGAACCTAAGTTCATGATTGTGATCATGTATTGGTCCATCGTTGGATTCGTCGATGGAACGGAGAATGGAGTCGAGGAGAGAGGAGGAGAAGGACGGAGTTTTCCTCCGATGAGAAGGCGGTTGATGCCTGGAATATATATCCGTCATGTTTAACTAAGGGTACGTTTATTAATTTCTGTTTGTTTGATGAATAGATGTGACAGTAGTGTTGTTTGGACTCGTTAGAATAGTAAATAAATAGAAGAAACACACGTAACGAATGGTATGGTATGGGAAGGAGTTGTGTAGATTGATGTTTGGATTTAGATTTAGGGGATGGGGGGAGGGAGATTTATATAAAGAAGTGTGGGGTGGGCATGGAAGGGATGTGATTTAATTTCTGAGCAACATCAAAAGTTGAAAATGTCCAAAGACAAAAATGGCTGTCACTATTTAAAAGAATCTCTCTTGCTTCTTTTGTTGTTTACTACTTTACTCTCCCTTGTTTTCTAGTTTTGCCGTCTGAGTGAGGTTTGTTTGGTATGAGGTAATGGAATAAAGAGGGAATAGAATTGATGAGGTAATGGAATGGATCATTACTATTTCATGTTTTATTTGGTTGCTATGTGAGAATGAAACAAAACATTACTATGTGTTGTTGGATAGACAGGAAGAGACGAAGGAATAAAATCGGTAGTGAGTGGTTGTGGTGGGTGGCGGTCGATGGTGGTGATGGTGGGTGGTGATATGTGGTGGTAGTGGCGGTGGTGGCAACGGTGGAAGGTGGACGTGGGTGGCCATGATAGTGGGTGGGCGACGATGGTGAGTAGTGGCAGTGGTGGGTGGCGATGGCGATGGTGGGTGGTAGCGAAGACGGTGGTGGCAACGATGGCGATGTGAGGAGGTGGATGGAGGTGATGGTGGGTGCGGCGGTAGTGGTGGGTAAAAGAAATTGTAGTGATACTAATCGATGTTGAATGTATTCATGTATATTACATTTTATTGAAGTCACAGTATGCCACTTTGCAGTTCATACCAGTTTTGCACAAAACAACATGACACTACTAGTCTTTTTTATGAAAAACAAGTAAACAACAATATTCTATTTTATTCCATTTTAGACAACCAATTATTAGTACTAACAAATACTAACATACTTTGACCTTTTTTCCGCAACTTAGAATTAAATTGAACGAAACAAAAGGGTAAACTGGATGAATGGTTCCTGTGGTTTGCACGAATTACACAGATGCCCTCGTCTATTTTTAATGGTCCCCAACGTTAGCAATTTATAACATTTTGGTCCTTACCAGATAACTTTGTTAAGTTTTATCAGTTAAATCATGTAAAATGACCAAAGTACCCTCACCATATAAAAAAATAAAACCTCCTCCTTCACCAATGCAAACCACCATCACCATCACCACCCCCTCTTCAAAGCACCAACACCACCACCTCATCCTCCTCCAACCACCACCACCCTACCTGAACTGTCTGTCACCGTCTTCGCCCTCTAATACCTCCTCCTCCTCGCATCAGCCCTCCTATACCACCACCAAACAACAAACACAAATGATTGGTCAGAGACAGTCAGAGGATGGGGTCCGTGGTTATGTATGGGTCCGGTAACAGAAAAGGAGAAGGGGTCGGGCGGTGTGGTTCATTGTCGCCGGCCATTGGCTTCCGGTCACCGGTGGTGACAGAGGTGACCGGAGAAGCGCATGTTTATCTCTCTCTCTCTCTCTCTCTCTCTCTCTCTCTCATTTCTTTCCCTCTCTGTCTTTCTTGTTTCAACTGGTGCTCTGTTCAATCTTCTAATTGACAAGTGTTTTGGGTTACGTGCTAGCCTCTGTTCAATTAGTCCAGCGCACCGGTCACCGATGGTGGGCCGTTTGCATTGGTCAGCTTGACCAATATGTTCGAGCAAAGTTGGGTAGAGGATGGTTTTCTTGACAGATGGCGGTTTTGGTGGAGGGTTAGATGGTGGTGCTAAATGATTGTTGGTGATGATTGAGGAAAGACGATAGTGGTGGTGGTGGTGGGTTGGTTGTGGTAGATAAGTGTGGTGGGGGTTGAGACTTAAGGGAGGAGGAGATATAAAGAGAGTTTATAGTATTTTTTTATTTTTTTAAGAGGGGTAATTTAGTGGTTTCACATGGACTTAATTGAAAAACTTAACCTCCATTCAAGTCAGGGACCACCGATGCAATAAAACTCAAACCACGGATCCCATTGGGGTAATTTTGAAAAGTTAAGGAGCATACTTTAATTATAGGCAAATCACATGGACCATCCGTGCAGTTTACTCGAAACAAAACGTAAAGTGTTATGTTGTGTAAGTGTCGAAATTTTGAATTGAACTAAACTGAAAATAACGTCATATAGAGGTTTTTTTTTTCCTTTCAAATTTGTTTGAAACTAAATCATTTATATTGTTATCACAAGTTTGAAGTTTCGAACATACTAATGCTTCAAATGTGGTATTTTCGACTCTGGTGTGAAGCAAGGGCGCTTTCAATTCGATCATTAAGTTTATAAACATTACTTCTATTAGTCATTACATTTATATTATATGAAGTTAAATTCATTTTGCAACGACACTTTATCACTAGTTTCTCCGTTTTCGGGTTTAATTGTGACATGGTTTAAGGTTTGTATCGTCATGAGAACATGACTCACTTAACACATGAATAAAATTAAGCACATGTATAAAATTAACTCGTAACTTTTAGTCTAAAAAACACCTTGCAAATTATGATTACTATAGCATATTGTATTAAAAAGTATGGATGATTGTCAAAGTGTATTGCAATAAAGTTGTAAAGGATGCATATGCAACGGTAGATGCCAGCAAGAGCCATTCATAGGCAAGTACAAAACTTATCATGAAGTAGAGTGGTAAAAAGGTGAGGCCAAAGCATAAACATCCACAAAGTTTCCAACCCAAAAGGTATCTTGGCACACAACATGGCTCGAGAGGCCCACTATCTGAGTTGTACTCCTAATCTTAGTCTTTCGTACTCAATATATGTTAAAGAAATTGTTACGCTATGTTGATGCATCTTTTGGAAGGCAATCAGAAACAACACAAAACCATATGCACTACAATGGCAACTATTCTATAGGATAGGATGATTCTTATAAGGATGTGCACAATCCGGTCGACTATACTGAATACTGGGAATTTCGGTCAATGAACACTTCAGTAATCTGAAAGTCTTGTGGGACACTTCTAGATTGAAACTATTTGATGGTTCATTCAAAAGATTTAACTGGATAAAACTCAGACTCAAATTTTCAAGAACAATTATGAAACCTGGGGATAATTTTCAAACCAGAGAGGTGACCAATTGGGCTGAATTCGCATTTAGGGTTTGGGATAAAAAAATTGTCTTCTGGCAGTTATCACATTTTTTATTGCTTGATGTATATCATGGGACAAATATTAATCCTATTACACTAAAATATCTAACAATCCTCCCCTATTTAGTGTAATCCATGATTAACTTAAACAAATCCAGGCCGAATATCAAAAGCCTATGTGGAAAAGTGTCTTACTTACTCTAAGGTCAAGGCTGAATATCAAAAACCGTCTGATTTGCTGCAACAACCAGAGATTCTTGAATGGAAGTGGGAGCGGATTTCCATGAACTTCATAACGAATTTGCCCAAGACGTCTAGGGTAATTGCAACATCTTGGCCAACTGACCAACCTGATTCTCAATGGTCTGAATCGATGCCTTCTGACTCCTCATCTCTCCCTCCTAGGCATTGAAGCGTTCCTCATGCTGCTGGTAACACTTATTAGCAATCTGATTCGTGATGTTCGAGTTGTTCAGAAGTTGTGACATTATCTCCTCCAGCCTATAAGTACCCTGATGGGCGTGCTGCTGGGAGCTGCTCCCAGTGCCCTGATTCTGGTATGTGTTAGGATGGGGCTGGTAAGACTGACCATGAGACTGGTAAGGTGGATTTTGGGACTAATGGGACTGTTGGGGTGCGGGGGCACGTTGTGTATATCCAAGTGAACTGGTTAGAGGAACCCGCTTTCCACCCAAAGTTCAGGTGATTCTTTGAACCTGGATTATACGTGTTGCTATAAGGGTTATTCTGGGGTCTGATCTGATTACCCATGTAGTCCACCTCTTCGTTGCCTGTAAATATAACACCCTAAGCACACGAGCCTACCTCGTGAGAAACCCTGCACGGATCACACAAAGACTGAGCCTGCGAGACATTATGTGATTTATCAATCTTTACTAAAAAGGCCTCAATTTGTGCGGTAAGAGCTGTGTATGTGTCCACAGCATGAACACTAGAACGGGAAGAAGACTTAGACCTATCGCATTGTCGGGACTTCGAATTTAGAGCAGATTTCTCAATAATCCTGTACGCCTCATTCAGGGTCTTTGTTCCCAAATCTCCCCCAACATGCACATTTAACCGCTCATGTGAATCATATCCAAGTCCCTGATAGAAAGTCAACACCAGCTGTCTTTTGGGAAGACCATGGTGCGGGACACTCAGAAGTAAGTCCTTAAATCTCTCACACGTCGTGTGTAACGACTCCCCATCATCCTCCTGAAAGGTCATGATGTGGTTTTTCAACTTCTGGCTTTTCTCAGGAGAGAAGTATTGCTGAATGAACAACTCAGCCAACTCATCCCATGTCGTGATAAAACTAGCGGGTTGTGACTGAAGCCAATTCTTGGCCTTGTCCCGCAGCGAAAACGGAAAGAGTCTTAAACGAATAGCATCCTCTGAGACGTTCTGCATCTTGAAGGTTGCTAACACCTCAAGAAAAGCAGCAATACGCCGACCCAGATCCTTATGCTCTAATCCGCTAAAATGCACCAAGTTCTATAGCACGTTTATTATGCTGGATTTGATCTCAAAGTTCGGTGCAACGACCGTGGGTCGAGCAATACTAGGCTCTCGATTGCCACCTTCCAAGTCTTCACCCTCAGAAGGGATCCCCGGTTCCTCAACCACAGATTGCTCTATTGTTTTATCTAGTATCTCAAAAACAAGACGCGGCCTTTTAATCATAATTCTTTCACTCCTTCTCAAGTCACGATCCTCCTCTTCAGACTGATCAACAGAGGGCCCGGGGTTTGAGGACATCAACCTGCAAATAAAGAATAATACAATTGCAGCACGCGAATAGACGATGAATCCGAAAAGCAAAAAATTAAAAAAATTAAATGCGTAAATACTTACATATATACCCAAAAACGATATACACATAAAATCATAACTATATGATGCGTGGTTGAAAACCCCGCCTTTATGAAGTTTAAAATTGTGTTTTTACATGATCATATGAAACCGAATGCCGCACTTTGATAGACTTTTGTGTTACAGGTTGGAAACGCTTATGAAATGGATTTTACATGATGATAGAGTGAAAGATTGCAATTGAGAAGCGTTGGAAGAAGAAAGGTTAAAAAAAATGGCAAGTCAAAGAGTCCACCGTCGCTGACGGCCAACATCAAGAACAAAGGAAGAAGAGGTCGTCTAGGCCGCCGCCTGCTGCCACTTGCTGTGTTTGGGAGCTGTTTGGCCGTCGTCGACGGCTTGGCCACCGTCGGCGACGGCGGCTTTGGTTTATATGGTCGTATGGTTGGCGTCTGCCGCCACTTGGTGCGTCATTTGATCGGATGTCGCGGTCTGGTCAAAGATAATATTTATAAGTCCTATATTAGTGGTAACAAGGATGTCGAACCACGAAGAGTCTGTGGTTGGTAATTCAAGTGTAGTTGATTGTAAAATGTCACTTTATGAAGATATTGTTTAGTTGTGAAGCTTGCTAACTTTGTTCATTTAAGAGTTTGAGTTTGAGTTTGAGTGTGGTGAACCATAAATGATTCGAATATTCGTTGATTTAATAAAAACAAATAATTGAGTAAATAAACAAGTGATTCTAACAATAATAATAAAAGACTCACGCCTGGGTTCCAACAATTAAATATTAAGGTTCTAACTGTCACACCCTCAAAATCCACTTGCGGGGTTTTACCGCGAGGCGCATGACAAACCAGGATCCAAACCAACGATCACAATAAACAAGTCTAAATGAATATAAATGCAATTTCAAAACATAGTTTAAAATCCCGTTTACAGCGGAAGCTTATTCAAAAACAGTATCTCAACAATGAAATAATAGTTCAACGTTCTTAAGACCATGCAACCCTAGTTAGACGCCGTGCAGACGCGTGCGCCCTAGTCCAATCATGCTACCTTAGCAACCTGAGAAAACATGTAAAAGTTTACGTCAGCACAAAAATGCTGGTGAGTTTACAGGTTTTGTATCCAAGTACCAAGTCCACCTGTCCATACTATAATAAATCGAAAACCAGTATACGCTAGCTAGGCGTACGTTTTGTTACTACCACGATTGGAAAACCATTACTAACTCGAATACCAGATGTTGTGCCCGAAAAGTACCAAATGTTCCTGTTGTTCCTGTTTGAGACAATATGCACTCGCCCGGCCCTCCAAGCCGACGAGCGGGGTTGGTCACTCCCAATAGCGCTATTCACATTTCCCCGTTGTGCAAACCCGCACATTCATGGTTCCCCCCGGGACTTCCAAAGATCGTGTAGTACACAAGAGAAACCCATAGTATGACAGTAGTTACCAAATAATCGTTTTAACACATGTTTTCTCCCCCGAAAGTATGAAACCAGTTTAAAAGAGGGGCCGTAAACTCACCTTAAGTTGCGTTACTCCTTACCCCGAGTAAACTCAGCTGCTATGCTAGTCCCGTAAAGCGGCGACCTAACATATGACAGTTACAGGTACTTAGACTAATAACCCGTAGGTTAATTAGTCCCTAGATGTCCAGACCATAACCAAGTTCGTTTGAAAACACCGTGACTGTTTAACTGACCCAAAGTACAAGACTCGACATCCCATTGGTGACCCGAGACTCCCCGTGTTATGTTTACGCCCCAAAACATACAATAACGCAATTACACTTAACATACGTTAACGCACAACAAGTTATAGCACATAGTTCACGTATCACCGAATTACATCCAAATATATGTTACCAAGTTATTAGACATGTTACGGGGTTCCTAGCATGTTACTACATGTTAAATCGGGTCTCGGAATGCTAATTTACACTTACAGCAGCAGTACACGCGATTAGGAAAAGTCAACTAGCATTTAGGTTGGTCAACTAGCAATTAGGAACCCTAATCGCCTCTATTATAGGCGATTAGGAGCTATGCCACATGAAATTACTAGCAATTGGGGCTAATCACCTGAACTTACTAGCAATTGGGGCTAATCACCTGAACTTACTAGCAATTGGGGCTAATCACATGAACTTACTAGCAATTGGGGCTAATCACATGAACTTATAGGCGATTAGCACCCTACTCGCCTATAACATAGGCGATTAGCAGTGCTACTCGCCTGTAACTTTGCTGTTCCGGTTTTTCGCGCGTTTAACGCTCCAAATCAGATCCAGAACGTGTGTAACCACCCAATATCATCCCAAACACTATCCTAAACATGTTTCACCCAAAATCCTTCGTTTAACCTCGTATAATCAGTCCTGCATGCAACCAAGTAATCCAAACACCATTCACATAGCATGCAACATCATACTAACACGCGTAATCATAACCCTAATATCCAATTACTGAGATTTCTATCATCATACTATCAATATCAATTCTGATCTAACATAATAACATATCAAATCATCATCATGAATCATAAAAATCCTAGCTTTCTAATCATACACACCCATAACGCATGAATATTAGTTATAATCCGATTAACAACCCTTATTGACGATTTTCAGAAAGCTTTTTCGTTTAAGAACAGGTCTGGACCATTAGGGATTGATTAAAAACGTTTATAAAGAGTTATGGATGAAAATCAAACCTTAGGATTATGAAAGTATGATGATTCAAGCTTGAAACCTTGTGTTTTGATCAAAAATCGCCTTCCAGAGGTTGTTTATGTGTTGGGGCGGGTTATGGGAAGACTAGGGTTTGTATAATGAAGTTTAGGAGGTTAAGTATGGTATTTATAGTCGTTTTTAGTCGTCCAGTCCGTTACTAGCGATTGTGCAGCAGTTTCATGCGATTAGAGCTGCTAATCGCATGAATGTTCATGTGATTGGGCCTAATCGCCTATACATCCACACGATTAGGACCCTAATCGCCCTTAAAGTCCCCTACTCGCCTCCCCTATAGGTGATTAGGCTTCCTAATCGCCTATAGGGGTTGGTTTTGTGCGTTTTGCGCGTTAAACCCCGTTTTAACATATGTTAACACATATTAACATACCGACAAGTCACATAATGATTGTAAACACATAATACAAGTAGATACACATATTTACACTCGTTCACCAATTCCCGGGACTCGAGACTCGTATGTTCCGTATGCCCTGACGATCCTACAAATCGTCACCGTTTGTACACTTGGTTAAGGACTGACATCTAACGAACCTCTAGACCAACATCCAATGATCTTCTAGACTAACCAATAGTTCCCGAACCATAACCCGGCTTAACTAACCCAGTTAAGTACAATATACGCGTGATTCGCTAAGGTAGACTTTCATCTAGACAACGTTGTTAACCAGAATTTGCCGGGTGTCACATCATCCCCACGTTAAAAGAATTTTCGTCCCGAAAATTGCACAAGTACCAAAAGAACCAAAGAAATAACGAAGGGAACAAACAAAAGATAGAAACCAAGAGAGAGATTTACCCGAGTTGTCACACTAACAAACTGGTCTACTATTGCAAATGATATTTGTGGGTTGGTTGTTTCATTAGGTGTATGTATCAAGAATTATCAACATCAAGGATGGACAATAATATACTTTATAACACTAGAACATACAACCCTAGGTATGTGTTAAGGCCAGGAACCATGTTCATTTCATCAGAAATTGGCACAAAATCAATTAACTAGAACGAATTCAACATAAGTTTAATGCACGTCAACACAATTGTTTGAATTTCAAAAGCAAACACAAAGTAAAAATTACCCAATGTTATGAACCCTAGAATCAATGTCTACACCTGGATGTGAATACAAGTTTAGCCAAGCATGGCTATAGAGATCTTCAAAAATTGTGTTCTTGGATCTTCAATCTTTAAATGGATGATATAGAATGATTAGGAATTGGTTTGGGGATGATTGGTGGTGAAGAAGATGATGATTAGGAGTATTAGATAATTATTTCTCTTTTTACCTTTGATAATATAGGCTTTGAGATCTTGTAACTCTCCAAAATGATCCCTATTTTTCTCCTTTTGCAGCTAATAATTGTTCCCTTCAAAGATAGCAGTCAATGGCTTTTAATAAAAATCAAATTTCAAATTGTTCCAGGTCCCCCCGTCGGTGACGGCGGAACATGCGTCGTTGACGCCATCTGCTGCTGGTCTTCATGAAGCTTCCAGGTTGACCTTCTCTGACGGCCAAGGGCTGACACCCAAATTGGCGGCAAACAGCAGCCTAGACGGCCTCTTCTTCCTTTGTTCCTGATGCTGTCCGTCGCTGACGGCCTGACCTGACCACCATCAGTGACGGTGGACTCTTTAACTTGCCAATTTTTTTAAATCTTCCTTCTTCCAATGCTTCTCAATTCCAATCTTTCACTCTATCGTCATGTAAAATCCATTCCATAAGCATTTACAACCTGTAACACAAAAGTCTATCAAAGTGTTGCATTCAGTTCATATGATCATGTGAAAACACAATTTTAAACTTCGTAAAGGCGGGGTTTTCAATCACGCATCACATCCCCACACTTATCTTTTGCATGTCCTCAAGCAACTTCAATTCACACTTTCACATTCATCAAACACAAGATAGCTTACCATCCTTAGACAACGCAAGTTAAGGTCCTAAGTCATACCCAACACATTCTATCCACGCGATCCTCTAGCTCATCGCGTTCACGCTCATGTGCGTGAACCCTTTCTCTCTCATCTTCCGCCTCAATTCTCATAGAGGCTATCTCATCAAACATGTATCGGTCAGCCGGAGACCAATGTGACCAACCTCCTAGTCTCCGACTAGACAACCTTACAATGAATTCAGTGGTCATCTCTCTATGATGCGGTCGGGTGTGATGTCTTGGATTTTGAACTGAGACATACTGCACAACTTCTCTCCCTTCCTGCATCTCTTCATCTTCTTCACTTGGGGGTGCATCTGCCTTTCTCACTCTCATGGTCCGATGTGTTTTAGTATCTTCTAACTTCAAATAGTTTCCTTTATCTGTTTGTTCAATGTTTGAGAGTTTGTACCTAATGCCTCTTCTGCAATACACATCTGTTTAATCAACAACTCATTAATCAACCGGACATTGGGAATCATTTGCTTTGTAATCAACTCCCTGCATTCCCAAATGTTCATCATCAAAATGTGGCGGAACGAGAATTTCGATTCTTCCATAAGTAACGCATAGATCACCCGGTAATCCCATGTGCGAAGATTACCTCTATCTCCCAATCGCGCAGCTACATTATCCACCGGTATTGTTTGCAACATTTTTCCTTCCAATGACATACACTCCTTTTTCACTCCCTTAGCCTCTCCAGGATACGGGACTACCATATTAGCTATACCCACTGGGTCTTTCTCTTCAAGTACACCACTCCAAAAATAGTTGGCATCAGGATACTGGTATGCTGACGGACCCAATGAATCAAACTTAGCGAACTTATAAATTGTATCAAAGAACATTGTCATTTTCTTTCCTCCGGCATCTCCTATCAATTTCCACGTGTTTGATAGGAGCGTTATTCCCAGCTACTAAATCTCAATGTTTCCAGCCACTCACAAATAGTTTGCAAATAAATCTTCTCAATCATGTGCTGGGAATAATGCTCCTATCAAACACGTGGAAATTGATAGGAGATACCGGAGGAAAGAAAATGACAATGTCCTTTGAAACAATTAATAAGATCGCTAAGTTTGAGTCATTGGGTTCGTCAGCATATCAGCATCCTGATGCCAACTATTTTTGGAGTGGTGTACTTGAAAAGAAAGACCCGGTGGGTATAGCTAATGTGGTAGTCCTTTATCTGGGAGAGGGTAAGGGAGTGAAAAAGGAGTGGATGTCATTGGAAGGAAAAATGTTACAGACAATACCGGTGGATAATGTGGGGGGGGGGAGATTGGGAGATAGAGGTAATCTTCGCACATGGGATTAGCGGGTGATATATGCGTTACTTATGGGAGAACCGAAATTCTCGTTCCGTCACATTTTGATTATGAAAATTTGGGAATGCAGAGAGTTGATTACAAAGAAAATGATTCCCAATGTCCAGTTGATTAATGAGTTGTTGATTAAACAGGGGTGTATTGCCGAAGGGGCATTATGGTCTGAAATTCTAGTAATTGAATTCAGGATGGATAGGTACAAACTCTCAAACATTGAACAAACGGATGAAGGAAACTATTTGAAGTTAGAAGATACTAAAACACATGGGATCATGAGAGTGAGAAAGGCAGATGCACCCCTAACTGAAGAAGATGAAGAGATGCAGGAAGGGAGAGAAGTTGTGCAGTATGTCCCAATTCAAAATCCAAGACATCACACCGGACCGCAGCATAAAGAGATGACCACTGAGTTCATTGCAAGGTTGTCTAGTCGGAGACCAGGAGGTTGGTCACATTGGTCTCCGGTTGACCGATACATGTTTGATGAGAAAGCCTCCATGAGAATTGAGGCGGAAGATGAGAGAGAAAGGGTTCGCGCACATGACCATGAACGCGATGAGCTAGTGGACCGGCGTTGGCACACGTATA
Organism: Ambrosia trifida; assembly: GCA_028751855.1. Lineage (NCBI taxonomy): Eukaryota > Viridiplantae > Streptophyta > Magnoliopsida > Asterales > Asteraceae > Ambrosia > Ambrosia trifida. Next base: position 77,814,173 of record CM054132.1, read on the forward strand.
CCCATGCTATGGAGAGGAATCGAGTTAATCAGTTTATTTTAGATGAGCAGCAGCGACATGAACAAGATTTTAGGGCTGGTTTGCCTTATCGTGAGTTTGCTCCATGGGTGAATTACTCTACCATTAGAGACCAACCGGAAGAAATGCAACATGCTACGGGATGGCCACAAGGTGTGTCTTCTAGCTATTTGCCCACACCGCCACCATAGCCTCCACAAGGTTCGTCTTCTACCTCTTCACTCGATGAATTCCAAGATATGTGGGGCGCTCTAGTGCAACTTCCATATCAACCATACCCTCCTTGCAACCTAAGTGAACACTACTACCGTTGAAGGGGGGTATGTTTTATGTTGTAATTCTTTTTAGTTTGCTTGTGTGTGGTTTTCTTTATTTTATTCTAACGATGTTGGTAGTGACATGCCGGAGTAGTACTTCTACGGTTTTTTATTTTAGTTGTATTTTTTGCTTATCATTGACATACTCGTTTGTGTTTAGGCTTACACGTTTATCGAGACGACACAGCTAATAAAAATAACATTTCATAAATAATAATTATAATAATATTTAGTAAAAAACATTTTATAATTATAGTTAAAGTTAATAAACAAAACAACATTTTATAATAAAATCTTAAAGTTTATAAAAATAACACTAATAAAAAGGTAAAACAAAAACAACATTTTAGAAAAATAAACCTATTTTTTTAAAATAAAAAATATATCAACATCCTACCCATCCTTTTTTAACATCTCACCCATATGAAAAAAAAAAATACTTAGGCCCTATACAACGAGTATAGCCTAAATGTGTCGTGCAGGCTACACCAACGTACTACAATGCCTTATAGGTCACCCATCCTCTTGTAACATCCTACCCATCCTTTTTAAGTGTGAAAAAAAATACTTTGCCCTATACGTGTCGTGTAGGCTGCACCAAATCATTGGCATAAAGGTTGACCGGTGGAAGAATCGCTCCCCCTTCCACCTTAGCTGTTTGCCATCAATAGCTCCCCCCCCCCCCCCCCTGTTTCCTGAGCGCCATTGGGGGGGGGACTATTGTTTGCCCATTGCTACGATAACGAAGGCCAACGACCGAAATTGGTTGAATTTATTATATTTTAATTGTTTTAACCGTTTCAAACGGTTTAATTATAAAAAATAAATAAAAATTAAACCTCTATATATTTCATTCATCACCCACTCCATTTTTTAAACCAAACTCACTCCACATAGATTCATAATACTTTGATTTTTTTTATTTAATCTTCAAGTGGCAAACTAAACCCCAAATCCAAGAGTGGGGTCTTTAATATTTATTTGTGGTTTTGATATTTTAATTTTATGTTATGTATTTTTTTTAAATGTTACGTATTTTTATTTGTTTTATGTATTTTTGGTTAAATCTTAATAAATAATAATAAAGAAATGATTGAGTATCGATTGATAGGACTTTATTCTATTTCCTGGTAGTTATTAGGGAGGCTTTATTGTAACACCTTTTGACGTGGCGTCGGGGCTCCAGTTTGCATCATGTACCCTTAAATGTCAGATCGAATTAATGCACCCTATTGAGCTCCATGGGATGTGTAGATATCAAGATGTCTAAATATCCCTTATTTTTATTTAGTGGTGTGCCATTAGTTGCCCGCCCTACTAGTCAAATTTGAAACACCTCTCCAACTCCAAAAAGTTTGACTTCCACAAAAGAAACCTACTGATTTGTTATCTCTTGACAATTGGTAATTAAAATATCCAAATTGACCCCACTTTTTTCATGGAAGGCGTCTCAAGTATTACAACTTGCACCGTTGTTTCTTGTTTTCCTTGCTAAATCTCAAGAAATAATATTCCTTTTGATAACCCAATATCATTATTTATGTCATCCCAAGATTTATATAAGTTATATGTGGCATGGCTGCTCCTAATCCGTATGCACCAGCTTTGTGTCATTTTCCTTTTGACTTTGTCTTTATTTCGGTTATTTTAGTATTGTGTTTGATCATAGCTGATAAATGAAAAATAATTCAACAAAAAAGAATATCTACTTCATATTTTAGTATTGTGTTAGAATAGTAGTTCATGGAGAAGGAGCTGAATGATGATGATGTCATAGTAGAGATATCAGGTACTGAAGAAAAATCAAACTCTAATGACCCAAATGTGGAGGTGAAGGTTGAGGGGATTGAGAAACAAGAATCTGGGTCTTACTCATTTAAAAAGTATCTTGACCCACCACCACTTGTTACTACTGTTCAGTTGGTTCAATCAAATCAAGATTCGGGTCTCAGATCAAGGCAAAAAGCACCATCGTTTAAGGGCTTGGGCCCTTCGACTATAGAGATATCAACTAGTAATCCAGTTGCAGTCCTGAAAGCCGATGAAGACACTACCAAAAGATCATTGGCCCAATCTCCATACCCGAAGGCGAAATCAAGAATCATTGAACCTGTGGCTCCTAGCAACAGGAATGTGGAAAACGATAAAGTGGATACCTCAGAAAAGATAAACACCCCCAAAGTCACCCCTCCAATAACACCTAGAACACCATTGTTGGTGTCACAAGGAGAAGAGGATGATGATGAGGATGTATATTATACAAGAATTATCGAACAGAATCGGACAGGAAAACGATCTAAGAAAGTCAAGGTTTGGTTTTTCATCGAGGTCAGTTTATTTGTTACCATAACGGTGTTCTTAGTTTTGAGCAAAACGGTGGATAAACTGGATAAACAAATATGGAGTTTAGAACTATGGAAATGGTGTGTTTTGGTATTGGTAATTTTCTGCGGTCGTTTGTTTTCAGAGTGGGTTACAAACACAGTAGTTTTCTTGATTGAAAAGGAATTCTTGTTTAAAAAGAAAGTTTTGTATTTTGTTTACAGCCTGCAAAAGAGTGTTCGGGTTTTTATCTGGATAGGTTTAATTTTACTAACGTGGGGCCTACTGATTAACCGTGGGGTACACAGATCAAGAGATACAACTAAGGTTCTAAATTATATCACAAGGGGGATTGCCTCTACACTTGTTGGTGCTGGTGCATGGATCCTTAAAACTCTATTTGTAAAAATCTTAGCTTCTTCATTTCATGTTAAGATATTCTTTGATAGAATCCAAGAAAGTATTTTTCATCAGTATGTTCTTCAGACACTTTCAGGGCCTCCATTAATGGGGGATTCTGAAAGCATACCAAGCAGGCAATTGAGTTTCAATAGTTCCAAAAATGAAAAGGGTGGACAAAAGAAAGAAAAGGTTGTTGATGTGCAGAAGCTACAGAAAATGAAGCGTGGAAAGGTGTCTGCTTGGACAATGAAAGGATTAATGAAAATTATAAGTAAATCGGGTTTTTCTACACTCTCTAATGCACTTGATGAAAATGAGGATGCTGCTGAGCAGGACGAACAAAAAGATGGAACGATTACATGTGAATGGGAAGCTCAAAATGCGGGTTATGTCATATTTAGAAATGTAGCTAAACATGGGCACAAGTAAGACTCGTTTTAATTATGTTTTTTAATCTTTCGGTTCATTATTTTTGGGCAATTTCATTAGAATAGTAGCACACTATTCAAAATGGTAATTAAAGGTTTCGGAAATAATTGAATATGCTAATATAACCAGGTTGGGCCACAGAAAGATATAGTTAAAAAATTGGACCATTTTGAAAAGGATGTTGGTACTTACCCTTTTGTTGGCCCTTGTTGTGTTTTAAAATTGTCATATAAACTAGGTACATTGAAGAGAATGATCTCTTGAGTTTTATGAGCAAAGATGATGTGAAAAAAGTGCTTCCATTGTTCGAAGGAGCAGTGGAAACCGGAAGGATTAAGAAGAAGGCATTTAGTAATTGGGTGGTAATTAGCAAATAACTGTCAATTTATTTTCAATTCATTTAAAGTATCAATCCTGTATGTTTTAGATCAAGAAAATGTTCTATTCCCTTGAAATTCCCATATTGGTTTCTAGGTTAATGTGTACAAGGAGCGTAAATTTCTGGCACTTTCTCTAAATGACACAAAAACAGCCATAGAAGAGCTAAACAAGCTTGTTTCTGGGCTTACATTATTCGTACTCATTATCGTTTGGTTACTACTCATGGGGATTGCTACAACAGAAGTATTGCTTTTTATCTCATCGCAATTATTACTTGGCGTTTTCATGTTTGGGACCTCTGCTAAGACAGCATTTGAAGCCATCATATTTGTGTTTGTGATGCACCCATTCGACGTTGGTGATCGTTGTGTCGTTGATGGTGTTCAGGTAAGTCACTAGACCTAAATACCTAATATACTTTCCAAACCTTGCTCTTAACTTTTATGCAGAATTGTTCTACTTTACCTATTCATGTTAACATAAACCTATAGGTCGTCGTAGAAGAAGTAAACATATTAACAACCGTATTCCTGAGATACGACAACGAGAAGATCTACTACCCGAATTCAATCTTGGCTACAAAAGCCATTAGCAATTTCAACAGAAGCCCTGAAATGGGCGATTCCGTGGAGTTTGATTTGGATGTTTCTACTTCAATGGAGAACATCTTAGCCCTAAAAGCTAAAATTAAAGCGTACGTCAATTACATTTCTCTATCTCTCTTATTACAACAATCAATTAAACTCCATTCATCATCTAATTCAACAGACCTGGAAATATTGTAGTAACTAAGGACTAGACATGTAATGCCTATAGTTTCAATAAAGTCTAGAGTATCTTATTCTGTGTAGGAAACAAGCAATGAAGGTAGATGTTTTGGGGATTGACAACGAGGGCAGGATTTCAGATTTAACTTATCAATTGGAGACCTAATCCATGGTTTGTGTTCACCGAATACCGCTTTTACGAAATAACTGCTTTTAAAATTCACAAAACCATAACAATAACAAAATCAACACTAATTATCATATCAATCAATCAAGTAGGTTAGGTTATGGTTATGGTTATGTAGCTATGTTTAACATAGATGTTAATGATTGATTTAATTTCTCTCAGGTACATAGATAGCAAACCTCAGTTATGGCGGCCAAAGCATAGTGTTAGGGTTAGGGAGATCGAGGATGTGAACAAGATGAAAATGAGTCTCTACGTAACGCATACGATAAACTTCCAAAACTACGATGAGAAAAGCGATAGAAGATCGAACCTGGTGATGGAGCTGAAGAACATATTCGAAGAGCTTGGAATAAAGTATCATCTGCTTCCTCAAGAGGTTCTGATTAGATATGTAGGCTCTGCATCGCCACCAGCATCCACCGCCACACGGTTGTCATGATTAATATACCTTAGCTTCTGGATCTGTTGATTTCAATTGTAACGGTCATAAAATTTTCCTTTATATTCGTGGGGTATAACGGCATAACCGTCGTTTGATTTGAATTTATTTATTTTTACCAAAGCCATCTTCTAAAAAAAACTGGTGTTTTTTAAACGGCACGCGTTGCGTGCTTGCAATTTTGTCGCACCTAAAACGTAAACCGATTCTCTCCAATAAAACGTAGCATCAATTTTTATAAACCCACTATTTCCGCCATTTTTTATTGTGCCAAAACTATACAAACAGAGATTCACAAATACAACTAAAGAACAAAGTTTTTAAAAATGAACAAAAAGGATTTTTTGACAACACCGCAATCCATCAGAGCGCACACAACTGTAGTTATCTTTAAATCCCTTCCTGAGTTCCTGCCCGGACCAAAACACCCACATAGCTTCTAAACCATTTTAAAACACACACTTAATTCCATATATTATAATCACAATACCAATCACACTTTTTTTAACTGCAAATTAAAATCACAATCAAGGGGGCAAATATTCTTGTAATTGGCTGTGTTTGGTTTTAGTATTATGAGAACTTATTTTATAAATCACAATCAAACTTGATGCAAGCAAATATTCTTCCACCAAGGGGGCAAGTTAAAAAATATATTTAGTAAATTATTTGTCAAGTTATAAGATAGAAAATAATTCATACTAACACTTGAATGATTAGAAAATTTTGTGGGACACACGTGTTAACACACCTCAAAGAAAACCATGAGCCAAAGTTAGGGGTGTTTGTTTTCTTGTGAGAAGCTCTTCTAATTACTTATGTCTGCGCCGTGCAGATGCGGGCAGACATTTGGGACGCGCAGAGTGTTTGTTTTTTAGAAGACATATCACTTAAAAAGCTCTTCCCTTCCTCTTCCTCAAACAGACATAAACCCAAGTCTTCAAACCTCTTCTCCACAACACAACACAACAGCCATCTATCAAAACATCTGCTCCTCTCTCCCTCCTCCTCAGATCTGCCACCTCCTCCCTACTCCTCTCTCCCTCCGACCGCCTCCGACCTCTTCATCTCTCCCTCCGATTGCCTCCGACCTCTTTGTCTTTCCCTCTGGCCGATCTCCTTTGTTTCTCCTCTCTTTCCCTCCGGCCAAACTCCTCTGTTCCTCCTCTCCTTCCCTAAAGCTGACCTCTTCTGTTCCTCCTCTCCAGCTCGGTGGCCGCAGTGTCCTCTTCAGATCTGTCCTCCATTGTCGTCTTCGTATTCGTCAGAATCGTTGCTATTAATGTTGTCTTCGTCGTTATCTGTACAATATATTGTCTACTGCGCTTTGAATAATTGTCGTACATCGTAACCATCGCATGGTGGTTTTGTGGAAGATAAGAACTTAGGGGAAAAAAGAAATAAAACGGTGACGGTTCAATACGGAAAGAAAGAAAAAAATTAAACGGTGAGAAAAAATAGTTTTAATTGCTTTTGGTATGTTACAGAAATACATTGGGTTGGAGGAATTTGGATATAATCTCACTTTTGAGCTTTTTAGATTATTGATTTGTGTGTACGTTGAAATTTGTATTATGATTTGTGTTTTCCAATGGTGGGTTGTGGTTTATGGTTGTGGTGGGTTATGGTTTCGGGTGACAAGAAAGGGTGTTGGTTTATGGTGGAGGGTCTCGGTTATGGTGGATTATGGTTTTGGGTTACGCTGCAGACGTTGACAAACAAACAGTCTTCCCTATACAGACTGCAGACCTTTAGTCCACCTCTTCTCCTGCAGATGTCTGCAGATGTGGTCCGCAGACTGCAAACATTTTACCTCTTAAAAAACAAACAGCACCTTACAAAACAACGTGGTGGTATTACAGAAAGGACAAAAACTCATTTAGTCATTTATCTTTTTGATTTCATTTAAATAATTGAACAAAAAAAATCCCTCCATACAAACCCATCCCCACGACGACCATCCACCACTTCCGGCACCACAAAAGAACAACACCGTCGCCGCCACCATCTCCTTACGGTAGGCCGACCTAACCCCTTGTCTTTGTCCTACCCCTGGAACCCAGATCAAACTACTGCCATAACTCATCAAACATCCCTGTAAAAACTGTGCAGACCCACAATCGAATCCCTGTCACGGTTCTAACATCAACAACCACCCCCATCTACTGAACACCCACTGTAATCGTAAAATACTCCACCAACGTAGCCCGGCACCCTTCACTGTACCAACCCTTTGTAAGGTAGGATGTAGGTCAATCGGAACCAACACCGTTGTCTGTCGTCATCTTTATCAGCACCGGCCACCATCGTCACCATCTGTGTCCCGATCTCTCTCTTTCTCTTTCTCGTTTCGGTCGCTTCTTCTCTTTCTCCGATCTCTCTCTGTCGTCTCTCTCTCTCTCTCTCTTCTTCTCTTTCCCGATTCCTCTGCTCTCCCTCTTTAGGTTTCTTTGTCTACTGCCTATGTATAAAAGCAGAGAAACAAAATAAAGAAGGGTGTAGAAGATAAGCATGTAGTATACAGTTATTACCGGTTGATGGTGGTAACAGGTAGGGCCAGTGGTGGTTGCTGATGGTAGGTAGGTGCGGTAGTTGTTGGTGGTGAAAGTGGGGGGGGGGGGGGGGTGACTGTTGCCTGCTTATACAGCTTGTTGGCTCTTGAAAGCTAAGAGGTAGGTATTCTTTGTTGGTCTAGTGAAGATAAAAGCACGATTTTGGATGGGAAACGAGTGAAAATATGTGTGTAAAACATGTGAATTTTTCGGCACATCACTTGGCCCAAAATATTTCAACTCATGTTGCATGCATGTTGATTATATTTTGTAAACTGTATTACATGAGCTCGCCAGCATATAGTTGACGGCCTTTTGAGTATACATGTCACAGGTAATCAATGAAACTGTCTTAGGAATAAAGAGAATACAAGTAAGACCTGAAGACCTAGAAGTTACTATATGCTAAATAATGTAAATAAATAATGTTTCGTATTTCATATATTATAAGTTTAATGAAAGTTATGTTTTGCTTTCTCTATAAATCGTATCAATTGTGCATGGTAACCTGCGTTATGCGTTATGATGAGGTGTTACAAGTGACCATAGAAAGAGAGCCTAAATTAACACACACAAAATGGTTTGAGCGGTTGCACTTGCCCCCTAATTATCACATGTATTCCCAATGAAGTTGGCAACAAAAGGTTTATTAAAATAACTGGCAACATACAGAATCGAACGCGGACCACTGGAGGAGAATAACGGGATCTTTACAACCAAATGAAGGACACTTGGAACATTTTCTTAGCTTTGTGATATGCGTTCCCTTCAAATTTGTTTTGGCTTCGGTTGGTATTTCTTTTTATATATACCGTCTATTTTTTTTTAACGTCCAACGAATCAATTCCGAGCACTCTCGGGCACCCTTTTGGCGAATCAGGTACTCGAGAGTACCCGGGCCACCAATTGCCACCAATTCCCGGGAAAACCTGACCACTCACCCGCCCGAAGGCACGACGGTGAAATAGTCGGTAAAACTGGTTGGGATCAGGACTCGAACCCAAGTCAATGGCCGGGTCATCCCTCATTTCCCATCCACCAATGTCTTCCAAATGTAGCTAGTGGGAATTGAACCCAAGCCTCCCATAGGAAACTTTAGGCCCTCAACCAACTGAGCTACAACACATGGACATATACCGTCTATTTGATATTCAAAATTCACTAAGTTTTTGTGAATCCGTATACAATCCGTATACAATTATGTAGACTATGTAGGTCAGCCTCTAAACTGTTCTTACTTTTTTTTTTTTTTTTTGGCATCAGCGATTAATATTGGAATTCATTTATTTGTGTGTATTTTTTTTCGCAAATCCTAAGTTTAGAAAAGTTTCGTTTTGCATCCGTAACTGATGGCTGACCTCATCACCTCTCAACAAAGGAGCGGCGTATTGTAATAATTTACATGTGGACCCAAGTTTACATTGCGTACAAAATGCCACCATTCTTTTGTAAAATTTATACCAACTCCACTTAAACATCATTTTCATATAAAAAGGCACACCAATGTGTTTTTTTTTTTTTTTTTTTTTTCTGAATTCTATAACAATTAACTACTTTATTAACTGGTCAAATATAGATACTTAATCCACAATATACGTGTCATAAACAGCTCCTAATATAAGTAATTTACTGCCAATGAAGCTACAACGGAGTGGTGAAGGTGGAAGGTTTTAATGCTTAGCATGTTTCCTACCCTGGGATTGCAAGTTTGAGTCCTGACTAATACGCAGGAATTTGCCTAAGTACTGCATGTGCCTTCGAGTTGGCCGTTAAAAAAAAATACAAGTAATTTACTAATTACAAGTATTATAATATAATAATTTATGATTATGATAATACACCTTGTAGGAACCATTCACAAAGAAAAAAAAATAAAAACAATACAAGTAATTTACTAATTACAAGTATTATAATATAATAATTTATGATTATGATTAGGGGTGTTCAAAACCGGATATCCGAAAATTTGGATATCCGAAATTTTCGGATAGCTAATTTCACTATCCGAATATCCGATTTTATTATAATATATTTTACTTTATATGTTTTATGTATAAATTTCCGGATAGTTTCGGATATTTTTTGGATATTTTGGATATTTTCGGATATCTTCGGATATTTTCGGATATTTGGATATTTCGAATATCCGATAAAAAAATTTTATAAATTTTCAGATATCCGAATATCCGAAAATTTTCAAAATCACTATCCGAATCCGAAAATTCGGATATCCGAATTTCGGATATTCGAAATTTCGGATATCCAGTTTTTCGGGTAGTTTCGGATTCGGATATCGGATATTTCGGATCAGATTTTCGGATTCGGATATTTTTGAACACCCCTAATTATGATAATACACCTTGTAGGAACCATCCACAAAGAAAATAAATAAAAACACTGTATTATGTAACTTCACAGTACAATACTTAAATGGAAATCAATATATTACAATACTGTTATACCTAAAATAAGTGAAAATACAAGAAAGGGGTAGGAATAGAATGATTGTGGCTGAGGATCTTGTTAAATATGTATCCCTTAAAACAAATCTCGAGTGTCCCAAGAGAAATAATTTTGAAAATACAAGAAATGAGTACAAACATAAATTATAATATTGTTACAACAGCCGAAGCAGTGTTACTGATGGGATTGAATCATGAACCTAAACGATACTGAAGCAAGAAGTAGAATGAAGAACTTTGCTAGAAATCCTTTACTTATGTTGGTATTTTTCTCGGTATGTCTACCAAGGTTGCATTTGGTTTTATAGTGAAATCAAAAGTCAAAACAGGAAAAAGAACAAAAAACGAAAATTAAATTGTTTAGAACGTTTTCAATGCAATTTAATTTGACCTTCCTCCATTAAAAAAATCACCAATCAAGAGGCCCGGCTTAACCGGCAATAGGTTGTCGTTAATGATGATGATAGACCGAGTGAGCGGTGTTGCCTCCCTCTCTTAAGCATGATGCCCCTATGCCGTTCCCCACATCCTATAATCTAAGGGTCTGTTTGGTATGGGGTAATGGAATGGATGAGGGAATGGAATGGACGAGGTAATGGAATGGATTATTACCATTCCATGTCTTGTTTCGTTGCCAGGTGAGAATGAAACAAAACATTACTTTGTGTTGTGGGATTGACAGGAAAAGACGACGGAATAAAATCGGTTATGAGTTGTTGTGGTGGGTGGCGGTCAGTGGCGGTGATGGTGGGTGGTGATATGTGGCGGTAGCGGTGGTGGTGGGTGGCGGGCAGCAGTGGTGACGATGGTGGAAGGTGGAGGTGGACGACCGTGATGGTGGGTGGGCGACGATGGTGAGTAGTGGCGGTGGTGGGTGGTGGCGGTGATGGTATGTGGTGGTGTGTGGCGGTAGCGTGGTGGTGGGGGGTGATGATGATGATGAGTGGAGGTGGATGGCGGTGATGGTGGGTGACGCTGGTGGGTGGCGGAGGTGGTGGTGGGTGGGTGAAGGTAGTGGGTGGCGGTGGTTGGTGGCGGCGACAACGACAGTGGTGGGCGGTGACGGCGGTGGTGGGTGGGTGACGGTGGTAGGTGGTGGATGGCGTTAGGTGGTGTTGGATGGCGACGGTGGTGGGTGGGTGGGTGGCGGCGGTGGTGGGTGGGTGAAGGTGGTGGGTGGCGGCGATGACGGTGGTGGGTGGTGGCGGCAGTAGTGGTGGGCGACGGTGGTGGGTGGTGGGAGACGATGGTAGGTCGTGGGCAACGGTGATGGGTGGTGACGATAGTGGTGGTGGGTGGTGACGATGGTGGTGGTGGTGGTGGGTGGTGGGTTACGGTGTTATTAGTAAATGGTGAATGAGGGATGGAATGAAAAAAAAAACATAGGGGTGAATGGAATGGTTTTGAGGGAATGGAATGCCTTGTGAAATGGGTGATTTCATTCCTTTAACCAATCAAACACACTATTTTCCATTACCTCATAATGGTCCATTCCATTTCTCCTTCCATTCCTTCATACCAAACGCTACCTAAGAATTTGAGTTAGATTGTGTAAAAGATAAAGGTGTCATCTTTTTCTTTTTTAAACAGTTAATTTTTTTGTCACCCGTAAGGCTGGCTAGTATGCAGACGCCATAGCCCCCCGTCCCTTCCTTTTTTGCCCCGTCCCAACTCCACAAACCACCCCCTGCCCCGTCCGATCCCACCCCCGTCCTCTCCGTCTTCCTTGGAACATATGGGACGGACCAATCAATGATTTTCTTTCTTTTCTTTTCTTTTTGTTTATTTTTTTTATTTTGAACGTTTGGGCATTTATCAACAGGACCACTACCCGTATGGATGGCGGCAGTGTTACCGTGCTGGTAGTAGGATACCCGTGATCAATTCCGATAGCACCCCGTCCCCTGTATAGGTGTCATCTTGTGAATGAATGAAACATAGGAGAGTGTAATAAGTAGAAACACAAAAAGTATTATATGATGAGCTACGTTCCCATAACTGGGCCCACAATAATAATAGATCCAAACAAACACACACACACTCTCTTCCCTCGACCTTCCTCCATCAATAATATTAGCGGTGCCGGAGATTCTTCCACCTCCGATCACCGGTTTCTTTTCTCACACACACCGCCTGTTCCCGTTTCTCTGTACATATTCATAACCAATAAATACTCTATTCTTTCACACAAAAGCTAGGGTTTTAACTCTTTCCATCACACCTCTCACTTCACTACACAAACATATCTATAACCAAACCACTCTAAAACGTTCATCACATCACATCACATTCCATTTATTATTATTATTATTATTATTATTATTATTTATTATTATTTTTAAATAAATATGCCGGCTACTAGAAGGAGGAAAGGCGGTGGAGGCGCTAATTCCAAGAAACCAACGACTTCCAGCCACCAATCTAAAACTGACGATAAATTCGAAGAACGGAACACAGAAAAAGAAAAACAAACCAAGGATTTGAATAATAATAATAATAATATTAACAATTTGAAGAAGGAGAGAAGGAAACGGTCATGTATAGATAACTGTTGTTGGCTGATTGGATTTATATGTTCAACCTGGTGGTTTTTATTATTTTTATACAATGCGATGCCAGCATCGTTCCCTCAGTACGTGACGGAAGCGATAACCGGGCCAACGCCCGACCCGCCCGGTGTCAAGCTGGATAAAGAAGGGCTAAAGGCAAAGCATCCGGTTGTTTTCGTACCCGGTATTGTGACCGGTGGGCTTGAGCTGTGGGAAGGACATCCATGTATGGATGGCTTGTTTAGGAAGAGACTTTGGGGTGGCACATTTGGTGAAGTATATAAAAGGTAGTTTTTATATTTATTATTATTATTATTATTATTATTATTATTATTATTATTATTATTATTTATTTGCAATTGCAGTTTTGTGATATTATTACTATTGCATTTGCTGTTTATATTGACAGTAGATTTATTTGTGCATATTTATTTAACCTTTTATCTGTTAGTTGCGAAGATTAATCGGAATTTACCAAACTCTAAAAAACATCAATTGTTGTTATCTGGTGCGCCAAGTTTTATTGAAGTTGACTATGTGAATCTTATTTTCGGTTTCAAATAATAGCGACACCTAACGGAAAATAGAAACTTATGGTGTGGACCGCTAGGAAGTTGTATTAAATAATGGCTTGAGCGGTTGGTTTTAGAATGTGGACATGTGCTGAATTGAAAGAAGAGTATTTCAAATTATGCATGTTTGTGCAATTGTGCTTTAAGGCTCTGATATTAAAGCATATGTATTTTCGGTAGCATATTTTGGTGGCCTCTAGTCTACACCTTATTATCTACATGTCTCCCATATTAAATGTTACTTATTTGATACTTTTCGACCTAAAGTTCTTGGTACCAAAAAAGTTGTTTGGTGATAGAAGCCCAAATAAACTCCATTTTCACCTATAAGTAGCTTGAAGGATACATTGATTAACTATAGAAACATGAATCAAGCCTGTTTTCTCCAAATATTATTAAACATGAAAAATACAAGGCAAACCGACACAGTTAATATGAACTTTGACTTTAGAAGCACGCCCAAACACAATCTCGTACATCATGCTTTGTTGTTTTTGATCATGTGAGCCTGATATTAATGCCAAAATCCCAATAGCCCTAAGTGACAAATTTCTTTCATAGAAAACTGTTTTGCATCTTTGTCTTGTAATGTGCTGTAGATTGATAGCTCAAGGGTAGAGAAATCTCGGGTGTATCCAAAGTTTTATTATTACCATGGACCACTGGGAATTTGTCTCAATAATTATTATGCAGTTTGTTTTTTAAATTGGAAAGGCACTGACTCGAACCGACTGGAGAAATATGGGTCAAATTAAACATGTTTGTGCTACTTTCAGTTAATAATAGAAACATGGAAATCAAACCCGTTTTGTTGATATCATTGAACATGAAAATTTATGGCAATGGGAGTACGGGACTGTCTTTATATTTAAGCTTCTTTAGTTTTTGCTGTTGAAGTTATGGTTACTTATCATGATATCCAGTAACATCATAGTACTTTGTATAAAGTACAGGCCCTTGTGCTGGATTGATCATATGTCACTGGATAATGAAACTGGACTGGACCCTCCTGGTGTACGGGTCAGGCCTGTATCTGGACTTGTGGCAGCCGATTACTTTGCTGCTGGATATTTTGTATGGGCGGTTTTGATTGCAAATTTGGCCCGCATTGGGTATGAGGAAAAAAACATGTATATGGCTGCTTATGATTGGAGGCTCTCATTTCAGAATACTGAGGTATGCTTTTTCACAACACTTTTACCACATAATTACATTTAAAAAAAAAGAATAACATATGAGACCCAGCCATTTATTTTAACTTCACTCACTAAGGCTAGGCATGTGTTGAAACTAGTTATACATCTAGTTTTGTTCATCTCAAATCTGCTAGAACCATGCTTAATGAAGAAAATCCCCTCAAAATTTTTAGAATTCATTAAAACCGTTTTAGTAAGTCGGGAAAAACAACCATTCAATGTAACAAATAAACTAGTGTTGTTTTGTCGTTCTACAATGACAGCGGATACATGCTTGATGACTTATATCTATATGAATCTTCCTTTTTTTTTTTTTTTTTTTTTTTGCATAAAGCGATTTAGAAGGCATGCACTTTAGGTAACTTTCAACCAATTTGACTCATTAGAGATAAAACATACACCCAAATCAACCAGTCCAATTGTTAATGGGTTGAAATTGCCACCTATATGGGTGGCCTCAATGAAAAAAACTGAATGCTTCGGTGGCCTACACATAGCATCCCTCAAAAAATTGGCATATATATCACAATTGTTCTTTTTTTTTTGTTGATAAATTATGATATTCAGGTACGAGATCAAGCTTTAAGCAGGATGAAAAGCAATATAGAACTCATGGTAACAACAGGCGGTGAAAAGGTGGTTGTAATTCCACATTCTATGGGTGTTCTGTACTTCTTACATTTTATGAAATGGGTAGAGGCACCAGCTCCAATGGGTGGTGGTGGTGGATCAAATTGGTGTGATAAGCATATAAAAGCTGTGATGAATATTGGTGGGCCCTTTTTAGGACTTCCAAAAATAGTTGCAGGGCTTTTTTCTGCTGAAGCTAAGGATATTGCTGTGGCCAGGTATTATTAAATTGTTTGATCACCACTTGTTTCATGGATACTAATTTCTTGTCCATAAAATGCAACTTTGGGGGTATTTGGAATTTCGTATTTGCGTTTTTGAACAGATTATTTTGTTAGTCAGGTTTAGTGTTTGGATAAACAAATGGTGCTATAGATGTATGATTATTTAAGTGTCAAATACTCAGTTTTGGATAATCAGGTCATATTAACTGCTATAAATAAATTGATTAACCAAGGGTAATATAAAACTACGTATTTACCACTTCTTTAAGGACAAACTGTATGAAGTAGAAATGAACTTTTACACTTTGTCCCAATTTTAGCGACTTAAATTTTTTACCGATTGTAGCAATGCATGCTCAACTGCTAGCAGGCCAGCCTTATGCTGATCTTGTTTTTTAAAGTTGTTGACGTGGCATACTGGCATCTGATCTGTCCTTTTAGTGTATCATTTCACATTTAATATTTAATAGTTATTTCTACACGTGGATTTGAAAAAAAAAAAAAAAAGACTCATTCAAAACTTTTAAGTAATTTTTTTTTTCAACATAATTTTTTTTTCTTTTGCATAATTGCATGCCACAGGCATGGCTTCAACGAACACACATCAGCAATATACAGGTTAAATCACTTAAACTGAATTGGTAATAAATTGTAAGTTTGTTTCTACTTTGTGTCTAATATACAGTAGTTGCTGAAATCAGGAAAAGCGTAAAGCTCATTTATCTTTTTTGTAGTTTTCCTTCTCCTTTTTATTTAAGCGCTAGACTTTTACTCCCATTTTACACATCATCTCTCCTTATTCACAAAACAGTTGTTTTTTTGGTCATTTTATCTATTTTATCCCTAAAAACTAATAACCATACCCAGTAAGATCCTTTGCTATTGGTTTCCCTAAAAAAATAAGAATTTCCCAAAACTCAAAACGTATCAATAGAGGGGAGTATTACAACTTTAGACACTAGAAGCACGTTCAAACACCATCTTCTACAACTTGTTTAATTACAACTGATCATTCAATAAAACATAATCACTTTCAAAACGCTTTCCAAACACCCTCAATCTGTATAATGAATTATAAAAATGCAAGATTTGTTACTCATGATCCTCCATATTTGTCATACTTTCTATACAGGGCTGTTGCACCCGGTGTTCTTGATTTAGATATATTCGGTTTTCAAACATTACAACATGCAATGAGGATGACACGTACCTGGGATTCAACTATGTCATTAATACCAAAAGGTGGGGACGCCATCTGGGGTACACTAGATTGGGCCCCAGATGCAGACCATGTCTGTGTTGCTAAGAAAAATAAAAAGAATGATACTCAAACAGCAGGTGAAAATGGAGTGGGTAATGATGATTTTAAATCTCACAATTATGGGAGAATTATATCATTTGGGAAAGATGTCGCTGAATTACATTCATCAAAAGTTGAGAGGGTGGACTTTAAGGTAATCTTTGATTTTCATAACTAAGTTATGCGCTTTTTGCACCTTAATTTTAGCAACCAACTTAAATTAAGAGCAAAGTATAAACCGACATACAGTTTATCACTGAATTCAGCAACCAGCCTCATTTTAACATTCAATTAAAAACTTCTTAAAATGTAGGGTACTGTCAAGGGTAGTAACTTTGCTAACAAATCATGTCGAGATGTATGGAATGAATATCATGAAATGGGAGTCAGAGGTATCAAAGCTGTAGCAGATTACAAAGCTTTTACTATTGAATCCGTTTTGGAACTTTTGCAATTTGTAGCTCCAAGGATGATGAAGCGTGGCAGTGCTCATTATTCTTACGGGATAGCTGATAATTTGAATGATAAAAAATACGAGCATTATAAGTACTGGTCCAATCCTTTAGAAACCAGGTTAGATATTCTTTACTTACATGTTGCTTTTAGTGTGAGCTGACAAAATGGGTGGTTTGTCTAGGTTGGGTAAGGGCAAAATGGGCTCGGGTCAAAATGACTATTTTCAGTACGGGTTAAAATGATCGGGTTGGGTATGGCCGTCAACCTCTTTTGTCCATCTGTTTTTGAATTCTATAAATAGTTAATGTGTTGAATGATTACCAAAACTATGATCCTAACTTTGAATTGCTTTTCTTTGGACAAACGACTTTAGGAGGTTGCAAGCATCTGAATACAACAATTTTCGCCCCATTTTCTTTCTAGCAACTTTTTTTGTATCTTTTTTCACTTACTTTTCTCTATCAGATCTATTTACCTTTCTCATTTAGCTCATCAAAGATAAGATATAACACAAATCAGCTGCATTTAGGCGAATACGTCAAAATGCTGTCTCACAATTGTTAAATAGTTTTTCAAGTTTGTTTATCAATATTTATCAACCTTCGAAGTTTTACACTTATTATATGGCTCTATGATCCCTACACAGGTTACCAAATGCCCCAGAGATGGAGATTTTTTCTATGTATGGAGTTGGTTTACCCACCGAAAGATCGTATGTTTATAAATGCAGTTCAGCTGCAGAGTGCTATATTCCTTTCCAGATTGACGCCTCAGCAGAGGGTGGAAATGATCAAGGTTGCTTAAGATCCGGGGTCTATTCTGTTGACGGTGATGAAACAGTTCCCGTTTTAAGTGCAGGTTTCATGTGTGCAAAAGGCTGGCGGGGAAGAACACGGTTTAATCCTTCGGGGATTAAAACTTATGTAAAAGAATATAATCATGCCCCGCCTGCAACCCTTTTGGAGGGAAGAGGAACACAAAGCGGAAGCCATGTTGATATAATGGGGAATTTTGCTTTAATTGAAGATATTATAAGAGTTGCAGCTGGAGCTACTGGAAATGATCTTGGAGGAGATCAAGTTTATTCTGATATTTTTAAATGGTCAGAAAGGATTAAGTTACAGCTGTAAACACAATCGGTGAGTCTTATTTGTCGCTTTATGCTGTAGTAGTGGGCGGGTGGGCAGTTTGACTAATGGGTCAAAGTGGGTCGTGTCAAAACGAGTTGGTTGACCGACAAAATTTTTGTCTGCTTCTTAGAGTAAAATTACACTAAATAGCAACCTTCATATAGTAATGTTTTTTTTATTCAATTTTTGCACCAATTATTGGCATCTGCTTATATATTTTACCAATCATAGCAACTACATTTACCGCATGTTGCTATTTTGTGCAGTATTAATAGTATTGACTTCATCAGTAAAAGCATGAATGTAGTTACATTGATATTTTGTGCAATTTATACTAATAATAAACTTATTTCGTTGAATAAAGTGATTTAGGAAACTGTAAGCATTTTAATACGCATTTGATGACATTTAACCCTGAGTTTGTAAATTCTTACAACATTTGCTGTAAAATATGATCCAAATGGACCGAAATATATATAATGGGTTTAATTACCACATCTCTTTTACACAAAGGGATTGCTGCAATCATATATTCAATCTGTATTGTAATCTTACCTTTACTTTAGATGCCAAGCCAAAATATCTAACAATAATCAGATTAAATGAAGAAACTTATTGGAGTCGGCATACAGGTGGCAGTTTGAATGTAGATGATGATCAAGTTGGGACAAGGAAACAACCTAATTAAAATCAAGCTTGTCAACATGTGTACATATCAACCTTATATATAGCCCCATATTTTACTAGAAGTTTGGTTTTTAGAGTGTAATCAGATAGAATTAGCATGTATGTATATTATTAGCTACAGATAAAAAAATTTGTCATAAAACTAGCAACAAAAATTCAATTTGCATTTTCCAAAACACAAACTTCCTAGTTGTAATATGCACACCTTGTGCTCCAGGCACAGGGAATGATCCTGCTAAGACAAATGATTATTAGCATCGTTGGCGTCTTAGAATCTCACTCTGAGGTAAGAGTTCCTTGCTTACAAATATTCACATGTTACTTTCCTATAGAAAATATCACTTTTATAATATAGAAACACTAGGTATGCCGACTAAATTAAAAGAACTAAGAATTTCACACGTCTTTAGAAATTTATAATGTCATATCTATCATTGTGATCGGTATTTTGATTTGGATTTTCGTTCAAAGCTAGTTCAGTTAGCAATTTGAATGCGGGCAACCGGTACAGTCTTTTTGACTTTTTATCCGGTTGATTCTTAATTGCACTTGGTTGCAGCGCCTTGGTTTGATTAGCTTCTACCCCCCCCCCCCCCCCCCCCCCCCCCGGGCTCTTCTTGATAGCATTAGGCGTTGATGTTTCGGGCCATGTCGGTTCACTTTGTGATCCTCATCAGACAATCACACATCTAAACCTCTCCAATACATGATTCTTGTTCAAGCTTTTTCAACATGGCCTCTGGAGTAACCGTTCGGGAGGGTGTCTTCAGTCATGGGTATTATAACTGTAACATTAGGTTGAGGTGTGAACAAGCAATAAAATGTAACTCTGGATCTGGTGGATTGGTTTGCAGATCCGCAATAGTGGCATCGTATTCTAATTGCTAGCCATAGTGCTCACATGGGTTTTAGGAATCATTGTTTGCCGATCTCATGGATGGCATCAATGTTGAAGCAAGAATTCGTCATGCTCTGGTTCTGGACCTATGATACACGGATCTCAGGTAGAACACGCCGAGCTAACAATGCATTCTTCTGAGAAACAAAACATCATGAGCCTTGTTATAGTGACTAGTGAGAGGGGATGTCTCCATGTGACCAACCTTCAGTGTGAAAATAAGTATTTGGTGGTAAAGGGCATGGAGTAGACTAGTAGAGTGCAACGGCCTAACATTCTTCACTTATTAGTATTTACACTTATTTTTAGTCTCCGTCTAAGAGACGTGACTTTTCTAGCATTTATGGTGTAAGTGCCTAGCCAAGTCATGTAACTGTGACCTTTGGCCCGACCAGACTTAAATGGTCATCATGGGGCATTACTTATGTTTCACAAGTGTCTGAGATTTTTTAGTTTGGTTCTTAGGTCAGACTCGGATCAGAAAAGGTCAAATGGTCAATATTGTTTTGGGTTAATTAGGTCGTGAGAGACGTAGTCTTTACTTGAACTGCTGCTTTCAGGTCCAATCTTTGATCCTAGTGGTGGTTCCAATTCCGTGACATGAGCAGGCTTCTATTGCGCCCACATGTTTGAATTTGAGGGTAAAGAGCTTGCTTCTTATACGGGATCTGACTTGTGTGACATGAAAGTGCACAATGTATTTTATGCTCAGTTAATTTTAAAGCCAAGTTGTTACTGACTGTTTAGGTTTGCTTATAAGCATAAGGTGTTTAAATAACAATCCAAAACAACTCCTTAAAGGTGTTGGATGCATCATGCCTCATGTTGTACATCCACATGCTCAGTGTTCAAATCGTAAACACATGCAGTATCACACTCGTGTTCAAACACAAAACCTTACAAACAATAATTTAGAGTATAGGAACCAATCATGAATATAATAAGATGTTGATTTCTCCTGCAAATCAACAACATAGTATTAACCAACAGTAACACGAAGGACAGTTATATGACAAAACAATATATCGAACATACCTTAATCTCTTTTGCTAGAAAATTGACCTGTCATCCAAGTAAAGCATGACACCAGTTTATTCCAGAATAGCCCTCCGTACAAAACCACTCTGTAACATAACAAGGCTATAACGTAGAGATAAGAATCAAGAATATCATGGTAACAGTAGTTTTTTGGATTTTGGTAGCGACCCGTTGAGTTGATGAAATATGCTTTACTATTTTAAGATTTGATTTTTTTTTAAATAAAAACTAGTATGTCTAATATGATTAATATTATACAAAATAGGTTTGTGCAATAGAAGTATGCTTTCGGGCTGAGGCTATTCGTTTCACTTGTTTCCTTGATCTATTTTACTCGGTCTGGATTTCGGATCCAACATTTTCATATTTTGGTTTTGGGCTTGTCCTGGGTCCATCCAGTTTTCACCCTGTTAGAAATATCGAACATAAGTTGAATCGGACCATTCATAACCTGGACAAGAAAGAGAACGGACCTGTCTGATATGAACTGCAACCAGGAACAGGAACAGAAACAGGAACAGCAGTTACCCGAGCCTCTGGATGTTTTTTTCTGGTAACAGAACATATATATATCAGAGAGACCGTAAGACTGTTTAGAAGAATTGCCTTTGAAAACAGAATGTTTTCTTACCGCGTTGTCAGGACTCTTTGGTAGTAAATAATCTGAGGCTGCGGTGTCATCACCGTTGCTAGACTCAGAACATGTACTGTTACTTCTCTTGCTTTTAGATTCTTGGATTTGGATGGCGGAATTACTGTAATCTCCTCCTCTGTCATTGACAATCAACTCAGGTTTGTCGGTGTTCAATGATCCAGCTTTCCCGTTGCTATCTGAAATCGCAGAGTTCTGCACTTCCTGCACACAGTTCAGTTTTTTAAAGGTTAAAACTTGTAAGTTGAAACTGTCTGAATATACAATTAGTTGACTATAATATACAGTCATCACTAATGAAAGATTGCATTCAGACGTTCGCATTAAGATGAACTCACCATGATGTTGTCGGGATTGTGAGTGTTCATCATCATCAAGCCCTTACCCTTTTCTTTTGTAGCGCTTCTTTCATCTGGAAGGGGCTCCTGCAGTGTAAATTTCGTGGTCAACTGATGATCAGAACCGTCAAAAAGAGTGTTTAGATAAATGCATTATACGCCATGAATTATGATGAACTCACATCAGCATAATCGGAAGGCGATGTAGTTATCTTGCTTTCGCCATTAACTTCATTTTCTCCAATAATCTTTGATTCCTCATTCGAGTTCAGATCGCCTGTAACTTCTTCTGTACTGTCAGGGACATTAACATTCTCTTTTTCAGCATCCTCCTGTACACAGTCAACATCATTATTGCGTAAACTGGAACAACGGAGGTATAAAATCTACTGATGTTATGATACTAGTTAAGATAAAACTCACCAGATTGATGTCTTTGTCGTTTACATCGATAGTTTCTTCAATTCTCTTGGGTTCTTCCTCTGTTATATTAGAGCTCATCGTCTCATCATTATCATCACCTTCGTGATCATCCTCACTAACCGCTACTTCAGGTTGACCGTTGCCACTACAACCAAAAATCTGGACATCTGATACCTTCCCGCCCTGCATCAAAACTGAAATTATGAAAAACTATACCGGCATAGTTGAGGCATTTAATTACTAGTTAAAGTATGTGACATGGTATAAGTAGTGTGAAATTCACCTGTAATCTCAATGCTTTCTCTAGTTCTATAACAACCTCAGACATGGTAGGCCTTTCTTCAGGGTTTTCCTTCACACACCGACACGCAATTTTGGCATAAGTTTCCAAGGATTCAGTTGTTATTTCATCTCTAATGTCAAAATGTACGATCTTCCGTAACATATTTTGTTCCAGTCTCTTGGGAACCAATTCGGCCACATGTCGTTCCTGATAATCATCTGTATCCACCAATTCTCGTACCCCGCATAATACTTCAAGCAAAATCACGCCAAAAGAGTACACGTCAGATTCCTTGGTCGATTTCTCTTTAGTTTTTGGATCAATCTCAACATGTCCAGGCAGTAGCTTGGGTAACCCAAAACCCGAAACTTTAGCTTCAAAATTTGATGACACAGAGTCATAATTCAACAGGATTTTTGAAAGTTTTAAGTTGCCATGAATGATACAGGGGTTGGAGTTAACAGACTCATCACCACTATGCAAATATTCAAGTCCACGAGCAGCACCAAGACAGATCTGGTGGCGCTGGATTGTGGTAAGATGTTTACTCATCATATGTGCTAGATTCCCACCCGAGACATACTCATAAACGAGTATTAACTCTTTGTTGCCTTCATCACAAAACCCGATTAAAGCCACAAGATTAGGGTGCTGCCGGAACCTATATATGGTCAAAATCGCTGATAGAAGCTTGGGTTTGATGTTATGAAGATTGGTGATGTTTAACCGCTTCAATGCCACTTGCTGATCATTGTATTCTCCTTCATACATTGTCCCGTACCCACGAACATCTATTTTTTGACCAAATTTGATCTCCTCAAATGGAATTCGAAGGCGCTCAAGTTCATCTTCATTAGCCTCACTAAAGCTCCCTCTGTCCAACTTCAGAATATTGGACTCATGCACTTCCTGCATTCAGTAAGGTAATTAAGTTAAACACTTATCGCAGTTTACTTCACCCGCAAGAAAACTGAGATTTACCTGACTTGTTGAAGTACTTGTGTCACCACTGCTAAATTCTGGAGTTGTAATTTTCAAACTTTCGTCATCTTCTTTCTTTTCCTTAGCGATCTTTGATTCGTTGTTGTAGTCAAAATCATCAATGTTTTCCTTAGTGGTCTCTTGATCAATTGTCCTCATTTCGTTATCAGCATCATTAATAGCGATTTTGCTTTTATTCTCCTCTTCGTTTTCAACCGTGATGTTTTCAGCATCTTTAGTGGTTTCTTCAATTACCTTGGATTCTTCCTGCGTTATATTCAACCTCATCGTCTCACCATTGTCATCACATTCCTGCTCATCCTTACCAACAGATACATCAAGTAAATCGTTTCCACTACTACTACCAAGGAGTTGGACATCAGATACCTTCTTGTCCTGCATTGAAAACCGAAATTAAGATGACCTTCATGTTTCCAACTTTTAACTTCAAGCACGGAGTTTTTTTATGATTGCTTATCAAAACTATTTATTAATGTTTCTTGATATAAGCAGTTTAGATTAAGCATCTTCAAATTGTTTATTATGATCAAAATCCACTTCAATTTATGATGCTAGTTCTTATAATTTATGATGAACTCACCAGAGCAGTGACATCAGTAGTTTCTTCAATAACCTCAGATACTTTCTCTGTTATATTTGAGCTCATTGTCTTATCATTGTCCAGGTCATCCTCACCAACGGCTACTTCATTTAGACTGTTGCCATTACTACTATCAAGAAGTTGGACATTGAATGCTTTCTCACCCTGCATTGAAGACTGAAAATTTTGCTAAACCTTGGATTTTTGAAAAACGAAAAATGCGCTTGGCTAATTTACAAGAAAAAGCTTGGTCCACTTGGCTAACATTTACAGGTTTTGAAGACGATATAGATAAATTCATTTCGTGCCAAGATTTTAAACCATACATTACAATGAACTCACCATAGTAGAATTACTGTCATCGCCATTGTCAGATTTTGAAGACGATGTAGTTATCTTGCTTTCATTATCGACTTCATTTTCCCCAACGATGTTTGATTCCTCCTCGTTCGAAGTCAGATTGATTTCAATTTGTTCTGTACTCGTATGGTCATTCATGTTATTGCCATTCTTTGTTTCAGCATCCTCGGGTACACGCTCAACATCGTTACCACCTGAAATTGGAATAGGAAAGCTCTTCTCTACCTGCATTACATTCATGAATCTAATTTGTCACTTAAAGAACAAAGTTTAGAATGCGCACTTTCAAACTGTTTATTTAAAAACATCTTATTTCACTTACAAATAATCAGATAAATAGCTTAAAACAATACTGACATCTCCTAGTTAGCTGTGTACAGTTTCATAAGGCAACATATATATAGATGAACTCACCAGATTGATGTCATCAATAGTATCTTCAATTTCCTTGGGTTCTTTCTCTGTTATACTCGTCGTTTCACCTTTGTGATCATCCTCACCAACGGGTACTTCAGGTACAACGTTGCCATTACTACTACCAAACATTTGGACATCGGATGCTTTCCCGCCCTGCATCAAAAACTGAAACTATGAAAAGAACTATACCCACATATTTCCTAAACCGTTTAAATTAAATATTTGTTCAAGTATGTGACATGGTATCAGTAGTGTCAAATTCACCTGTAATCTCAATGCTTTCTCTAGTTCTACAACAACCTCAGACATGGTAGGTCTTTCTTCAGGGGGTTCCCTCACACACCGACACGCAATTTTGGCATAAGTTTCCAAGGACTCTGTTGTTATTTCATCCCTAATATCAAAATGCACTATCTTCCGTAACATGTTTTGTTCCAATCTCTTGGGAACCAATTCGGTCACATGCCGTTCTTGATAATCATCGGTATCCACCAATTCTGGTACCCCACACAAGACTTCAAGCAACAACATGCCGAAAGAGTACACGTCAGATTCCTTGGTCAACTTCCCTGTAAATTTTGGACCAATCTCAACATGACCAGGCAGTAGCTTTGGTAACCCAAAACCCGAAACCTTAGCTTCAAAATTTGATGACACAGAGTCATAATTCAACAGGATTTTTGAAAGCTTTAAGTTGCCATGAATGATACAGGGGTTGGAGTTAACAGACTCATCACCGCTATGCAAATATTCAAGTCCACGAGCAGCACCGAGACAGATCTGGTGGCGCTGGATTGTGGTAAGATGTTTACTCATCATATCTGCTAGATTCCCACCCAAGACATACTCGTATACAAGTATTAACTCTTTGTTGCCTTCATCACAAAACCCGACTAAAGCCACAAGATTAGGGTGCTGCCGGAACCTATATATGGTCAAAATCTCTGACAGAAGCTTGGGTTTGATGTTATGAAGGTTGGTAATGTTTAACCGTTTCAATGCCACTTGTTGATTATTGTACTCTCCTTCAAACATTGTCCCGTAACCACGAACATCTATCTTTTGACCAAATTTAATCTCCTCGAATGGAATTCGAAGGTGCTCAAGTTCATCTTCATTAACCTCACTCGAGCTCCCGCTGTCTGGCATCAGAATCTCGGACTCATGCACTTCCTGCATTCAGTATGGCAATATTATACAACGCATATTCGCAGTTTTAAATTAACTTTACCAGCAAAAAAAACTAAGGTTTACCTGGCTAGTTGAGGTAATTTTCATACTTTCTTCATCTTCTTTGTTTTCTTCAATGTTCTGTTGATCAATTATGCCCAGTTCGTGTTCAACCGTGATGTTTGATTCCTTTATCAAGTCTAAATCGTTTAACATATCTTTTTGTGTGTCTGGATTATTGTTGTTACTCTCATTTGCAGCTTCTTCAATATGAATTTTGTCTGGTACACTCTCCTGCATTAAATCCATGGTTCCAGTTTCATTACTCAAATGTCAAAACTGTCACTAAAATAACTTTATAGCATCAGGTGAATTAAATAAAATACAACGTTTTATTTTACATGTAATATAGTAACGTATATATGCCTGTTATCAAAGTATCAAACGCAAGAGTCAAAATAATTTATTTGCTTTAAACCGTTAGGACTCCTTACTAATTTCGTTTCATGTATTTTTTTTTTTTTTTTTTTGGAATGTTACTTTCGTTATGAGTGACCCATTGTTACTTCGCCGGTCTGTTTTTGCACCGATAGCCCGTCAAGGCTGGCTGACGATATTCTATCAGGCCCCGTGCAGGATAACATATAAAAAAATATATAGTATAACCATCTTTATTTAGAAATAAATTGGGTTAGTAAACAAGTTAAAATGATTTCAGATTAATAGTTCTTTAAACTTGTCAAATGTTATGTTGAAAACATTATGGGTGAGAAAAAATTCAAAAAAACGATTAACATAACTAAAACCAATATAGCTGATGAAACCGAACCAAACTTTTTAAAATGTTTTATCATATGAATTTTTGCCCAAATTAATTATTTTGTAATAGTATTTATAAAGAGGTGTTAAACTGGAAAATCACACATAACTAAATTGAGCCCGCCATTGGGGTTGGTGGCCCAATGGTAGAAGCAAAGCTTCTAGGAACACCTAAGGGGGAGGTCATGGGTTCAAGTCCTATAAGGAGTAGAAATTTGCCGTTAAAAAAAAAAAAAAAAAAAAAACTAAATTGAGCCCGTATGTAAAATCAGTATTTATCACCAGGTGTTTAATAAAAATTTTAGGCCTAACGTTTCAAGCCTACATTCATTATTTGGGCTAAGCCCAAACATATTAAGCCCAAAATCGTAAACTGGAAAGCCACACATAACTAAATCGAGCCCGTTTGTAAAAATCGAAAACCAAAACCAATTTGGTTTGGTAGGTTTGACTTTGAGTCCAAATTCAACCCATGTATCCCCTATACTCAACTTTTGTTTTAATTAATACATTTTTTTTAAAATAGATAAAGTACAAAATAGAAAATTAGAAAGCATGTGTGTAAATAATCAATAATTATATGTACCAATCACCCACAAGAAACTAAGACTTACCTGGTTTGTTGAGGTACTTGTGTCACCATTGCTAGATTCTGAAGTTGTAGTAATTTCAGTGATCTCTCGATCAATTGTGCTCATTTCGTTATGAGCATCCTTGATAGCGATTTTGCTTTCAGTCTCCTCTTCGTTCTCAACCGTGATGTTTGATTCCTTTGTGGAGTTTGAATCGTATAATGTTTCATTTTTGGTAGCTAGATCATCATTCATATTCTCATTTTTAGCATCCTCAATAGGATTTGTGTCGAGTACACTCTCCTGCATCAAATCCATGGTCCCAATTTCGTCACTTAATTGCCAAAACCATCACTAAAATATTTATGAAAATTACAACGTTTGATTTAATATGTAATATAATAAAAAAAAAAAAAAAAGTAGTTTCCTGTTAAGATATATACAATGCAAGTAAAATAAGATAAATCCAAGTATCAAATGCAAAAAAAAAAAAAAAAAGGTGAAATATGATCAAATTTTATTTGTTCTAAATCATTTGGACTATTGTACGTTCCTTTCACTCATACTTAACATTTGAAAATTATAATAAAAATGTGGTTAGTTAAGAGGTTAATATGGTTTCAGATCTTGTCAAATGTTAAGTTACGGGTGAGAAAAACTGATAACAAAACAAAAATCATAATAACTAATAATACCGCACCAAAATAACTTACCAATGCCACCAATTGACGTTTTGGTCTTTTTTTTTAAACCGAAAATTATGGTTCGGTTAAAGTAATAGTCTGCGCCAAAACCGAACTTGTAACTCAAAGTCTCAAACCACGCCAAACTTTTAAATGTTTGTTATTGAATTAATGGTTTCTCATTTACACCCCAATTAAACTATTTTGAGTCAAAAGTTTCATGTCCTAATTTACTGATGGTTAATGAAAAAGTTAGTTTGTGTCACCTTTTCAAACCTAAACCTAAAGCCGAATACCAAAACATAACATAACCTAACTCAACCGATACATAGAATCAAAACCAAAAACTGAAATTTTGGTTGTAGTTAATTAGGTTGATATTAGGTTGAGTACAATATCAACCCATAATGAGCCATATGTACATTGTACAACCTAGACTCAACATTTTTTTCAAATTTTTATCAACAAATAAAATATGAAATTTAGAAATCATGCGTGTCAATAATAAAGTATATGTACCACTCATGAGCTAGCTAAAACCTATCACGTGAAATGCGCACCTGCGCATTATGCATCATTATATTACTAGAAGTAATCCCGCGCTACGCAGCTGGACAAACCAATTTTGAATGAAAATTAAATGGAAATGTAGACGAAATACTAATAATAACACGAATAAAAAAACCTAAAACCAAAATATTGTAAAAATAAAAAAAAAATAATTTTCCCCAACGCCAATCGGTTCAAGAAGGTTTTGTTTATTTTTGGCCCATCCTGGTTTCTAGCCCGTATCGATTTGGCCAAAGAACTTAATATAACCCAAACTTGTTTTAAACCTAAACTGGTTTGAGAAAAAAAATGGGTTATCTCTAGGCTAGTTTAATGTAATGGATACTTTTCAAGCCTTTTTTTTTTTTCTCTATTTTGTTGTCAAAGATTTTGAAATATAAGTTTCTTAAAAAATCACTTCAATATCCATTTAGTTAATAATTCATTTATTCGGAAGCACGAATAGAAAACTTGAACCAATATGAATATCCAGTAATAATTGCAACGGACTCATCTCCTTACGTACCTTCAAATTATATTTTGTGCAAGGGTAATTTTTTATATAATGTTCCTAATAACTAATACAATGCTTTTTAGGGTCGCCGGTAGAAAAAGAAGTATAATCTATGATTTGATTTAGTCAACAAATTATAGTTTTTAAACATTTGATAAATAGTTAAATAACTTAATATTATTACATATCATATTAAATATTGTTATTTTAATTTAAAGAAATATAATTCATTTGATAAAATGTTAAATAACTTACTCTTATTACATATAATTAATCATGTTATTTTAATTTAAAGAATGTAATAGTTTTAATTTTATGTGTCGTGTCAACGGTATGATATTTAGAAATAGATAACTTTAAGACTCTATATTTGCTCCTTGGTTGTATATAATAACATAATACTATTACTTATGCTGTTTTTATAAATTTCTTTAATTTTGTTTTGTTCTAATTATATATGTATCACTACCTTATTTTTTTATTTATAAGTATAAAAAGTATTGTTAGAGAAAATGCAATTAGTTCATTTAATTATAATTATAAGTTTATTAAATAAAGTATTAATTAGTTAGAAGTTTATATTAAATAATGTATTAATGATTTGATGTAAATTACAACAATGTCCTTCTATAATAAAGTTAAATTACCTTATTACCTATTTAGAATGCACTATATAGTAAGTATAGATTTTTAAATTTTTTGTATGTTTTATATCAAAGACAAAACAATGATTAAATAAAAAAGTAAAAGCCATAATATATTAACTATTAGTTAAGTCTTTGTTTTTAAGTTAAGATAATGCATAGAAGTGTTTGATTGTGATATTTTATTTGTAATGTAACACATCACGTTGATAAAGTTGCATTGATATTTGATACTAATAAATATGTGATAATTGACCATACCAACATATCACATCTAGTGATGTAATTGGCGAGATAATTAACTCTTTTTTAATGAGAAGTTGATTTATCGGTTAATTTGGTTAAAAGCTACCAATTATCCAGATATAACTTGTTTTTTACTATGGAATGAAATGTAACTTTTAATTAAAAAAGCTACTCACCGTATTAGTGGCTTCGACTGTATTCTTCTCATTGTTGCTAGTAACATCCATACTTTTGTCAACTTCTTTGATTTCCTTGATGATCATTAATTTGTTGCTTGAGTTAAAAGCATCTATGGTTTGATCTTCAGTGGTGTTTGTATCAATTGTGCTCATTTCGTTATAAACAGACTCAGTAGGGATTTTGCTTTCATTCTCCTCTTTGCTTGGTTCCTTTGCGATCACTTGATCATCGTTGCTACTATCCTGCATCAAACCCATGGTTCCAATTATGTCACTAAATTGTTTTTTGAAGCGTCACGATGAATCAAATTAAATACAACGTTTGATTTAATAGGTAATATATATACAAAAAAAATTGCTTAACATGTATAAGATGCATGTAAAATAAGAAATGCAACGTGATAAAACGCAAGAGCTAGCTATAGACAAACAAAATGTGAAAAATGGTAAATAATAATAATAATAATAATAATAATAATAATAATAATAATAATTTTATTTTTCTAAAATCGTTTGGGTTCAATTAATTTCCTTTCAGTTATACTTCACAAATTATTAATATTAATTAATATAAGCATATTATTAAATTATAAATAAATGGGCTAGTCAACGAGTTAAAATGGTTTCAGATTAGTAATTCTTAAAAACTTGTTAATGTAACGCTATGATGAAATAAAAAGAATTAACCGAATTTGGAATAATCGGGTAATAACTAACTGTTTGATTGATCACAAAATTATGATTCGATTTTAGTTATACTTCATTACCGAATTGCACCAAATCGGATTGGCATCTGAAGCACACCAAATCTTGAAACCAAACTGAACTTGGTAATATCACTGCACTGAAGTTGTTTGGTTGATTAAGTGCTGAATCCGATTGGTTTAGCTATGCATCAA
Source organism: Ambrosia trifida (assembly GCA_028751855.1). Lineage (NCBI taxonomy): Eukaryota > Viridiplantae > Streptophyta > Magnoliopsida > Asterales > Asteraceae > Ambrosia > Ambrosia trifida. The sequence continues at coordinate 77,845,462 of CM054132.1, forward strand.
ATCAAAATGATTCATTCAAAACCTTTTTAGGTTGAAACAAACACTCTGATTACTGAACTATTCAGGATCTCATTAAGAGACTACCTAACAGACCCTAAACTTGTTTAAATGTTATCAAATTCATTATTTGGTACCATTGTACCAAAAGAGTCAGTGCCCGGTTTATTAAGAGCTGGTTAACAAAAACTTGATTCAACTTTTTATAAGAACCCATAGGTAAAATAAAAGGGTGAAAACGCCCTGCTTCGTAAAACCGGGATGTATGTTTTGGTATGCTTCGAGTCTAAAACCGATCGAAAATGATCCATGTACAACTCAATTATTTTTTTAAATGAAGTACAAAGTGTAAAATTTATATAGCATGTAATAATGTGGTTGTATTATAATCATGCATTTGTGGAGGTGGTCCATTTCACCACGTAGTAGGGTTACTAGGTTTCTAGAGCTTGTGGTTGAATTTTGAATTTTGTTAACTCTCTAACGTAATACATCACGTTAATAAAATTTGCATTAATGCTAATAAGTATACGACAACAGATATTACATCATGTCACATCTAATGATCAAACTGTCGAGACATATGATAATTATCTTTTTTTTTTCTTTTGTCTTTTTTCTTTTACTTTTAGCACAAATTATATTGTGAAATCTTTTATATATATTTTTCGGCTCAAGTTAGAGAAAGTCACTTGTTTTTTTATATTTTTAAAGGCTTAAATTGGTCATATATCTTTGTTTTTTAATTTTTAATTTAATACATTAGCTAATCTTATACTAGTTAATTCGTATAAAATTATTATTATTATTATGGGGGCGGTTATTCTACAAAGTAAAAGAAACGTGCGAAGGATGCGAAGGATATTTGTACATGATAATTACGTAATGATAATTACGTAATGTTTTTTATGTTCATGAAAGCATTACGTAATTATCATTACGTAATTATCATGCATTTTGTACATGATAATTACGTAATGTTTTTTATGTTCATGAAGGCATTACGTAATTATCATGTACAAAGTGATCCTTCGCACGTTTATATTACTTTGTATTTGATCTTGCCCCTTATTATTATTATTATTATTATTATTATTATTATTATTATTATTATTATTATTATTATTATTATTATTATTATTATTATTATTATTATTATTATTATTTGAAAATATAAAACTACATTTGGTTAACAGCCACTCACCCTATCAGTAGTTTCCACTGTCTTCTCACCGTTATCTTCTCCGGCAAGCAAATCCTTCACATCTTCTTCAATAGCCGGAATGTTCTCCTTCTCACTTCCTTTTCCGGCTTCATCCATTTCTCCGACCATGTTTCCGCTACCAGGAATATGGACAGCAGTCACCTCCCCTCCCTACATCACAACTCTAAACATAAATACTATATTCACATAGAATAATTTTACTTATCAAAATATATAAACCTCACCTGTAATATCAACGCCTTTTCAAGTTCTTCAACAACTTTAACCATATCAGGACGATCCTCTGGATTCTCCATCACACATTGGCACGCGATTGCCGCATAAGTTTCCAACGCCTCCGTTTTAATTTCCTTTCGAATATCACGATGAACAGTGTTGCGTAACTTGTTTTGTTTCATCTTCTTCGGTACCAATTCAGATACATGATGCTCCTCAAAATCATCAGTATCTACTAATTCCGATACACCACACAACACTACTAACAATAAAACACCGAAGGAATAGACATCTGATTTCTCCGTTGCTTTCTCTGTATCTTCATCAGAAGATTCCAGAACCTTATGACCTTTTCCAGGTACAATTTTCGATAATCCGAAGCTGGAAACCTTTGCTATGAATTTAGATGAACTTGCATCTGAATTCAACAGGATTTTAGAAAGCTTTATGTTACCGTGAACGATCGTTATCGATTCAACTCCAGAGTGCAAATAACAAAGTCCACGAGCAGAACCGAGACAGATCTCGAACCGTTGGATCGTTGTGAGTCGTTTACGCATCTTATCTTCTAGATTTCCACTCGCTACATACTCGTAGACGAGTGTTATTTCATTACTCTTCTCATCACAGAACCCTAGCAGAGCCACGAGATTTGGATGTTGACGGAATCGAGAAATCGTTAGAATCTCAGCTAACAGTTTAGGTTTAATGTTAGCGAGGTTCGTAATGTTTAACTGCTTCAACGCCACTCTTTGATCATCAAATTCTCCTTCGAACACTGTTCCATAGCCCTGAGTCTCGAGTTTATTACCGAATTTGATCTTATCATATGGAATTCGAAGGTGATCCAGTCCGTCAACAATTTCCGACATGATTTCAGTGTTTTCCGGTTGGTGCAAAAAGTGAAAAGAGTTGGTATATGATTGAAAGTGTGGTTGAACTATAATGGCAAAAACAGAGGAGCATTGAACATGAGACAGTAGGATTAAGATTTATATATTATACAGATAACATAATGAAACTCTAAATGTGAATGTGAATGTGAATGTGGATATGGAAGTGGTTAAAGAGAAAGCTTAAATTAATAATGGAGGAAACTGGTAGAAGACAGGAGGGTGTGAAAGCAAATGAATGGGAACCACCATTAATGAAACATGTTGAAGGTGTGGGGATTTATTTTATAATTTTAATGGATACCTGTAATTTCCTATCAAATATTTACAAGCCATGGAGGGTGTTGGGGATTGTGTTTTAAATATGATTTTTAGATTATTGCGTTTTGAAAACGTAGATAATTAATTTTTAGTGTTTGGATTGCGTTTTGAAAACGCAGATAATCAGATTTTTAGGCTACCAAAACGCAATAATCTATAAGCAGCTTCACTCCTGCTTTTCCAAAACGCATAATCTGTTTTAAATAATCAATCCCAAACACCCCATAATGATTTTGCCATCTCATAGTTTTTAAATAACTTTGGATAAAATATTCAACCAAAACGTTGACGATTAATATAAAATTAAGATTATATATTAATCATGCAATACGTGGAAGCACACACGTTGCAAAACCAATATTATATGCTTCGTTAGTATCAAGTTTGATTTGAACAATTTAATTATATTGAACGAAATTATTAAAACAACCGATTAACAAAAAATTTTGGAGCATTATGTGACTTTTGCCATGACTTGAGAAGATATTGATATACCGAATAATATGCTACAGGAAGCAGTATATAAAATTTTTGAAGCCTTATGTAACATGTGTCATCCTAGTCAATAAAGGCGTATTATGAGGCTTGAAGTTAAAAAAAAGTGTAGTGGTAATTGGTACAATGCCATTTGCAATGATAACCCAATTATTATTATTTTTTTAATTAAAAAAAATACTATTTCATTAAAAACAAATATTAAAAATTACAATACACTTAATTAAAATAATAAAAATAAAAAAACGAAACATGTAAAAGTACTAAAAAACCGACGAATGCGTATAAAATTATAGCTCTAAAGTTCGTATTTGTCACAGATTTGTTGCCTACACACTTGTGCTAGGAATAACGCTTCTCTTGAGAGGTTATCAATCAGTTTAAACATAAACTCGATGTCTTCAACGGTTCTTCCTTGCATTGTTTCCAAACGCCTAAGGCCAAGGTCTCGTATATCTTGAAGTCATCGATTCATCTATTTGAAATCTTGTTTTATTTCGACACCCACCGAAGAAGACTCCGACCTTTCCCCCTTTCACCCACTACTCTACTGGGCGGTCGGGGCAACTCAATTTCCTCTTCCTCGACACCCTCATTAATATAATCAACGCGAGCATTGGAAGTGGGTGTTTCCGGATCAACCGAAGAGGAGGTTTTGAATCATTTTGCTTTACGCCTACTACTAGCCCATTTAGGACTTACTTTTAGAAGCTCCTAACACCTCATGTATGCCAATGTCCCACGCGTTGCGTTGTACTCCTCCAACGTTCTTAAGCGAATACGAATCAAATAAATTGAATTTTAAGCGAATACGAATCGAATACGAATTCAGGTAAAAATATTAAAAATTCGAGAAATTCGATTCGAATAATTCGAAAATTCTTTATTCGATTCGTTGAACACCCCTAGTGTAAATGCTATTATTATTATTATTATTATTATTATTATTATTATTATTATTATTATTATTATTATTTACATTATATTCTTTCCAATCCCATTGTGGGGCCCACTTTTGAAATACGTGACACGGACGACGCAGTTTTCTCCCCTAACCTCCTCTTCTTGCTTTCTAGTCTCTACATTACTCGTTGTTTATTTATTCACTCTCCCCTTTCTCCTCTGGTAAATTTTGTGCCACCATCAGTTAGAAACGTTTTGATTTTTGGTGAATTGCGTTTGAACAAATGTGATGAAGACGGATAATACGTCAACAAAATCAGATTTCAACTTTAAAGGATAAATCCATGTAAATCTCGAGAAATCATCCACAAATGAAACATAATAAACAAAGGATTCAACCGATTTAACCGGTGATGGACCCCGTAAGGCACAATGAATAAGTTCTAATGGAGAGGTAACCCGTTTATTATTAATATCAAAAGGTTTCCGTTTAGACTTGGCAAGTTCAGACGGATTACATAGACCTAGTTTAAGCAGAACAGACGTAAAAGAAAGACAACCATTGTTTTTAAGCAAAGAAACAATATCAAAATTGACATAACCAAGGCGGGAATGCCACAACTCAAATGAAGCTTTATGACACGGTGTAGTAGACAGTAAGGCATCATGCGTGTTGCGAAGAACATAGAGGCCATCTTCACGGCATCCCTTGGCTAGAGTTTGATTGGTTCGACAATCCTGAATATAAAAATAAGGATGAGAAAAGACTACATCAACAGGATTATCTTCAGTTAGTATACCAATGGAAAGAATATATTTTGTGAGATAAGGAACAACTAACACATTATTAAGAGCAAGACTGCCAAGCAACTTAGTATGACCAACATGTGCAATAGGTAACGATTGACCATTACCAAAATAAACTTTTTCATTACCTTGAGTAGGTGTAGAGTTTGGAAGAGAATTATTATTGGGAAGCATGTGAGTAGAGGCACCGGTGTCTCCCGTCCAATCAGGAACAGTAGAATTTAGATTGCATTGAGCATGAAAAGCATGGGCCAACTATTTATCAGTGGGCTGCGCCGACGTAGCGTAGGACGCAAGATGGTAACACTGAGAGGCGTAATGACCAACTTTCTTGCACAATTGACAAGTAGATGAGCGCGGGTTAAAGAAATTACCCGAGTATCCCACACGAGAAGAGCCACGATAAGAGAGCCGGTCAGAAGGCCTATTGGGCCGATAAAGGGATTGAGAGTTTCTAGGCTGAGAGTTATTAGGAAATCTGGACATATTTGCGGGAGCCAAGCCTTGGGACGGCCTTTGGGTTTGAGCCGAAAAGGAAACATTGGGAACAACTTGTTCGGAATGAAGAATTTTTATAAATAATTCATGACTCTTAGTGCTAGCAATAATATCTGCCAAGGTTGGTATCGGACGTTTCTATCGAATGGTAGTGAAAATACTCTCGAACAAAACCCCGAGACCACAAAGAGACCAATGAAGTTGATCCATATCATCAACCGGATGACCAATGGCGCAAATTTGATCACAAAGCGCCTTGAACGCGCGCCCATAATCGGCCACACTCTTGTCTCCTTTAATTGTCCCACAAATTTTGAACTCGCTCAATCAAGGAATTACGTAACGCCACCTCAAGAGCACATCGAATATCCCGAGCCGTAGTTAGACCTACCGTGATAGGTAGAGTCTCTTCTGTTAAGGAGGCGTTAATGATATTTTTTGCTTGTTGTTCACCATGAATCCATGTGGCATAGAGAAGATTATCAACTTCTTTTCGTTGTTGGTTATAGTTGGTGAACGGGCAGGTTTAGATCCATCAACATGAGATAAAAGTTGTGATAGGCAAGAAGGGGTTTCATTTGAGCACGCCAATAAATGAAGTTAGAGGCGATTAATTTGATGGCAATCATAGGGGCCAAGGCATTCATCGAAAGAACCGTGTTTGAGGTGGAAGCAATAAGCGAATGAAGGACAGAAACAAGAAAGAGGCAGGAAGATCGAAAAAGAAAGGGGAAGGGAGCGTAGGGAAGGATCGAGCAAGAAGAAGAAGTCAAGAAGAAGGGAAACTCAAACTTTTTGATTGGCTCGATACCATGTAAATGATCATAAATTGATATAATTCTTGCTTAATGATACAATGAGAGGTTACATAAACTGTATAAAGACTAAGACATAAATGTTAAAAAGCCTAAAGGATACAAGAAACTTCCTAAAATATATTTAGTAATTATTGAAAACGTATTGTCTAACAATCGGGTATTGAAATAACCTAGCTTGTGCACCTCTACCCCTAGGGGATCCATTTCACACCGGCCATCCTTAGTACCTTTTCTACCCGTTTTTGTACATCTAGCCGGTCCAAGTAATGATATGCTAACAATTAGATCAACTCTATTTCAATTCTAAAATATAAGTTTCGGATTATGTTATATGCTTTAGCCATTACTTTTTACAATCCTAAAGAACATGATTCACTACAATTAAAACTATATTAACATGATATCATTATCCGTAAGAAAATTTTAGCATGTATAGATTTAGAATGAGTGGCTGTAACGACAATGTCCCCAATCGTATTTGTCCAAAGGAATCTTGGATATCTATTCTATTAATATACTAGCTGATTACCCCGGGAGGGTCCCGGGGTTGAAAAATATAATTTTACGTGATAACCTATTGCAAATGGCTCAAGTTAACTAACCACAAAATCTCTCAATCATAACATGTTCATAGTATTCTAATCAGTAATAACTCATATTCCCTAATCTAAAACCTAATCAGTAATCATCTAAAGAATCACTTATGTAAGCTGCAACTATTCAAAAACTTATCACATCTCTCTAATTTCTCACATTCTAATGGCTCTTATAATTCCTAACCTAATCAACTAAACAAACACTTAAGTTGAAAGTTGTAACCATTGCATCTCATTATGCCACGTGACATAATCAAGAGATGGTTGAAGCCACCATTGAACGCCATGTCAGCAACTATCAATTCTTCCCGGTAGCGTCCCGGGGTTGAAAAATATAACCATTCTAATAATACTAATACTAATAGTAATAATTATTACTCTTGTAATTAATAATTAAATAAATAAAAAAAATAACCTTGCTATAAGCTGACACCATGTGTTGCAGGGTTGCACGATTCTTTGTTCTAGCTTCTCTTGATGAAGTATACCTAGTAAAATTCCAATGATAACATGGCGATTGGGCTGATTTTCAATATCGTAGATAAGAATCTGGTTTAAAAGAAAAAAACATGATTAATGAATAACATGAACAGTTTGTGTTTTTTTTCCTGTATGAACGAAACCCCACAAAAAAATAGTCGATTTTTTCTTCGTTTTTTATATAGCACTATGGTACTCGTTGGAAACTTAATAAAACGCTCGTTAATTTGGTGTGATTTTTTTCTTTAAAAAATCCCGTATATAAAAGATATAAACGTTTAAAAATTATGGGAGGAAATATGAGAGAGAAAATTTTAAATTTATTTTTAAATTATTTTTTCCTAAAATAACTCAATTTAATTAAAAAATGAAATAATTCAAAAACACTAAAGTCTTTCAATTATGATGCCACGTGGCAGTTTCATAGAGAGGTTGAAGGCACCATTGCACGCCACGTCAGTAATGTGCAATTCTTTTATATATATTAATAGATATAAAAGAATTGAACATTGCTGACGTGGCGTGTAATGGTACCTTCAACCTCTCCATGAAACTGCCACGTGGTATCATAATTGAAAGATTTTAATGTTTTTGAATTATTTCCTTTTTTAATTAAAAAAAGATAAACATAAAACCCTAAATTTATCTCTCTATCTCTCAATTCTCAATTACTAAAATTAAATTGGGTTATTTTAGAAAAAAAGAATTTAAAAATAAATTTAAAATTTTCTCTCTTATGTTCCTCCCATAATTTTTAAACGTTAATATCTTTTATATTCGAGATTTTCTAAATAAAAAAAATACACCAAATTAACGAGTGTTTTATTATCTTTCCAAATTAACCATAGTGCTATATAAAAAACGGAGAAAAAAACGACTATTTTTGTGGGGTTATGTTCATACAGAAAAAAAAAAAACACAAAGTGTTCAGGTTATTCATTAATCATGTTTTTTTCTTTTAAACCAGGTTCTTATCTACGATGTTGAAATTCAGTCCAATCGCTATGCTATCATTGGAATTTTACTCTTCTAAAGATGGGTATGTATACTTCATCAAGAGAAGCTCGAAGGAAGAATCGCGCAACACGGCAACACATGGTGTCACCTTATAGCAAGGTTATTTTTTTTATTTATTTAATTACAAGAGTAATGATTATTACTATTAGTATTAGTATTATTAGAACAACTATATTTTTAACCCCCATCATGAATTCTACATCTATATAAGTCAAAGTCAAATTGTAATATATTTTAAATTACGTGAAGATGATTATATAAGTCAAAGTCAAATTGTAATATATTTTAAATTACGTGAAGATGATTATATGTTGAAGGTTATCTTTTTAATACTGTATTATGTTTAATATGGTTTATGCTTTTTATTTTTTTAACTTTTTAAATAAATGTTTTTTAATTAAGATTGATTATGTTTAAGTTATTTACTCTTTTCGTGATTTGAGTTTTCTTCTTTTATCATTTTTTATTAAATCATATTAAATTTTTCAACCCCGGGACCTTTCCGAGGTAATCAGCTAGTACATATATAGATAGATTATATGCATACCCTCGAAGTGAAATATCCATTAACATTAATGGACAAAAACATGATATCCATTAATGGACAAACTCCTTTTTTTATTCCAAAATATCAACATAAAAGTTCTACACCTGAAGTATCCATTAATGGACAAAAAACATGATAACTTTTAAAAATAATAACAAGAGTTATGTTTTTATAGACGTTCACAATTCGGTTTAACCAGTTTTGACAAAACTTATATAAAATTATACAAACCATAAGTTAGACCGTTTTGGTATTGTCGAGTAAAAATGACTACACATTCACTACAAGAAATGTAAGTAATTGCGGCGACCTTTTTAGCGATGACATCCAAAATAAAATACAACTTCAATTTACTAATCACTATATGTAACATTTGTGTTCGGAGGTTTGTGAAGGTTCGTTGTTGTGGGTACTCTTGTATCATTACGACGTCGATAACATCCAATCATATTCATTTACCACTATGAAACCTTACTAAGATACTTCGTAAGCACATCCATAACAGCACCATACTCCGCCTTCACCTCCACCGGCGGATTCGCAAACTTGCAATCCATCCCTTCAATCGCCTTCGAATGATACTCAATCTTCGCCTGACTAAACTTCAACCCATGCGCGGTACTCACCACCACCGCCCGATCACTCTTCCCAATCACCCCTCTTTCCCGTAGCTTCCTCAACGCCACCAGCGCCACCCCAGTGTGTGGACACACAAACATCCCCGTTGCATCCGCTGCCGCCATCTCATCCATTAACTCCTCCTCCGTCGCCTTCTCAACTATCCCATCAGAATTTTTCAAAGCAAACACAGCCCTATCTATCGACACTGGATCTCCTATCTGGATAGCCGAAGCGAACGTGGTTGTAGCTTTCACCGGCGTAAAGTCCTTCCAACCAGATTTGTAATGCAGGTAAAGCGGATTCGCGTTTGCAGATTGAGCGCAAACAAGGCGTGGAATTCGATCGACTAACCCTAATTCTACGCACATTTTAAATCCTTTATAAAACGCGTAAATGTTACCTAAATTACCTCCTGGAATTATAACCCAATCCGGTACCTCCCAATCAAACTGCTGCAAAATCTCAATCGCAGCTGTTTTCTGACCTTCTAACCGCAAACTGTTTAGCGAATTCGCTAAATAAATCGGTAACTCCGACGTAATTTCTCGAATTAGCTTCATGCAACCGTCGAAATCAGTGTCCATGCTTAATACAAAAGCTCCATTAGCTATCGGTTGAACTAACTGCGCCATTGAGATCTTGTTTGCCGGTAAAAACACTATGGACGGGATTCCGGCTGCGGCGCAGTAGGCCGAGAGAGCTGCTGATGTGTCTCCGGTGGAAGCACAACCCACTCCGACCAACGGTTTGTTCATTTTACGGAGACGGTTGACTTGGCTGACTAAAACCGTCATACCTGTCAAGGGTATAATGTAAGTCTCATTTGATAATAAAATTGATAATAGAAAACGAAAGATGTCATGAATATTAATAATCTCAGTACATAAATCATAAAATAACTCAAAACGGAATATAGTAATTTTAATGAATTCATAACTAGCATAGCTTGATAGACAAGTAATCCCAACTCAAACACAATATAGACAAGTAATCCTAACTCAAACACAATTACAACAAACAATACGGTACAAAGTTTCCTTGACTTACAAAGTGTAGAAAGAGTTAATAAGGTGCCACGTGTAATTGATACGTGTCCCACTCTTTGATCACATCCATGTTGCATTTTAGTTATTAACCGACGTCCATGTTCTCATGTTTCTCTTGTTCTTCATGAATGTTTATTTTTCATATTGCACGTTCAATTTGGGTTTAGGAGTTTTAGCATTCCATCATGTATTTAAGCAAGTTTGAAGGCTATTAACAGCAAAAAATTATTGAAATAAAAACTTTAGTTAGAAAATATGTTTGTTAATTTTTATCAGGGGTAAATTAATTAGACCGATGAATTCGCATGAATTCAAATCCAAACTTATAACGGATCACAAACTTATTGTCCGCCTTTCCGCTATCTTGATGTAATATGTATTGCTTTTTATTTAATGAAAGATTATATCAGAAAAAAATCACAAACTTTGTTCTTCCTTTCAAAAATCTAAGCTTCGAAACAGAGGACGTCATTAATGATACAAAGAGGACTCCAGTTTCAAATAACTCACATGTGCTTTTTTTAGTTTGAACTCCACATTTATGGATTGCCATTTTGATATGTGTTAAATGTGAGTTTATTAGACCATATGGTATGAGGCACGGCAAGATGATATGGAGGCTGGCCAATGATTTGATGCCCCTTGCTACACCGCCCCCCTAGGGTGGGCAACGGCAATGGCGGCAATGAAATGCCTTCTATGTCGTGCCACTTATTTGTTTTTTAATTGATTTTTTTATTATTTTTAATAATTCTGATCAATGAAGAGGCCCGTCATCATAGTGCACACCACCCCCTTAGAGGCACATCATCAAGGTGTCTTTCCTCTCACTCCTACGTAGCGGCCCATCATGAAAATGTCACCGCTCTCCACACCATATAGTCTTAAATGGCAATTCATATCCCACATTTTGATATGTATTAAGTATGCGCTTATTTAGTGAACCCCACAAATATGTGTGTTAGAAAAAAAAAAAAACGCACGTATTAGCCATCAAAATGTGCAAGTGGACAGGAATCCATACAAAATCCATATAAGATAAAGTATATTAAAAGGCAATTCATAACCAACATTTTGATATGTATTAAATGTGTATTTTCTTCCGCATCGTTATTATAAGGCCCCTCAAAAAAATGTACAATAGTTAAAGTCATTTAATGTCCCTTTTTAGTTATTACTTTCCATATTTTTTATCCTATTTAGGCATTATACTAGAAATGCCCCTCCCTCTTAATGCTCATATAATGCCTAATGGGACGGTGTTGAGGGCATTATCATGTTTATGCATGCCCCTATAATGCCATTACGCATGGTCTGATATGTGTGCGTAAGAAACAATATTTGTCATCATTGCAATTAATATATGTGCGTTTATTAAACAAACAATGTGCGTTTTTTTAATTAACATAGGTGCGTTTTTTTTAAATTAACGTGCGTTCTTAATAACTAATGTGCGTTTTTTAGCTAACATAGGTGCGTTTTTTTTAATAAGTACATGAGCATTTTATTACCTTCTTGACTTTCATAGATGCTTCTAAACGTCCTTTGTGCTCATTTTTTTTATCAGACACTCATTATCATTTCATAAACGCACCTATAATTATAAGATGTATTAAACGCACACATCAACCACCATATTCAACTATGTACGTGCGTTTTGATTTTTTTTTGTATGTACGTGCGTTTTGATTTTTTCGGCATCATGCTGTGTGTTTTTGTTTAAAAATCAGAGCACGTTTCAAGTGGTAGGTTTTTGAAATCATAGCATTCAATTACATGATTTTTTTTTCACGATCGTGAAACTGATTAACGAGAATAGCGCGATACAATTTGTATTCAATTGAATTTTGATTTTGCAATGGGATGAAAATACCCTTTTTGTGTTAAACGATTATTTAATGACTCGTAAATATTACAATCTTACCATCGCGTCCATTTAACCTTAATCTATGGCTGATACGCTTATCTTCCTCTACGATAAAACTAGATTATCTTAAGAGCCAAAACTCTCTAACTTAATTTACCAACTTGTGGATCAAGTAATTAACTAAGTCTTAATTAACCTAACCACTTTTTGGGTTAATCCGGCCCAATACACTACAACTTAATTGAGTCGGTAATTAACTCATCGTGCCAAAAAATAATAAAGTATGATTTCTAGCACTTTCAAATTTGTCGGTTTACCCCGTGTTTAAAAAATAATAACTATTTTGTCTATTTTGGATATTTTGGTTATGTTAATGTCAAACGTGAATAATAATAATAATAATAATAATAATAATAATAATAATAATAATAATAATAATAATAATAATAATAATAATAATAATAATAATAATAATACCTAAATCCTTGAAGCTGCCGGTGTGGCTTATACCGCAGTGTTTCACCCACAAATCATTCATGCCATTCAAATTTAGTTTCCCGTACCGTTCAGCCCAAAACAGATTAGAGTTGCCTTCAAAGCAGCTCACAATATCATCGTTATCTATTTCCGGTAACACCCACTCTTTTTTGGACCATACACCGGACCCATACGGCCATGTGGTTCGACCAACCCGTGACTCAAACAACGTGCGCCAGTATTTACCATCAAACTGTTTGAGAGCATTGAGGTCATGCTCGACGTCCAACAGACCTCCAGAAGAACTCCGGTAGATGATTTCATCAAGAGAGTAGGATTCGTCGGAGATGGTGTTGAAGGGGACGTATTTGGCGGAGAATGGGAGGAGAGAAGGGATTGGTTGGCGGTTGGTGGTGGTGACGGTGGGTGGTGGTGGTGAGGAGGAGGTGCAGGTGATGGTGGTTGAACGGAGGTGATGGTAGGGTGGTGGTGGTTGATGGTGTTTTGGGAAGAAGGTGGTGGTGGTGGGAGTGTAAGCCATGGGGATGATAAAGTGGGTGGTGGTGTAGAGTCAGCTGCTGATAAGACTTATATTTATCTGGAATTAAATATGTTATTATACACGTGTAACACAAGAAATTAAAATGCTTTTCTTTGAATTTATTCTTGATGATGATCGTGCTAGTCTGCTAGATATATTCTTTTTTTTTATTATTATTATTCCTTGATTTTTTATTTTTTTTTTTGATTAAAAAACTTTTTTATTAACGGCAAATTTCTACTTCTTGTGAGATTTGAACGCATGACATCCCCTTAGGTATTCCTAAAAAGCTAGAAGCTTTGCTAGCTTTGCTTCTACCATTGGGCCACCAACCCCAATGACCCTTGATTAAAAAACTGCAATATATATTGAATATAAGCCCTCACCTTGATTTTTTTAACAAAATGGTGATATAGTTGAAAGTTTTTATGCATTTGGTATCTGTCAGAAATGGAATTATGTGTCAGAAATATAGTCGGCACAGATTATTCTTTATTAATCAGTCAAGAATCAAGACTATAAACAATCAAAATACAAGGAAGCCTCACTACACCACTCAAAATCTCAGATGATTATTATCAAGATAATCATCAACAAAATACACCAAGAGAACTCACAAAGTTCAGATCAAGATGATCAAAACACAAACCCTAATATTCTGTAAAGAGATATTATGAACAAGTGAGAGAAACGAACATAGATGATTGCCAAAACTGGTACACAAAGGACGAGGAAGGCTATATATAGCCAGGCAACAGGCTCGGGGAAAAACACATCCGAGCCTATGAAGACCGTTGGATCAGCCACAAAAAAACACACAAAGGGATGATCAGGACCACTCATCTAGGCAAAGGGATTGCCATCATGGCAATCCAAACCACAAACTCTGAAACAAGCCACACTGACTGGGCTATAGCAAATGGGCTGGGACAGCTACTGGACTCCACCTCCTAGGCTAAACACACGAGCAAGCCAACATCAAAACACAAAGGATCCAAAAGCCCGCCCTGAAAACAAACTTATGCAATATATTTTATTTTCTATAAAAACAAATATTTATAAAAGAAATAAAATTGGATATAAAATGTTATATTTTTAACATTATGCATTGGGTGAATTCGCAACTTGAAGATTTGGTGATGTGGCCAATGAGTAGGAGAGAAGGAAGGAGGGAAGTGGATGAACGATTGATGAGTAGGAGGGAGGTTGTCTACTTGGAAAGTAATCCGTAAGTTGAACTTGCGGGTTCTTTCTTCTCCCTGACACAATGGCTTGCACAGAATATTATGTTGGAAAGTTTGTGGAACGAGTACAAACATGGAATGTGGAAATGTCGCGCTAAATTATTTTGCCTTGAACTCATGCATACAAGTGAAAAGTGAAATGGTTGGTTTACGCAATGTCGAAATATGAAATGTTGCCCATGTTTCATCCCATATATAGTAACATACCTGCAAGTTCTACTTGCAGTTTTATCTTGATTTATTATGTCCGACAAACCTTCACATATTAACACACATGCAAAATAATACACATGTGATTCTGTGGCATGGCAGGAGGAAGAAGTGGCAGAGAGAAGGAATCTACAACTTCAAGTCGTGGATTATATTCCAACTCGACATCGATCGTGCCTTCTTCTCCTTCTCTCCTAGTTGGCTTGCCAAGTCACCTAATCCCCAACTTCAAGTTGCGGATTCACCATTTTCTCAAATTCGTCTCTTACACGCATCAATTGCACAAAATTCATGTACTGTAGCACTAGTTTATTAAAAAAATCCCCTCACCCTTGAGGTCGAGTAACATGGAAAATGATGGGTAGAGTTTTGCCTTTTTGAGGTGGCAAGTTCAATTCTTGATCCCACCATATTTTACTGATTTCCACTGTCGTGCCTTCGGGCGAGTGGAGGGTCAGATTTTCCCCGGAACTGGTGGCTTGGTGGGTTCTAGCTACCCAGCGCTACCTGTGGGCGGACACATAAGACGTTTCTTCATCTAGGGGCGTATGGGGTGCTTTTATAACCAATTGATGGGTATCCCGAATAGTCGGAGCATCGTTTGTTGGCCGTTAAAAAAATTGAATATAATTTTTTTTTTTCATATGAGTGTATTCCTATAATACAACAATTGGGCTCATCGTGAAATTTGCTTGGGCTTCACTGTTGAAACCAATAAGAAAATCTTGTTTACAAAATCCAATCCAATAATCATTAATATGAGGGTGGATAGTCGGGACGATTAGTCGATTACCAAATTTATCTATATATATAAAAGAAAACGTATATGCTGACGTGGCGTGCAATGGAGGCCTCAACCTTCCATTGAGAGTGCCACGTGACATCATAATGGAGAGTTTTTGGTGTTTTTGAATTGTTTCCTTTTTTAATTAAATTGAGTTATTTTAGGAAAAAAAAAATTTAAAAATAAATTTAAATTTTTCTCTCTCATATTTCCTCCCATAATTTTTAAACGTTTATATCTTTTATATACGGGATTTTTTTAAAGAAAAAAAATTACACCAAATTAACGAGCGTTTTATTATCTTTCCAACGAGTACCACAGTGCTATATAAAAAACGGAGAAAAAATCGACTATTTTTTGTGGGGTTTCGTTCATACAGGAAAAAAACACACAAAGTGTTCATGTTATCACGTAAAATTAGATTTTGTGGGGAATATGAGTTATTACTGATTAGAATACTATGAACATACAATGATTGAGAGATTTTGTGGTTAGTTAACTTGAGCCAATTGTAATAGGTTATCACGTAAAATTAGATTTTTCAACCCCGGGACCCTCCCGGGGTAATCAGCTAGTTAATATATATAAAAGAATTGAACATTGCTGACGTGGCGTGCAATGGTGCCTTTAACCTCTCCATGAAACTGTCACGTAGCATCATAATTGAAAAATTTTAGTGTTTTTGAATTATTTCTTTTTTTAATTAAATTGAGTTATTTTAGGAAAAAAAATTTAAAAATAAATTTAAAATTTTCTCTCTCATATTTCCTTCAATAATTTTTAAACGTTTATATCTTTTATATACGGGATTTTTTAAAGAAAAAAATTACACCAAATTAACGAGCGTTTTATTATCTTTCCAACGAGTACCATAGTGCTATATAAAAAAACGAAGAAAAAATCGACTATTTTTTGTGGGGTTTCGTTCATACAGAAAAAAAACACACAAAGTGTTCATGTTATTCATTAATCATGTTTTTTCTTTTAAACCAGGTTCTTATCTACGATGTTGAAACTCAGCCCAATCGCCATGTTATCATTAGAATTTTACTAGGTATACTTCATCAAGAAAAGCTAGGAGAAAGAATCGCGCAACACTGCAACACATGGTATCGGCTTATAGCAATGTTATTTTTTTATTTATTTAATACAAGAGTAATAACTATTACTATTAGTATTAGTATTATTAGAATGATTATATTTTTCAACCCCGGGACGCTTCCGGGAAGAATTGATAGTTTCTGGCGTGACGTTTAATGGTGGTCTCAACCATCTCTTGATTATGCCACATGGCATAATGAGATGCAATGGTTACAACTTCCAACTTAAGTGTTTGTTTAGTTGATTAGGTTAGATATTATAAGAGCCATTAGAATGTGAGAAATTAGAGAGATGTGATGAGTTTTTGAATAGTTGTAGCTTACATAAGTGATTCTTTTGATGATTACTGATTAGGTTTTAGATTAGGGAATATGAGTTATTACTGATTAGAATACTATGAACATGCAATGATTGAGAGATTTTGTGGTTAGTTAACTTGAGTCATTTGCAATAGGTTATCACGTAAAATTAGATTTTTCAACCCCGGTACCCTCCCGGGGTAATCAACTAGTTTCTTCATAAAACAAAACTTTTCATCTGATATGAAAACTCATGACCATTTTCTCACGAAAACTTTTAAGTATTAAAAGTATAGGTGTCGAACCATGAAAAATTTGTGCTCGGTGACTAGGTGGTTAAGCTAGATTGGTTAAGAAAGGTTTATGAAGCTTGTTTATTGTATCAAAAGTGTGTTTGAAAGTGGGAATCAACAATGTGATTCCAATTGGTTTGCAAAAACAAGACAATGATTTTAACTTTGACTAATAATTATAAAAAAAAAACAGTAATTAAAATGAAAGAATATATGTCAAAACATGATATCAAAATAGACCAAAAGATTATCTCCTTGTCTTTGGGTGGGTCGGGGGGAAGCATGCTTGTGTTGACCTGACGGGTGTATCTCCCCTAGTTGGGTTGAGGGATAGTGGCTTTGTTGCAGGGCAAGCGGTCCGGAAAGCAGAGGCAAAGAAGGTAGAAAAACATGCTAAAGCCTGCGAGGAGAACCAACACGTTTTTGTACCTTTGGCTTTTGATACCTTTGGCTCATTGGCACCGGAGGCTACCCGTTTCCTGACCAGGGTCCAGCGGGTTATTCACAGTAGTGTCTTGGCTCCGGGTGGACATGGTTATGTTTTTAGTAGATTAGGATTTGCTATCCAGAAAGGGGTGGCGGCGCAGCTTGTTGCCCGTCTGCCCGCTATCTTAATGTAATTTTCTTTGTCCTGGAATGAATTATTAAATAACAGTAAAAAAAACGCTATTAAACTCAAATACTTACAAAGACTCTTAAAATACAAATAAAACCCTAACACATCTACACAAATCAGACACTAACCGAGATCAATAATATACAACAATCTGAACCTCACACCCTAGATAACTATCAGACTATCAGAACAAACTACTGACAACATATACGAATCCAGATGAGATAACCAGATTGAAACAAGATCAAAACGCCTGAATGTGGAGAGGTTTTTGTGTGTGAGAGATGAGAGAAAAATATCCCAGACTATATAGTTCAACCAGCCGAAAACCTCTCTTATGTGTGAGATTACTGTGAGAGCTAAAAAAGGAGAATGAATTATAATAATGACTCTTTTTTTTTTCTCTATTTGTAAGACAGACAAAAAGTTGGTGTAATTGTGTAAAGTTGCTGGGCCCAAATGGAATGACCCATGTCTTCAGTCCAACACTCTGCAATAAGTTCGGCTGCAACACAAGCCAAGCAAAGACAAGCCTCCTGCTCTGCTAAGAGCCCAAACTGTATACTGCTACAAGCTCAATTCTTATGAAGTCCAGCCATCAACATAATCCCATCTACAAACTATCAGCAGCCCATAAAATCTAAGCCCAGCCC
The DNA here is from genome assembly GCA_028751855.1 of Ambrosia trifida. NCBI lineage: Eukaryota > Viridiplantae > Streptophyta > Magnoliopsida > Asterales > Asteraceae > Ambrosia > Ambrosia trifida. The sequence continues at coordinate 77,864,027 of CM054132.1, forward strand.
AACGACTCATTATCTTGCACATACGCTTATGCAACATGAAAAAATACACTTGTAATTTAAATCAAGTAAAAAATTGAAAACGGAGAACTATTATTTTCAACAATATATATTACAAATTATAAGTTAATGGGTTCTTATTCCGGCACACCACTCCTTCAAACCATAGTAATCATTTTTTGCAACTCCATATAGGGCTGTAAACGAACTGAACTTTCAACGAAAGTTCATGAACTGTTCGGTGGGAAGTTTGTTCGTGTTCGTTCGTTTAATAAAACGAACATGAACAGAGATCGCGTTCGTTCGTTTATGTTCGTGAACGTTCGGTAACGTGTTCGTTTATGTTCGTTTGTGTTCTATAGTTTTGTAAGGTTTTTAATTTATATACTTTTTTATATTCTTTTATTTTTATTTATCTTAATGTATGTGAATTCAATGTTATTCAAAAGTTATATATGTTCGTTTGTGTTTGGTTCTTTTCATGAACACTTCTTTGTGTTCATGAACACCTGTTTGTGTTCATTAATGTCTATTTATGTTCGTAGGCGTTCATGAACACAATTAACAAACGAACACAAACAAACACGAACATGAGTGTTTTCTTAACAAACGAACACGAACTTAAAATCTCGTTCGGTAAGTGTTCATGAACTGTTCGTGAACACATAATTTTCTTAACAAACGAACACGAACAAGGCCTTGTTCGTGTTCGTTCGGTTCGTTTGCAGATACTCCCAAACTTAAAGTATCGTCAGCAGGGCCGAAGCTTATGAATGGTCAGGGTGCCCCGGCCCCCATCGCTTTTTTTTATTTTGCCTTAGTAGTGTAAATTTTCTCGTTTTGTTCGAAAATTTTGTATATATTGAGACTGCCTCCACTGATTTGGAAAAAAACATAGGTCTCGTGACTTTCGCCCCCACCATCTAAAAGTTCAAACTTCATCGCTGATAGTCAGTGAAGATATTTTTGAAGACTTTTTCTAACAAAATTATAAAGTGTTCCGTTTTTTTTTTCCATTACCAAACATACATAATTGGCTACAAAGTGAACATATAAATGACCACTTTAAAAGCATGGTAGGTTGTAGAGGGCCATAGCATTATGATGCTTTACTTCTAAATTGCATAACTAGTAGTAGTAATAATATTCCTAAGAGTTGTCTAAAATTTATTGTAGAGCTATAACTAATTTTAGCCTCAAATTCAATTATAATGATGTTTGATATATTCTCCTCAACTTAAAACCATAATGTCATTTTTATGTCTTTTCCTTCTTCGCGACACTTTTCACCATATTCAAGTTGCCCTCCTGACTACCCTTTGGTACAAATCCCTTGGTTAGGTCCCTTGATAATAACAAACAATAATGAGTGATTATTTTTTAAATCATTGTACTTAATAAGTTGTATGTTGCAATCAAACATATCTAAAGTACCACAAATTATATGAAGAACACACGCAACATTATGGTTAGATTAAAATGAAGATTCAAATTCAAATTCAAATTCAATGGCTCCCTAATGGTGGTACTTCACTAGTTGGATCTACGATTTTAAAGTTTTCTTTGGGTTCGCTTTCTCCTTTTACATCATCTTACCTAACTTGTTCTAGGAAGAAATTAAGGAAATTTAAAATGATCTTTACTTATCTTTTTATTTACCAAATTCTTATTATTAACTCACATTTGATATCTACTGCTGAAATACTATTTTTGATCAAAGAGTTGAATTATATTCGGTCATAACGATGCCTCAACTATCCGATCCTGGAAAGCATTTTTGGTTGAAAGTTATTCGATCCAGGAAAACAATTTTGGTTGAAGGTTGCACAACTTTATGGTTATCTTTACCATCAATCTATCATACTGGAAATCGATAAGTGCTTGATGGGTGACGGATTTAGTAATTTCAGTAACAGTGATGAAAATCTAAGTTTTATAATAAACTCACATACGACCCTAGTATCCATTACTTCAAAATTGAATCAAGCTCTTGATAGGGGATGGATGTAGTAATTTTCGTCGTGGGAGCTAAGAAAAGATTGGATCAATGGGTCGAAAATTGCACTAGACTTAATCAATCTTAAGCACCTTATTGATCAAATTATTAAAAATGTGCATCCTAATGATCCAACGAGTTAGTTTAAAATTATTGTAGAGCTATAAACTAATTTTACCTTAAATTTAATTATAATCATCTTTTATCTAAATTTTAGAGAGGTCATCATATTCTCGTCCACTTAAACCCATGATGTCCTTTTCGTGTCTTTTTCTTCTTCGCGCCATTATTCCCCATACTCATGTCGCCCTCAAGACTACCATCGGGTACAAATCGCCGGCTTATGTCCCTTGATTATAACAAACAAGTAATAATTGAGTTATTATTTTTTAAATCATTGTACTTAACAAGTTGTATGTTGCAATCAACATATAAAGTACCACAACTCATATGAAGAACAAAATAAAATGTCAATATTTCATACTTGGTTTCCATTTCAAGTTCAAATTCAATGGCTCCCTATTGGTGGGCTTGGGCTTATGGGGCCTGGCCTCGTTCCTTCTTGTATTATTATTATTTCTACACATTTAAGTCATAAAAAAAAGAGTAAACTACTAAAATCGTTCATATGGTTTGGTAAAATTTGTCACTTACGTACAAACTTGAGATTTTTTGTCATAATCGTACCCTGATTTTAATTGTTTGTCTAAATCGTACTTGGCACTAACTCCATCCAGTTAAGTCAAGAGACTATTTAGACAAACAATTTAAAACCAGGGTACGATTATAACAAAAATTCTTAAGTTTGTACATAAATGACAACTTTCACCAAACCACAGGGATGATTTAATCAGTTTACCCTTAAAAAAAGTATACCGACTTCAAAACCTCGTACGTTGTCGAGTGGTAACTATTACAACATAATTACTGTAACACCTCTTCAAATCCAAAACCTCTATCCTTTTATCCAAATCTTTGTATGTAAGGTAATAATATTATCAACATCAACATCAACATCAACCCATTTTCTCCTTGCCGTAATTTTTCTTTTCCATTCTCCATTCATCTTTAAGCCTGGATATAAATCTCTCAGCCTTAGCGTTCACGTCAGGGCTAGGATGAAACCTGGGCCCATAACCCATACCCAAACCGGGCCCACTTAAATTACCACCATCCATTGAACACATATCCACGTCATCACGGTCCGGCGAACTACACACAGAACTATGTGTACTCCGTACCCTAACAAAATCACCACGAACCTCGAACTTCATCCCGTTTACTTTAAACGGCGGTGGCGGTGGTGGCATTGGAATTAACGGCGACTGTGAACCACTAGGCAGAAACTCCTCCCTCTCATAGTAACTGTTTGTTTTCGCCGGTAACGGCGGTTTGCCGTCACTTCTTCGATTAGATATTTGTTTTCGATTATAATATCTCGGTGGAGTCATCGGTGGTGGTAGTGGCGGTGGTAGTGGTGGCGTCGATGAGAAAGCAGCGGTTATTGAATTAAAACGTTTACTCTTGGTTCCGGTTTTTGATACTCTGTTTGTGATTGATGATGGAGGCGGAGCTGTTGAATGTGAATGAAATCGTTTATTTTTGCTAACCGATTTGAATATATTGTTGAATATGGAGCTTGGTGGTGGAGGTAGTGGCGGTGGTGGTGGTGGAACTGTTCGTGAAGATGTTGTAGGAACGGAATGTATCCGCTTATGTTTGCCGCCTTTTTTGAATAGGTTTTGGAACCTATACGGTGGTGGTGGTGGTGGAGGCGGTGGTGGTGCAACCGGTTGTGGTTGTTGTACTGAAGGTGGAGATGTGTCTGAAGTAGTAGAAATACTTCTTAATTTCCGTTTGTTCTTCTTTTTTCGTTGATTATACAACGAAGATATGGCAGTAGCTATCTCTTTCGTAGCGTCACTTACCTTCCGCTCCAGTTTCTTATGTTTATGACGCGATCGGTGCACCGGCGGTCGCGGTGGCGACGGCAGCGACGGCGGCGACAGAGGAGTTAACGATCTCATTTCATCCAACACATCAGCTTCAGTTACCGGTGGTGCTTTAACCTTTACACTTTGATTTGCATTCTTCGCAACGCTTCTGAACGAATGTCTCGACGGTGCTGACGGCGGAGGAGGAGGCGGCGGTGGCGGTGGAGGTGGAGGAGTCGCCGGAGGTTTTTGTTCATGAAAGTCCTGTATGTTTGGACTAACCTCAAAAGTATCCACAAATATCTCCTTCTCATCGGAAAGTTCAACTGGATCTGCTTCACTCCGGTGAGATCGCCGGTAAACATCGCCGTCGTTATAATACCGGTTCACCGGCGACGAATACAAATTAAAATCATCAAAAAACCGGTTCCGGTTATTATTCTCAACGTTCTCCCATACCGATTCATGTCTCAAGTTCGGATACGAACTACTATTCCTTCTTAACCCGCCCGTACCCACTCTCCTATCCGAATATCCGACCCAGTGACCCGACGGGTTAACATTAATATTAATATTAATATTATTATTATTATTATCACTACTACTACTCTCAGCAACATAACCGTTGCTGACCTCACTTGAGCTACTAGATGAAGCGTCGTCGTTTTGTCGAGCCAAAACACCACAAAGAATGGCAAAAAGAACAAGGAATATGTTAAGGGAATCCCAGGTTGACTTTACAGAACCGGGTTTAAGAATATGTGAAGCGTGGGATAAAAATGGTGGGAGGAAAAAGAAGAGGAAGATTAAGGCCAGGATTGGGATTAAGATAATGAGAACCACCGGGTCAATGGGTGGTTTACGGCGGCGATTGGTGGCGGTTGGTGGTTGGAACCAAAAGGTGGGTGGAGAGTCGGGGTCTTGCTCCATAGATATGAGTTGGAGAATGCTTTTCTTTTTTATATTTTCCTTCTTTTTTGGGTTTTGAAGTGGGTGGTTTGGTGGTATTAACTAAAAGTTTGAAAGACGATGTGATGTATATATATTGGTGAGATAATAATATTAAATAAGCAGAATTTGTAAATATATAATCATTGATTATTAAATAGCTCAAGCAATAACACATGGCAAATTCAGGTGGTATTTACTTGTATCCATCCTTTTCAAATAATTTGTAAACTTTGTGTTTTAGTAATTATGTCAAAAAAAAATTATATTTAAATAACCAGCTTACTATTACGTAGAAAACATGATTCACACTATCGTAAATTGTATTACAGTTTGTATATACATAAAATATTGTCCCAATGATTTGAAATTTCATAGTGAAACTTTTATTATACAGTTTATACTCACATCAAAACTTAAGATAAACATCAAAATGTTATTGTAGTTTTATTAGAAGTATTGATAGGTACTTTGGGATAATATTGACGGTCACATTGAATTATTTATGTTATCTTGAGCTTAGACTGAATATCAAATTAACATGTTATGAGTCTTAAATGGGAGGTCATGGGTTCAAGTCCCATAAGGAGTAGAAATTTGCCGTTCAAAAAAAAAAAAAAAAAACATGTTATGAGTCTTGATGCCAAAGTTTCAAGAATCACGTACCCTACCGGGTTGATATATCCCTATGTATATTGTGTGTATAATTTATAAGGATGTAACAAGAGAAGTGGATATTAATTGGAAGAAATTAACTTGCTTAAATTCTTAAGCATTCCTTCGTATATACAAATGTTGATATATATATTAATTTGATATTTTATAGTATTTGAATATTATTGTTATTTCCTCTAATAATATAATGCCCAATGGTCAAAATTTGAGTGGGTCGTGAATGATAATTGATAACTTAATGCTTATTAAATTATTCTCTTTTGTATAATTTAGCTTTGCTGTGCTATGTTAGTCTTTACTAGTTGTTGATTTTGCCTCCTCTTACCAACTATTTGTATTATGTCAATTGTCAAATGTATGTGACTATATCAATGCATATGATCATATGACTTTCGACTAAAAAGGGAGTGGCTCAACTCATACAAATGACATTTGATTAAAGTTGCCTACTTGCCTTAACGCACAAATCGTTGCTTTGTAGGCCAATTGTTCTTAATGCACTACAAGAAATCAGGCCTTAGTGAATACGTTCAATTTCTTGATTTGGGATAGGTTTACAAATTTTGGTATACCTCTCATCACATATTGTTTAGTTAGAACAAAAACATGAGAGCACATCCATATAATTGCTTAGTCCCATACTATTGTATCTCAAAGCTTCAATCGATTCAGATGTTATATTTCATATTACTTGTTATTCATGCTTATTTGGATCATTAGTTTTTTTAGACAGACTGTTAGGCTCAAATATAAATTCAAGAAATTGTTATATACTTATATATAACTAGTTTATTGTTAAAATAAAGAATATGTTAATTAAGCATGACAACCTAGGTATACATGGTATAAGGTATCACCCCCTTTATATTACATAAACTTAACCATATTGCATATCAAATCGAATATGGTAGGATTATGGGCCAACATCCTAATTGTGTTCTCCCTAAGTATATTACTCAATTGATGACTCGGCTAGTCATAGTAACCTAATCTTATATTTTAATTCAATAGCAATAATAATATATAACACAACTAACGGACAGTGAAATAATATTCATCTCAAAGCCAGTTCAACATTCAGTATAACTATTATAACAAAGTTCAATCAATCTAGAAAACAATCAAAACCTAGTCCCGGTTGTGATCACAATATCACATAAACTCTATTCAAACAATATGTGTTGATTACACGAGACCAATATGGGATGAATAAATGAGTCGAGATGAAGAATTAGAAACCTAACAACCTACATATGTAATCAAACTTTTTTTAATGAACTATGTAATACAAGACCATCTTGTATCTACGAGAAAAGGAAATGCTTTTAGACTTTAGATGTTGAAACCGAAGCACCCAAAATGGGCCTATCTTGAACCGGATTGAGAGTATATATCTTTTGTTATATTTTACTCAACCGACTGAATATTTCTCCATTTTTTGCGCATCATAAAAAGTATTCCCCGATCTAGTGGAATCAAATGTCATTTTACGTGACCAAAATGGTGAAACCCAATTTTAAGGCAAGCCTACTTTTTGCTGTGGTCCAAAATGAAGTGGTAGTCACTAGTCAAAAGAAATCTTTAAACCCCGACATACGTAATTGTAAGTAGGGAATTATTATTATTATTATTACTAGGTTGGAGCCCCGCGTGTACACGCGGTACATGTCCATGTCAAATGAAAAAAATTCTTATACAAATTTTATTTATTGAAAGTTACGTAATACAATTCGTATGAAATTTGGTTGATTGTAATTTATCATAAAAAAGTTTAATGTTACCTAATAACAATATATGAATCAACAAATGTTTGATTTGATGTGATTTAAAAACAAATAATGAAATGAATAAACATATATTTATTGTAACGGCACGCAAATGAATATTAAATTCAAAGTAAATAAATACAAATAATAAAAACGTGTGATGCTAATAAAGTAATACTAAAATATAATGATAATACAAAATATGGATTTGGGAATTACATTCTCGTCAATGACTATCATCTCAATTGAGTAAACATCTTTAGGATTGCGACGATCAGGTTGACGCCAAAGCCGAATGATCTTTACCTTCAAAGTGACATCCTTTTGGTTGACATCAATTTGGTTAACCATGGTAAAATCTTGTGCTTGTGGGCCAGCCATTGTTCTCTTCGGTAATCACAAAATTAGACTAAAATTAGGAATGAAATAAAAGTGTAAAAAAATTAAGATAAACAATCAACTAAAATTGACATTATCAAAATATGAATGTTCATATACATCGAAACAAATTAATATTCAAACATATCTGAAAACAATACTAAATTAGTCGATTTAAACATTATTAATGCAAGTCCATATTCAATACTAACGAAAATTATAACATCATAATTCTCAAAAATGAATTATAAAGATATTATACTTATATCATAAGGAAAAATCGGAAACAACAAATAACAAAATCATAGAAACGTTCTAAAGGTATGCTTACATTTTCGAATGCTTCCACGTTCGGTTTATGGTGTGTAGAGCAAGTGTGATCAATGTGGTACCGTGTAATTAAATAGATGAAGTATAAAAATAGAAGGATTGGAATTTGACTTAAATCAATGAAAAAAAACTTAAAATTAGCAACGTAATTGTAGTCGTAGATTGATTATCATTTATGACAAATGACAAATTATGTATTCGTAAATTGGTATGGTCAAGATTTATTTTTATCTGATTATAATGAATCTATTGTATACATGATGGATGTTTAAAATGCTTTTAATTGTCTTGATTGACTTACCATTTATAGTGGTAATCGATATTATTAATTTAAAAAGAGTTAATTACACCATTAGTCCTTGTGGTTTTCACAAAGTTTCAATGTCAGGTACTAATAGTTTAAAGTAACAACTTGAGGTATTAACCTTCTAATTGATTTCAATGTTGGGTATTAGGACTAACTTCATTAAAATCTAACTGACCCCGTTAAAATCTAGGGGGCATTTTTAAACATTAAAATTAAAAGGTTAATTATGTGTATTAATGGTTAGTCTAGGAAAAATATTTTATAAAATTCTGAAAAAATTATTTTAATTTTATAAACTTTTAAGCTTTATAAAACATAATTTTATTTTCATAAAAAAGGTATTTAATTATTTTAATTAATTAAACTTATTTTATTCATAATCAATTCATTATAAATTCGTTTTTAATCATTTTTATATCAAAATTTCACAAAAAAATATTTTTAGCATTTTAAAATAAGAATATGAATATGTTTTTAGAAACCTTGAAAAATTTATATTTTTAACTTATTAAAGTAATTATTTACTTTATACAATAAATTGTTTTATTCCAAACAAAAATAAAAGTAATTTTTCAAATAATTTTTTACTGGAAAACGTTTGTATGTTTTTTCTTATAAAACGATTGAAAAGTGGTACATTAATAATCATATAAATCTACATTCATTCGCATAAAAATATAAAAATTCATTGAATTAGTCGTGATTTAAAATATAAATATAAATACTTCTTTCTTGTTCTTTTTGGACGGTTAGGTCGGTGAAAAGGAGTTAATGGGTTCTTTTGTTTTGTTATGCATGTGCTGAATTATTCTCAAACTTTTCCTTTAAGTTCGATTAGTGCCACGTACGTGTCACCGACTTTCTAACGTCAAGTTGTCAAGACCCATCTTATTTGGTGTATTTTTACTGGTGGTTTGGAATTTTGTATATACATTTATAAAATATCTTTTTTGAAAGATATTATAATAACATGATAAAGTCTAAAAAAGTATCTTAACATGAAAAAGATAAAAATGATTTTGAGCTTTTGACCAATTAAATTAATGACATTTCTAAAAAAAATAATTTTTGAAAAATTTATTTAAATTATTGTTATCATCTGAAATTTCTAAAAAAATAATTTTTATTTTTGTTCTGAATAAAGCAATTTATTGTATAAAGTAAATAATTACTTTTTTAAGTTAAAAATATAAATTTTTCAAGTTTTCTGAAAACAGATTCATATTCCTGTTTTAAAATGTTAAAAATATTTTTTGTGAAATTTTGATATAAAAAATGATTAAAAACGAATTTATAATGAATTAATTCTGAATAAAATAAGTTTAATTAATTAAAAATAATTAAATACCTTTTTATGAAAATAAAATTTTGTTTTATAAAGATTATAAGTTTATAAACTTAAAATATTTTTTTCCAAAATTTTATAAAATACTTTTCCTAGACTAACCATTAATACACATAATTAACCTTTTAATTTTAATGTTTCAAAATGCCCCCTAGATTTTAACGGAGTTAGTTAGATTATAATGAAGTTAGTCCTAATACCCAACATTGAAATCAATTAGAAGGTTAATACCTCAAGTTGTTACTTTAAACTATTAGTACCTGACATTGAAACTTTGTGGAAACCACAAGGACTAATTGTGTAATTAACTCTTTTGAAAAATACCAAATTTAATGATTTATTCAATTTATTAAATTCAAAATCGTTTCCTAAGTTAAGTTTAGGCTGGGCATAAAAATTATAAGTCTTTTGTGCACATTTGAAATGTGTAGTAAATCGAAATTTTTTAATTAAGTTTGTTGAATGCTTTATAAATATGGTCTCAGAGTAAAAGGTGAAAACGAAAATGATTCAATAATTTAGAAAAAGAGTGAGGAATGTGTGGAACGATTTTTATATTGAGTGAATGCTTTAAAAATATGGTCTCAGATTTGTTTATGAATTTTGCATATTTATGGCATGATTGGTAATCCATTTTAGTAATGATTGATTGATAATTTAATGTCTGAAATGGTTAATTCAAATTTGTTTCCTAAGCTAAGTCTAGGCTGGAAAAACTTTTCTAATTTATCAGTTGCTAAGCTTTTGTTCGGTACGTTTGTGTATGGCATGTTTGGTGAATCCAGGTAAAAGAGTGACGTTGGGCATAATTCGGCCAGTTTAATTGGAATCGGTTTTGCATTTTTTAGGTTCAAAGGATGCGTTAAATTTTATTAGTGGTTTTAATTTGTTAGTTTTTTGTATTTATATAAACAATGTATAACAAAATTTGGTTTAAGTTTATTAAATATCTTTAATTGAAATTAATAATGTTGACTAAACTTAAATTTAATTTACTATTAATTTACATATGGTGTATATATTAGGTAATTGTCAACTTTAGTTCAATCAAATTTAAATACATAGGTAATTGTCGCAAGGTTTGTCAACTTTATGCTTACATTTATCCTGAAATATATTTTTGTAAATAGGTTTAAATGATTACCGAAAATATTCATTTATTTTTTTTATACAAACTTACAAAGATAATATTACTAACCTCTATATAATAAATAAGGCTTATTATGGTAAACTTAAATTCATATTAATGTTAATATAAATTCAGTCAATTATTAAAAGATAGTAATAAATAAGATTAAATTGGGTCAAAATATTATTAATGTAAATTGATAACAATCATTAAGATTCAAATTTCTGATTAAATGACATTAAATTCGTTCAACTTTATTAATGTAAATAAATAACAATAATTCAGAATTAATGAAATTAAAATTGGTCTAATATTATCAGCCGAATATGGAATGTAGGATTGAATAATCAAAATTAACATAAGAAAATTGTCGATAGTTTAATGTTTAAAAAATATTGTTGATTGATTGTTGAATGTAAAACAACATCTTCAAAAAAATTAAGAGTCGGTTTCTTGTGTCATATACAGAATCCGAAAATTCAAACGAATACAATAAATAAACAGAATCGATAGACTCTTAATAAATAATATTAAAACTGCTACAATCTCAATAATGAATCATTCAAATCAATGACATTAAAAACATCCGCGTTTCGAATTGCCTTACACGTATTTAGTAATCATTATTAATTGTGATTGAAGTAATATAATTCTTTAACAAAAAGTAACATTTTGAAAATTTATATTATCTGTTTTAATTAGACCGATTTAGATAAATGGTGATTGCTTAAATTTGTGTATAAAATTTTACTGCATCCATTTATATATAAAATTTTGATAAGAATTGTTTGTAAAGTGGCCATAAATTAGCGCCTAATTTCGAGATACTGAATTGATTAGCGACTTAAATTCGAATTGATTAGCACAAAGTAATATAGGAAACAGTATTAGGCATTATTACTGAATTGATTACACGCTTTTAAATTCAAATTGTAACTTTTCATTAATAATGATATTAGCTTAAAATCAGAAATTAATGTCATAAATTAAACGACCGGTTATTAAGAGATGATTACGGAATTAGCATTAAGGTTTGAATGTAATTAATCTCATTAATTAGGCATTTGACATCCATGTTTGATGTTTTTATTGGGAGATATAATGATGTAATTAATAGGTTTAGCCAAATTTTATGGAAATTAGACAACCTATTGGCTAATTAGAAGATATTACTTATCTATTAATAGAAATAATTTTATTGATTAAAACGAATTGATCTCTGATTTATAAGAAATTAATGTCTAGAATATTAATTTATTACAATTAATGAGAAACACAATTTCGGCAAGGATGTAGAAATAATTGTAACATTTACATAATTTACATAACTTATACTAATTAATGTACACATTCACGGTTTGATTTTTTTTAAGTTTTTAAAAAGTCAAAATACGATTTTTGAAATTAATTATTCTAGTTAATGTTATTAAATAGGCAATTAAAAAGGAAAGTTTTTAAATTTACATATGTTACGCTCAAATTTTTGGAAACTTGACAATCTATTGGCAAAAGTTATTGATTTTCGTAAACATTATTCTAAATAGTCAAAATACGATTTTTGAAATTAATTATTCTAGTTAATGTTATTAAATAGGAAAGTTTTTAAATTTACATTAAATTACGCAAAAATTTTTGGAAATTTGACAACCTATTGGCAAAATTTTTTGAATTTTTTTAATGTTATTAAATAGTCAAACCACGATTTTTGAAATTAATTATTCTAGTTAATGTTATTAAATAGGCAATTAAAAAGGAAAGTTTTTAAATTTACATATGTTACGCTCAAATTTTTGAAAATTTGACAATCTATTGGCAAAAGGTTTTGAATTTTTTTAGTGTTATTAAATAGTCAAAATACGATTTTTGAAATTAATTATTCTAGTTAATGTTATTAAATAGGCAATTAAAAAGGAAACTTTTTAAATTTACAATGGTTACGCCAAAATTTTTGGAAACAAAGATAATTATCCAGACGAAATTTACAATCATACCAAAACTCTTGCGAAAGGTTCATGCATGACCTTGAAGAATTGCTCTCCCTTGTGATAAGCCATATTCGCAACTTTGTATTCGGATGGTAGTCTAGTATTCAAATGACAAAACAATCAAAACATTCAATGAATATCATATTTGACTCATAAACATAAAGATGACAATGAATCACCTATGGATCTCAAATGAAAAAAGATCCAACCACAATTAATTAAAGCCTAACCATTTCATATACAATTATTAACTTAACAATCTGATCTTGCTTCCATTTTACGGATTGTATTCAAGATGTACATATATAATTAAAACGCTAAGAATGAAGATTTTGTCTTCAAATATGAAAATGGTTAGGCATTAAATATTGTTTCCAGATTTTGTCTTCAAATATGAAGCTTTTGTCTTCAAAACCGGATTGAACATGGAGTTGTTCCTCAAATCGTTAAATGCTTGCATATTATCACTAACCATTATAAATCACGATGTATTCCTTTGATATTCAATCCGGTTACATGAAAGTAATGTTTTCATATAACATAACATAAAAGATTTACAGGTTTGAGAACCATATGTATTGATCTTGCTTCGATCTAATGAAAAAGAAAACATACCTAGAATGAAGAATGAAAAAAAAGAAGAGTGAATAATGGTAATTGGAAGATTTGTTAGTTAGGTATTGGAGGAGTATAATGGAAGAATGTAGGAATGTAGGAAATAAAATTAGAAAGAGTATTTATAGGGAGCTAGTTGGAGCTCCATATTGAAAATGGATAGCTCAAACACTCTCTAAGGGCTCCATTCAACCCTAGTGACCTCAATTATTATATAGATAGATTATTATTATTATTATTATTATTATTATTATTATTATTATTATTATTATTATTATTATTATTGTTATATCTCACTATCTATCTATCTTCTATATCAGAGGCGAAGGATTTAAGGGCCAGGGGTGGCCCTTCCTCCCAACCGTTTTGTAACGCAATAGTAAAAATTTACGATTTTTGCAGGTAAGTTGAGTCCGGCCCCCGCAGATTTGTCACTACCGATAAAAAATTGAGTTCGGCCCCTCCCGATTCGAGAACCAAGCTTCACCCTTGTTTTATGTAAAGAAACAAAACATTTCTTAACACGTCACTCTTTGATGCATCCTCCGTTTTATTTTTTCGTTTCCTTCTCCTATTAAATTAAATGTATATTTATTTAATTCCTTCTATAATTATTTGTTTCTTCATGTTCTTCTAATAAATAATAATGATAATGATTTTTATCTCTTTTTATAAAACGTTTTTTATTGCTAAGAAATGTTAAGTTTGCTCATTGAAGAAACAATATGTATCACGGTGATTATCGCTAATCTCCGTGTGGTTTATACTTATGTAACGTCGGATTTAATCCTTTACCCAAACCTCTAGGTTTAACCCGTATGAGAATAATGAGTGTATGTGTGTGAGCTAAGTGAGTAGTAACACAAGATGTAAGTGGTTCGGTCGGAAATGACCTACGTCCACTGTAACTGGCCGGAATACTATTAATGATCGAATATTACAAGAGACTAGTATTAGGTTACAATGAGTGATTTCGGATCCTTCTTCAAGGAGATAACTATCCTTATTTATAGGCGAGTTCGTGGGCCTGGTTGAGAGGCACAGGAGAAGTTATCCTACTTGGGCCTGACCAAGGCCCAAGTCCAGGTTCTTCAGTAAAATGGCGGGAAAAGGCGGATCACTGTAGATGACGTCAGGCTGCAGCATGATCGTTGTTCGAGGCGGACACGTGGCGGCCTCTGACTAATGAACAGCGGCCTTACCCTGGCTACAGTTGTTGACCCTGCCTTTACCCTCTTATTTGACGTCTGACAGTAGCAAGGGATGTCTGCTGATTACTGTTGACGACGGTATGGTTGAAGCGTGGGTACAGTCATGTCGCCGTTCTTGTCAGTAGTGGTTATACCATCCCTGCCACTTGTCGTCTTCTCGTTGGTGCGTACTCTGTCAGTGATCCTGCTGAATCTTCCTTTTGTGATCTGCTGTACCTCGTATCGAAAGTAGTAAGGGAAGATTCCGCGCGTGGGCACACGCGCGTATCAACTGCTGTGTGTTACTTATCATTTAGTGACCTTGTGCGCTGGCTTACTTCCTGCCTAGCCAGCGCTGCGGAGGTAACGCGACGCCAGTATTCCGGCTTGTGGAGATAGGGATGCCGCTAGGGTTGTAAACGAACCAAACGAACACGAACATGGCCTTGTTCGTGTTCGTTTGTTAAGAAAATAATATGTTCACGAATTGTTCATGAACACTTACCGAACGAGATCTTTTGTTCGTGTTTGTTTGTTAAGGAAATAACGTGTTCACGAACTGTTTATGAACACTTACTGATCGAGGTTTTTGTTCGTGTTCGTTTGTTAAAGAAATGAACGTGTTTGTGCTCATTTGTCTTTATATGTTAAATTTAGGTGTCAGACAAAAGCAAACACAAACAAACACCAATGAACGTAAACGAACAAAAACATGCATTAATGAACAAAACCAAGCACAAACTAATACATATTAAATTTCAAAAATTTCATCACTGACATTGTCAGCCTAAAATATACTAACCCGGCCTATTACCCAAATACACTTGACATAATCTTTATCACATAATATCTAATAAAAACACAAAATTATCATATGAAACTTGAAATCCTCGTTTAATCCACCAAAAATAATAGTTAATCAAAATCGTTAAAGTAATACTAATATGTGATACAGTAATATATAGTAAATAATTTACCATTGGGAAATTTGAAATACTTAAATTAAAAATAAGATGTTAAAAACCCTAATGAACTATCAAACACAAACGTAAACGAACACGTTACCGAACGTTCACGAACCTAAATGAACGAACGTGACCTCTATTCATGTTCGTTTGTTTAACTAAGCGAACAAAAATTTCTTGTTTGTGTTTGTTCATTTATTAAACGAACGAACACAAACGAACTTCCCGCCGAACATTTCACGAACGGTTCACTGAACGTTTGGTTTGTTTACAGCCCTAGATGCCGCCTTCCTCTGGATTAGGCTCCCTATCCCTTCACTCATAAAACATTTTTTTTTTAAATTCAATATTTTATATCATTATTCAACCCGTATAATATGTATTGTATCGCTTTTATAGGAAACATTTACTGATAAATGAATCATATTGTTTTTATTATAAAGAAGAGATTGTTTTATTATAGATAATAATAATGCCAACTTTTTTGTACACGATCCAAATACTTATGATGGATAAGAGGGTATATAAGAAATGATCATTTGTTTATCTTATTAAAACTAGCTGTAGATAAATGATATAAAGTTAAGTATATAAAATTAAAATAATAAATAAATTTATAGAAGTCATATAAGGAATAAAATATCAAGTAAAACAGTTTCGAAATAAAGGAAGAGAAAAGAAACACATTATTAAAATTAAAAACAGATATAAATGAAAGATTGGACTATTGGAGCGTGGTCGTAATCATTGAAACACGATGCTATATATCCCTTTGCATATTTCCAAATTGACCAACTTTTTAACAAGAAAAACTCACCTTTACAATAAGAAAACGACAACACTCTTTTGGAAACAATCCATTTCGATGATCTTTGATTCCAAATTATATTGTTTTGGGTTAGAAAGAACGACTTCTGTTTATACGACTACAGTTTACTTTTTGAAACTAGTGATTTCAATTTTTGATAATGTACTCTAAATATATGATTTTGTGAATTTTTACTGATTATTTTTGTTGTTTTATCATAAGACGAAATCTGAATGATATTTATAAAATATGTCAATGGTTAGTATGTCGAAGTTATTTTGTGTTTTGGGGTCATATGATGCATATGAAGGTTAGGGGCTGTTTGGTAGCCTCTTAATGAGGCTTTTAACCATTCAGTGCTGAATGATTCAGTATTCAGCGCATTTATTTCAGCCTCTGAATGGAATGGTTAAGGCTGAATCATTAAGACTTGGGATGTTGCTGACCCATTAAGCACTGAATCATTAAGCACTGAACTAGGCTGAACCTTAGTGAAACTCTCATACCAATGTGGGACAAGAAAACTAACCATTAAGATGTCCAACTTAATGATTCGGCACTTAACCATACAGACCTCTTAACCATTCAGACCTCTTAATGATTCAGCACTTAATCAACCAAACAGCCCCTTAGTATTTTTTTTCTTAAAAGTTCATTTTCGATTTATTTAAAAGTTTTGTTTTTATTTTTTCAATATAATGAGTGAATGATACGACACCATGGTTACTTTAACTTTTTTTTTTTTTTTTTTTTTTTTTTTGGTGTGTTTCATTAATCCATACGTAATGGTTAATACTACATAAGCAACATTTTTCGTCACACCAGCATCATAATCTCCTTTCAAACAATGTGTAATGGTTAATGTCTCTTAATGCTCTTTCAATCATTATTTCCCATAGTTTTTCTTTCTTTGGGCATTATACTAAAAATGTTCATCCCTCTTCATAACGCCTGGGGGCGGTGGTAGAGACGTTATCAAGCTCATTCATGCTCCTATAGTGCCCATTACGTATGGTCTTAGACAGGGGCGAAGCATAGTGGAAGCCCGTGGTGCCCCGGCCCTTGCCGTTTTTTAGCGCAGTAGTGGAATTTTTCGATTTTCGTAGGTAATTTTATATGAATTGAGTCCGGCACCTACTAATTTGATTTTCCGGCCCCTACCGATTCGAAAAAAATGAGTCCGACCCCCACCGATTCGATCTCCAAACTTCGCCACTAGTCTTAGAAGGCTTTTGTTGCTTCTTAAAATTGACACTTATCTAGGGTTTGTGAAAAATATATTTTGCTCTTATTGTTTAGCAATCTTCATATATAACGACCCGATAATATAGTAACTTTGTAGAAATGTAACCAAGTTTGCTAACTGTTCTAATTAAGTCACTTAAACTTTTTTTGTCTCTCTAAAGTCACTCAAGTTTCATTTAATGTTCCAATACTATGTGTAATTATCAGGTTTCCAGGTAAAAGTGATGATGTGTCAGGTTTTAATATTTTTTAATAAATTTTTTAAACATGTAAAATTAAAAAAAAATATTTTTTTTAAATCTTCATTTTATAAAACTCACCTAATAAAAATAATATCCACATAAACATTAAAATGAAATAAAAAATAAAAATAAAAAAAGAAGGTGACCTGATGACCTGGTAATTACATGGTATTAGAACAACAAATGAAACTTTAATGACTTTAGAGAGACAAAAAAAGTTTGAGTGACTTAATTAGAACACCAAGCAAATTTTGTTACATTTGTATGGCATTTCTCCTATTGACTTACATATAAAAGAAAATATTAGTAGTCTTTAGAATTTAGAAAATGAATTCAAACAAGCACAATATATAGTTCTTTAGGCTTCTTGTCATCGGCTTGGTAGCCACTGCCCCGTGCCCTCGTCGTAATCGGCTAGTGTTTGCCGATTCTGCTTGTTGCTTCAAACGGTTTGTGGGTGGGGACCATGTCATATGGGGTGCGTGATTGGTGGGTATAGGAAAGTGATAGGGTCCTTGGTTTCAGGCTACTTTAGGCTAGGCGTTTCCGGTGTGTTTAGGCTATTTGGGGGGGGGGGGGGGGATAAAATGACATGACACTCTGTGATTGAAGCACTTTAAGCTACATGAGGCTTGTGCTGGTTCCTCCCTTATAATCCCTTATAAGTTATTCTATGAAAGAGATGGTGGATGATCATTGCTTACCCATAAAACAATTACTAACTACTTTATTGAATTTACCAAAGTCTTCATTCACAGCAACAGCAGCAACCACAACAATTAAATTTATTTAGTGTTGCATTTTAAAATTATCTATCTATACTATATATAACGCATGAGGGATGGATTCCGGTAAAATTTAAGTAAATACAAATTTCATTGCGCAAAGTACAAACATGTGATGCATTTGCTAAAGTCTTTGTGGGGTTAAATCAGTCTTTTGGCCATTAGTGGGGGGTTAGAGGCAGCATTAAATGAAAGAATATGAAATGGGGAGAACTTTAAAGTCCATATTAATACATATATCCATCGGTTACATTTTTTTGTTTTTATTATTCATTCATACCTCTTTTATTATTCTCAATAGTCCAATTCCTTTCATCGGGTTCTAAATGTGAGATAAATATGAGATGCAACACATGTGACCATTATTTCAGTTTCATTCTATTGCTTTCCTCAAACAAGTTCTGTTGGCATACCATAATGCTTTTTGTGCAATTAGAAATGTTAGATTTTATAGAGCTCTAGGTAAGATCGCATTTCTATTTCTTGAAAGTTTATGCGCTAAATGATGATTTTGATGCAGGTGAGTTGAACTTTAACAAAAACTGATTGTCATTCTGGTTTCAAATGAAAGAGTTGGATGAAAAACAAACATGTGCAGACAGAGCGTGCTCAAGCCCCAGTGAAAACAAGCAGCTACTTTGGGCTCCATTTCTTCATCTCCTGATTGTTGATTAAATATTAGGCTTGGTCTGGTAATGTACTTTTCTTTATTTTATTTTATTTTATTTATTTATTTATTATTATTTTTTGTCTTTGGCTTTGCTTAGGATCATACTTATGGTTTTAAAAATCTAATTTGTTCTAACTAAAGACGGTAAAATTTGGAATTTACCTAACCTGTGGTCTAAATCTGAATTATCACCACCATACTGTATAAACATAGAATGCATACTTAGATTAGTTGTACCATCGTTTTGATTGTAGGGGATATTAGACCTAAATAAACTTAAATGCCATCTATCTAAATGTGAATATCTTTTGTGTTTAATTTGCAACATTATTCATATAAATACATGTATCTCCAACAAAACCAAACCGAAGCGCCATGTGCACAACTTTAAAACTATCAAGTTGTGCTTCCCGTCGCATCGCGCGGTCACCTTGCTAGTATTCTGATAGATAAAAAGTATATGAGTTAACTTATAATAAAGGAAAAAATGTACTTTAATTAGTTTTAATAGGCCTCTTTTGGTGGCCTTGTCGAAAACAACTAGCAATCTGAAAGCGAATTGCGTGATGTAAGATTAACATCAACTTTAACCTTTTTCTATTCATGTAACAACCTTTTTAGAGTTGTTTCAAGTTTTCCACTAATATAAAGAACTAAAAAAGCTACTTCCTTTTTAGAATCACAAGTGTTTCTTTAAATTGTCCATATATTGATAAATTTTAGTTTATGAATCTGTTTAACGATCAAGCTGATCGCCGAGTCACTTTGACTTGGCTCAAGATTAAATAAGTCAGTTTGGCTTGACTCAATAACTTTTTAACGAACCGAAATTTAAGTTAAAACTGAGTTTTGAAAGCTCAAGTAAGCTCTTTTTTTTCATAAAACTTTAAAATTTTGTATTTTTACAATGATGGTGGATATATCGGTTACACTTTTTCACCAATAAAATTTAGGCTTCTTAAGTAACCTACTTAATTTGAGAGAACTCATCTCGGCTAAAATATTGACTCAAATTTATCTGAGCCAATTCATCTTAATTTGAACATTATACGAATTAATTTTATTTGAACTTTTTCATGCTAAATTTGAATGAGATTCAAAACACTGGCTATTTGAATAAGGCTGGTTATAGATTTTGGTACTCTGTTGAAATCATCCTTCGTTTAACTGGATATATTTTTTTATCACATACCTAATTAAAAAAAAAACAAAAAATAAACATAGACAAACCCTACTAAAAACAAAAAACCAAAGTTGCATAAAAAGCCAACTTCTTTAGTGAAGTGCACCATTCACTTCCATTTTTATATTACTAAGACATGCATATTTAATTTTAAATTTCATTTAAGTTTAGAGCATCCACAATTATAAGGGTGTTTTGAAATTCAAACTTTCACATTATCATATCAATTCAAACCATAACTATTAAGCTAATGGGCTTGGGGTTCGTCCGCCCGGCTGGGGTCATCTAGGACGGCCTACACTGCCTTCGGCGCTCCGTCTCCGTCTTTAACGTCCCAACTAAGACGTTGGGGACGGGCCTCTTGGATTGTTTTTTTTTCTTCTTAAAAACTTCTACCCCAATGTTGGTGGTGGTTGCCGGAGAAGAAGGTGGTCGCCGTTGTGGTGCAGTGGTCGCCGAAGAAGAAAGGAGGTCGCTAGATTTTTTTTCTGGTGGTGTTGATAATGGTGTTCTGGTGTAGAGAAGGTGGTGGCAGTTGAATTTTTAAAAAAATATAAAAATAGGAAGACTAGTTAAGAGGACTACCCTCCACACTATTGGCTTATCCCCTTGTGGGGGACTACCCTCCTGGGTGATGTGCAGTTGAGATGACGGGTAGTTCTCCTTTGGAGGCCCATCCCCACACCCACCATCATTATAAACCAACTTTTTTTCTTACGATCATAAACCATTCTAAAACTCTGCCTCATCACCTACATTTTTTTTTATTTAAACTATATCTATTTTACATACTCTATTTTAATCAAATGTTTCAAACAAACTAAAGTTGGATTGAGTGTTAAAGATAGAGTTAAAGTGCCAAAATTTGATCGGATGTCGAGGTCTGGTCAAAGATAGAGTTAAAGGTGTTTCCTTAGTACCCTTTGCTACATAGATAATGGTAAGAAGTGTGACGAACTACGAAGAGTTTATGGTTGATGATTAAAACTTACTTGATTTAAACGGGTAACTTATGAAGGTATTATAATTTATGACACTTGCTATTTTCTTACTTTGAGAATTTGTTTTTAAAAGATGAACAACAAAGTGATTCATCAATGTATGCAAAGTGGGTGATTATGATTAGAATGGTAATTATCAAAACCGATTAATAAAAATGACTAACAAGAACAATTAACTTGATGATTATAAAAACAAACAAACAACAAGAAATATTTGAAAACAAATATTATAAAAACAATCACTCCCGGGTTTCAAATTGACAAGCAAAAAAGGTTGAAGTACACAAATGGTTTGATTAGATTGAAAATATTGAGTTTGTGAAAAAGTAAGACATAAAAATTCATCAATCCTTTAGACAAAAGTATGTTTCATCAATCAAGAACAACATACACAAACACTAACAAAAATCAAAATCAATAGCAATCATCTTTTCACAATATCTATGATGCAAGAAAATTATTAACAACCAAATAATTCATGACAATACTAACAAATGAGATGTGTAATTTTACAATCGAAGGACTAATAAAATGTTTCAAACAAACCAAAGTGCAATTAAAACCCCTAGAACATTTACAATATACACCCGGTAATGATTTTGGGGATTTAGCCAAGCGGCTATATTTACCGAAAAAATAGCATTAAACAAAACGGCGACAACAAATATATTTACGGAAAAAATCGCCACTAAATTTCAGTAGGTCCAAAAAGCGTGAATAAGCCTTAGCCAACATCTAAACCCGTGGGCTAAGCTTTAGCTTGCATCCAAAACCATAGACTATGACTTAGTCACCACTCGCCATAGCCAAGAAAGCTCATTTGACAAATAGACAATCGACTAGAATCGTAAATATCAGTTTTTGCCTAAAGCTGAAATTCAATGAGTATTGGGCCTCATTATAGAAAAGAACCTTAATACGGGCTTCTGTTAATAAAAGGCCCAGCCCATAAACAAGTCCTAAAACCCTAGTAAAGGAAAAACCTCATTTCGTTCTAGTTATTGAGCCCTAACCATTAACCCTTTCAATCGAACGATTAAGCAGAAGCAGCCATGGTTTGGTTTCAATGCGAGGACTGTGGTGACAATCTCAAGAAACCAAAGCTCGCCAGTCATTTCAGAGCTTGCTCTGCTAACAAGGTTCTTTTTTATTTATTTATTTTTTAATTTACTACTTTTTTCAGTAATTATATTATTGTGTTTCTGTACGTATGTTTGATCGTATATTTGTTTGTGCAGTTATCATGCATCGATTGCGGGCAGATGTTTGGACAACAAAGTGTGCAAGCACACACACAGTGCATCACCGAAACGGTGCCATTTCTACTTTATAATGTCTTTATTTAGAGTTATTAAGTTTTATTTGTGGTAGGTTTATTGAATTGTTGAAAATTTTTGAATCATGCATTATTGGATTTGGAAAGTGTTAGCTATATCTGTTTAAATTTTTTTTTCACCGTGACCGAATTTGTTTTTAGGAAATTGACTTTTCTATCGGTTTCGATGAGCTGGCAGGACGTGTCGGTTTTATCGGTGTGGCGGTTTAACTGTCCTGGCTAGCCTGTTTGAACCGTTTTTCGTATATTTATAGGTTGAATTAAGATATATATGTGTTCCAAGAAATGAAAAATAACTAAAAATAATATAAGTTAAACGGTCTGTTTAATTTACACAGACAGTATTTGGACTGAACTGGCAAACTACGAAAACCGAAAAGTGAACTCAACCGTTTGGATCTCAAATGGACCAACTTGCTTTGGTTTGGGGGTTCAGTAGTGTGAAGGGTTTTAGGGGCATCCTTATGTGTTTAGGTGTAGTTGAAAGGTGTATTTTTTGAATTGAGATTAGGAATGAAATATTTAGCCAGTGCTGTAGAATCAATTGGTCAGCTTGTCTGTCAAGCTTGGATTCAGTGTATCAGTGCTGACCTGGCTACATCGAGCTTTCAAAGTCAGTGCTTGATGTTACTTTTATGTTTAGTTTTTGTCAAAGGTCACGGTGATGCATGGATAGAAGGATTGTTATTGTAAAAAAACAAGATTCTTTCTTAGAGCCTCTGTGATTCTGTGAGTTTAACTGTTGAAGGCAATTAAGCAAATTATGAATATTGCTGCTGTTGCTGCTGCTCTTAGAGACTCTGTGAATCGACAACTATGTTGTTCACCATTCATTATTTATGCAAATAAAGCATTATGCATCTGACTTAGTGATTTGTTTATTTATTTATTTTTGTGCAGGAGAAGTATGGTCCAAAGGGCCTAGCTAAAACGTCAAATGGGACGCCTGGAAAACCAAACAGTTCCGCAAAGCCTAAACCAGAGGTTGACATAAATGTTGGATTGTCGGAACGTCCTCCATGGTTTTGCAGGTTTGCTCATGAAGTCTACAGACATAAAATTAGGGCAACATAGAAACCATCCTACATGTATATTATCATCTATAGCAACAAATGGCATGTCTCTTTTTTCTTAATATTTCAGAAATTCATACATGACATGTTATTTATCGTCTTAGGGATATCACATGCCAACTGATTTGAAATTTAATATATATTTTGAATATATTGTTTAACTTTTTCTATCAACGATTCATATTTTTTTCTTTAAACATATAAGTGTGTATCTTATTAACAAATCTTGTAGGTTCTAATGTTAGAAGAGAATATAGATGAATAAACATTGCATCTTGGCCATATTTTTGTATTTTAATACTTTCTAAAATTGGAAATGATAGATTTTTTTGTTTTGTTTTTGTTCTAAAACTGTCTTTTGCGTACTTGCAGTCATTTCTTTCACATAAGCATTTATTGCATATGTAGCATCTGATGCAAAAGCTGGCATGTTATTAGCTAGTGTTGCATGAACAAATTATATGTCAAATCGGGTTAAACGAGGTTGGTTGCTAAAATCAGTATTCAATTGGTTGCTAAAATCATCTCAAACGGCTAGATGATTGCGTTCTCTGATTCTAGGGCCGTGCTCATTGTTTACCGGTGTTTCAATTAGAAATTCATCGCTGCCATGTCCGGAGACGGTAACGAGGAGGGTTCTGATCTGTCAAGACAACTAAATCAATTGGGGATCAGAGAAATCTCATCATTTCCTGTTATAGGAGATCTCGTCGGCTAAGTAAACGCAATCATCTAGCCGTTTGAGATCAATCAAGGAGCCGTTTGATTTATTTCCTTTCTTAGACTATCCAATTCTTATATAATGTACCCTTTGGTGTTTCTTTTGAATACAAGCACAATATTCATAATTATTATACTCTGATTCATATTCTTTACATGGTATCAGAGCGTGTTCTCTGATTCTAGTGCCGTGCTCATCATTTACCGGTATTTCAATCAAAAATTCCTCGCTGCCATGTCCGGAGACGGTAATGAGGAGGGTTCTGATCTGTCAAGACAACTAAATCAATTGGGGATCAGAGAAATCTCATCATTTCCTGTTATAGGAGATCTCGTCGGCCAAGTAAACGCAATCATCTAGCCGTTTGAGATCAATGAAGGAGCCGTTTGATTTATTTCCTTTCTTAGACTATCCAAATCTTATATAATGTACCCTTTGGTGTTTCTTTTGAATACAAGCACAATATTCATAATTATTATACTTTGATTCATATTCTTTACATGGTATCAGAGCGCGTTCTCTGATTCTATGGCCGTGCTCATCATTTACCGGTGTTCCAATCAGAGATTCATCGCTGCCATGTCCGGAGACGGTAACGAGGGGGGTTCTGATCTGTCAATACAACTAGCCAATCTTGTCAAAAATGGTCTCAATCTCTAACCCCCATATAAACCTCAAACTCGATAGCAAAAATTAGAACCAATGGCAACCAGGAACAACAAACAACACCTAAGACTCTGGTGAAACCACGTCAGTGTCCAGATCACAGGTTCATCACTCACAGGTGCCTGTGCAAGTCTTTACGTGGGAGCCTCCTAGACCTAAACACTATACGACTCGATCAAAATAGATAAAAATTTAACAGAACGATCTCACCAAGTTTCTGCCCAAGTTAGGGTCGCCTTCCAGCCAGTCAAATCCCAAGATGTGTCAAAAATCCTTATATCTGTTTCAAGCTTCGAACCAAAACCTCCCTACATAGTAAACCCTCCCACCTCTCCCCAAGGGTCATTGGCAACAACATAACCCGCCATGGATTTAGTTATATATGAAATTGCCCATTGGGTGAGTGGGACCCTCTACAAAAGGTGTGAAGATATGATGACGATAATTGTGCACAGTATTTAAAAGTCAATATTCATCAACAGTGTACACGTGAAGACCAGCGAGATAAGTAAATCATGTGTCAGATAGTGATTTGATCACAAGACTAGTGCTCATCATTTACATGGTATCAGAGCGCGTTCTCAGATTCTAGGGCTGTGCTCATCATTTACCGGTATTTCAATCAAAAATTCCTCGCTGCCATGTCCGGAGACGGTAATGAGGAGGGTTCTGATCTGTCAAGACAACTAAATCAATTGGGGATCAGAGAAATCTCATCATTTCCTGTTATAGGAGATCTCGTCGGCCAAGTAAACGCAATCATCTAGCCGTTTGAGATCAATGAAGGAGCCGTTTGATTTATTTCCTTTCTTAGATTATCCAAATCTTATATAATGTACCCTTTGGTGTTTCTTTTGAATACAAGCACAATATTCATAATTATTATACTCTGATTCATATTCTTTACATGGTATCAGAGCGCGTTCTCTGATTCTAAGGCCGTGCTCATCATTTACCGGTGTTCCAATAAGAGATTCATCGCTGCCATGTCCGGAGACGGTAACGAGGAGGGTTCTGATCTGTCAATACAACTAGCCAATCTTGTTAAAAATGGCCTCAATCTCCAACCCCATATAAACCTCAAACTCGATAGCAAAAATTAGAACCAATGGCAACCAAGAACAAGAACACAACACCTTGCAAAAAACAACCAACCATTATCCCATAGAAAAACACACAAACAACACCTAAGACTCTGGCGAAACCACGTCAGTGTCCTGATCACAAGTTCATCACTCACAGGTGCCTGTGCAAGTCTTTACGTGGGAGCCTCCTAGACCTAAACACTATACGACTCGATCAAAATAGATAAAAATTTAATAGAACGATCTCACCAAGTTTCCGCCCAAGTTAGGGTCGCCTTCCAGCCAGTCAAGTCCCAAGATGTGTCAAAAATCCTTATATCTGTTTCAAGCTTCGAACCAAAACCTCCCTAAAGAGTAAACCCTCCAACCTCTCTCCAAGGGTCATTGGCAACAACATAACCCGTCATGGATTTAGTTATATATGAAATTGCCCATTGTGTGAGTGAAACCCTCTACAAAAGGTGTGAAGATATGATGATGATAATTGTGCACAGTATTTAAAAGTCAATATTCATCAACTGTGTACACGTGAAGACCAGCGAGATAAGTAAATCATGTGTCAGATGGTGATTTGATCACAAGACTAGTGCTCATCATTTACATGGTATCAGAGCGTGTTCTCTGATTCTAGTGCCGTGCTCATCATTTACCGGTATTTCAATCAAAAATTCCTCGCTGCCATGTCCGGAGACGGTAATGAGGAGGGTTCTGATATGTCAAGACAACTAAATCAATTGGGGATCAGAGAAATCTCATCATTTCCTGTTATAGGAGATCTCGTCGGCTAAGTAAACGCAATCATCTAGCCGTTTGATATCAATGAAGGAGCCGTTTGATTTATTTCCTTTCTTAGACTATCCAAATCTTATATAATGTACCCTTTGGTGTTTCTTTTGAATACAAGCACAATATTCATAATTATTATACTCTGATTCAAATATTTTACATGGTATCAGAGCGCGTTCTCTGATTCTAGGGCCGTGCTCATCATTTACCGGTGTTCCAATCAGAGATTCATCGCTGCCATGTCCGGAGACGGTAACGAGGAGGGTTCTGATCTGTCAATACAACTAGCCAATCTTGTCAAAAATGGCCTCAATCTCCAACCCCCATATAAACCTCAAACTCGATAGCAAAAATTAGAACTAATGGCAATTAGCCAATCTTGTTGCTGGTTGCCATTGGTTCTAATTTTTGTTATCGAGTTTGAGGTTTATTTGACGGTTAGAGATTGAGGCCACTTTTGACAAGATTGACTAGTTGTTTTGATAGATCAGAACCCTCGTTACCGTCTCCGGACATGGCAACGAGGAAATTTTGATTGAAATACTGGTAAATGATGAGCACGGCCCTAGAATCATAGAACGCGCTCTGATACCATGTAAATGATGAGCACTAGTCTTGTGATCAAATCACCATCTGACACATGATTTACTTATCTCGCTGGTCTTCACGTGTACACTGTTGATGAATATTGACTTTTAAATACTGTGCACAATTATTGTCATCATATCTTCACTCCTTTTATAGAGGGTCCCACTCACACAATGGGCAATTTCATATATAACTAAATCCATGGTGGGTTATGTTGTTGCCAATGACCCTTGGGGAGATGGTGAGAGGATTTACTCTTTAGGGAGGTTTTTGTTCGAAGTTTGAAACAGATATAAGGATTTTTGATACATCTTGAGACTTGACTGGCCGCCGGAAGGCGACCCTAACTTGGGCGGAAACTTGGTGAGATCGTTCTGTTAAATTTTTATCTGTTTTGATCGAGTCGTATAGTGTTTAGGTTCAGGAGGCTCCCACGTAAAGACTTGCATAGGCACCTGTGAGTGATGAACCTGTGATCTGGACACTGACGTGGTTTCGCCAGAGTCTTAGGTGTTGTTTGTGTGTTTCTCTATGGGATAATGGTTGGTTGTTTTTTCCAAGGTGTTGTATTCTTGTTCCTGTTTGCCATTGATTCTAATTTTTGCTATCGAGTTTGAGGTTTATTTGGCGGTTGGAGATTGAGGCCACTTTTGACAAGATTGGCTAGTTGTCTTGACTGATCAGAACCCTCGTTACCGTCTCCGGACATTGCAACAAGGAATTTTTGATTGAAATACCGGTAAATGATGAACACGTCCCTAGAATCAGAGAACGCGCTCTGATACCATGTAAATGATGAGCACTAGTCTTGTGATCAAATCACCATCTGACACATGATTTACTTATCTCGCTGGTCTTCACGTGTACACTGTTGATGAATATTGACTTTTAAATACTGTGCACAATTATCGTCATCATATCTTCACACCTTTTGTAGAGGGTTCCACTCACCCAATGGGCAATTTCATATATAACTAAATCCATGGCGGGTTATATTGTTGCCAATGACCCTTGGGGAGAGGTGGGAGGGTTTACTCTTTAGGGAGGTTTTAGTTCGAAGCTTGAAACAGATATAAGGATTTTTGATACATCTTGGGACTTGACTGGCTGGAAGGCGACCGTAACGTGGGCGGAAAGTTGGTGAGATCGTTCTGTTAAATTTTTATCTATTTTGATCGAGTCGTATAGTGTTTAGGTCTAGGAGGTTCCCACGTAAAGACTTGCACAGGCACCTGTGAGCGATGAACCTGTGATCTGGACACTGACGTGGTTTCTCCAGAGTCTTAGGTGTTGTTTGTGTGTTTCTCTATGGGATAATGGTTGGTTGTTTTTTGCAAGGTGTTGTGTTCTTGTTCCTGATTGCCATTGGTTCTAATTTTTGCTATCGAGTTTGAGGTTTATATGGGGGTTGTAGATTGAGGCCATTTTTGACAAGATTGGCTAGGTGTATTGACAGATCAGAACCCCCCTCGTTACCGTCTCCGGACATGGCAGCGATGAATCTCTGATTGGAACACCGGTAAATGATGAGCACGGCCCTAGAATCAGAGAACGCGCTCTGATACCATCTAAAGAATTTGAATCAGAGTATAATAATTATGAATATTGTGCTTGTATTCAAAAGAAACACCAAAGGGTACATTATATAAGATTTGGATAGTCTAAGAAAGGAAATAAATCAAACAGCTCCTTCATTGATCTCAAACGGCTAGATGATTGCGTTTACTTAGCCGACGAGATCTCCTATAACAGGAAATGATGAGATTTCTCTGATCCCCAATTGATTTAGTTGTCTTGACAGATCAGAACCCTCCTCGTTACCGTCTCCGGGCATGGCAGCGAGGAATTTTTGATTGAAATACCGGTAAATGATGAGCACGACCCTAGAATCAGAGAACGCGCTCTGATACCATGTAAATGATGAGCACTAGTCTTGTGATCAAATCACCATCTGACACATGATTTACTTATCTCGATGGTCTTCACGTGTACACAGTTAATGAATATTGACTTTTAAATATTGTGCACAATTATCGTCATCATATCTTCACACCTTTTGTAGAGGGTCCCACTCACGCCTGTTATTAGCTAGTGTTGCATGAACAAATTGTATGTCAAATCAGGTTAAACGAGGTTGGTTGCTAAAATCAGTATTCAATTTTAATTCGCAATTTTATTTTGCACGTAATTTGAAGCTGGTTGCTAAAAGCGAGAAAAAAGTCGTAAAGCTTGTCTTCAGTTTCGTGCAGTTCATCCAAATTTTATTTCTACATTCAACAGCTAATACTATAAGAGCTTTAAATCATTTTGTAGGAATATTTAACAGAAATTCATATTCATTTTTCCTTTTTAGATTCGTATACTTAGAGATTTCTTTTACCAACCTGCAGTCTGTGTAACACAAGTGCTACCAGTAAACAAACCTTACTTCTCCATGCTGATGGGAAGAAACACCGAGCAAAAGCACGCGCATATCATGCATCAAAACAACCACCTAAGGATCCAGAGGGACCTACACCTAATACAGAAAGTAAACCTGAAAACATACAAAATACTGATTTGCCACCGAGTGAAGGTGTTAAAAAGGAATCACCTTCACATGCTTCTGAAAGCAAGAAGAGAAAGCTTGAAGCATCCGAAAACAATGGTGAATTGGGTAATGGTGAAGTGATTCATGATTCAAACGCCGAATCAGAGAAAACAAAGAAAGCCAAAGGAAATAAAGATGTTGAGAAGAAAATTAAGTGGAAGAAGATAATAACTGCAGTCTTGAAATCGGTAAGTATACTTGAATTAAAACTAGGGGGAAGTTTGGGATTGGTTATTTTAACTAGCTTATCTGCTTATTAGTATTTTAAAAGCAAGTAGACACTTCTGAGTGTCTGGGTGAAGAAAAGTGTATATCTTACTATTTTAGATTGATCCGTAAGCTGGAATCAAGAATTATTAAGTTTGCCCCTTGGGAAAAGAAACTTTTTTTTAAATGATCTGATTGTCTGCTTCTGTTATAACCATAATCATAAACTTTTCAAATAGGTGGCGATACAAAATGCCTCCTAATTTCATATATCATTGCTAAGGCTTACTGTGATTCTAAAAGCCTTGTGTATTTTTTAATTGTTTTCTTTTTTCTTATATGGAATTGAAGTTGCATTTGTTGTATTTTGATAGAATCCGGAAGGTAATTTGAAGATGAGAAAACTACGAACACAAGTTTTGAAGACTATAAGGGAATCTGGCTCAACAATAGATGAAAATCAACTGGTTGATACACTTGAGCATAAGGTCAGTTCAAGATGTCATTCTTTCTTACCTTGTGATCCTTTCAGACACAATTTACCTATAAATTGGTTGATTTGGGTTGTGTTTTTATTCCTTAAACGGGATTTATTTATTTATTTATTTTTAAATAGCTAAGAAAGAGGGAAAAGGTCAAACAGATCAAAGGAGTCAAAATAAAAGTACATTTGTATAGAACCTCCCAAATCTTTATTTCTAATAAATAATAAGTTTTGTTGTAGTTAATACAATTATATTGTTCTTGGGTCATTGTCAACAAATTAATTATGTATTTTTTTCTTACTTTCCAAAATATGATTGTTGTGCAGATTAATTCGAGCTCTAAATTTGCTGTTAGCGGGAAGTATGTACAATTGGTATCTAAAAGTTGAAGATAGAGGGTTGTATTTGAATATTGTTTCCCCAAGATCTAAACATTGCTGGTCTGACTGGAAAGTGAGCATCATAATCCATGCTGAAATTGGTAATTGAATCTTATTGTTTTGTAGTGAGCCTTTTAGATGAAAATTTTGTAAGACGCCTTTATAAACATATGAAGCAGCCAAGTGTTCGATTATATAATTTGAACCGAGGTATTATTCGGTTGTGTTTTCAGTGAGTATTATAATTTCAAGTTATAGATCTGTGTTATACAACCTTCTAACTACATATAGTATTTGATGGGATGTTGGCTTTACGGGCGCCTAACAACCATCACTTGCCTGTAAGAATCGTTGCGAGAGGATCAACGTCTTGGTTTTGTTTGTTTTTTTTTTGGGTCATGGTCTCATGGAAGTAACTCTAGAAAGAATCCTGATTTGGGTGGGTGGGTAGTTGTGTTAGCATATCAAAACGTTGAGTTTTTAGCGATCTTATTAACTAAGGACCACTTTAAACTTTAGCGAGTCAATATTGAATACCAGGCGATAAACGAGTTAAAATTGCCACATCACGTATGATAAAATCCCCGCAGTCTGTAAATTATTGCATACATTACAAGCAATCAAGCATATCGAATCTCAACATATATTTTTAATCTGAGCTTATCATCAACACTAGCGGCTGTAAGTGACATTCAGAGCAAAAGCATAAGAAAACCAATACAAATGCAGAAAATCGAATAACAAGACAGCCACACTGACAACCCCTAAAGGCAGTTGAGATCAAATTCAATCAAATCGCCAATGCCAATTACAATGGATTCGAATCACTATAACGAAAGTGCAAGTGCATTATGCATGGAGTCTGTAAAGGTTTACAAGAGTGTACATTTTAGTCTGTATACAAGATGTGTTAATAACAAAGTTTAATCTATTTTCATGTTACATGTATTTTGTATCTACACGCTGCTGCAGCTGGCAAAACATCATCATACACCAGCATCAGCTAGAAAAGTAGAATTGCGGCTACAATAAACAAGATAACTGAAAACCCCATTGCCTGCAACCACAAACATAATATGTTTGGTATCTTGAGTGCATAATTTCAACTTTTTTATGTGAAAATGGGTCAATTATGGCAATATCTTACTAATGAATGGTCAAATGGGCAATGTTAAGCATGCATTGTTCACAAGCTCATACAATGTTATATTAACAAAAAAAAAAAAGGATCATTGTTTTAAAGGTTTTATGACAAAAATCCAGCTTACTTTCATCTTTTTGACAAAAAATCACTAAAAATTTGCATTTTGTTCTGCTTGGGTCATTACAGGATATTTTGATGAATAATGATGACATGAAAAACTTTTACAACCAAAGTGTACATAAATAATGACACGACCGTGACACACACACACACACAAAAAAAAAAAAAAAAAAAAAAGACGTACAAAAAGAGAGCGATGACTAAAACAAGGAAAAAAGCGAAAGTACATTAGTATTATGTTAAAGGAACTAAAAACGGACAAGAAAATGTTGGCGAATCAATCAAAGATTCTTTTGACCTGATCTAAGAAGTTACCGACCCATTTACCCAACCTGCAGATTTTTTTTTTTTTCAATTATAAAAGGAATGGAGGGTTGGCCGGACTTACAGCAATTGCAGAAGCAGCAAGACCTGCACGCTCCCTAGGATCTTTCCTATAATAGCTTCCCAAATAGAGGAATGTAGCATAGTACCACATCAAAGGGAACCCAAATCCTATTAAGAAACTGAAAAACCTAGTGTTTAGACTTCAAGACACAAACTTTTCTTTTGTTTGGGAAGGTGGGCAGGTAAGAAAACTATGCTTACGAAAACCATCCGATTCCACAACCGAAACATGGGAGGGGTTTGTCATAAAGTCCTTGTTGGAAACCATTATCATTGATAGGTGTATACTTGCCTTTTTCACGATCATGGTTTTTCGATGTATACCCTGCCATCAACATGTCTCCTACATGAGTTTTAACCGTTTAACCGCTCCCTATAACTTCTCATATTATTAAAAATTAATCCCGTCATTTTGAGCATAGAAAAGAGATCATGATAGTTACCTTTAAACATTGAGAATAAGCGAGATGACGGCCTCAAAAGATCAATATGTTTATCTGTAACCGATTTCACCAATTCAAAGCCGTTTTTGAAAACATTTCCCTCCTCCATAGCAGCGTCTGCGAAACCAGAACGTCCGAATTTATATTCATCAGTGTACAAATTACAGGCTTAATCTAAAAAAAAAAAAAAAAATTGGTTGCAAGTTTTAAACTCCCATTATCTTCTGCATTGAAGCTAGAACTTAAATCCACTAGGATGATGAATTATCCAATGTTACAGTACTGACACGGGGAGGGGTTGCGACGCAGCTTGTTGCCCGTCTACCCGCGCCTCACTTGTAATTCTTGTTGGTATCGATATATATATAATGTTAAATTCTAGAGACAATGATAAATTAAAAGGAATTACAAAACATTGAGCATATACTCTATACAATACAAACAAATGGCATATATTATAATCTAATCTAATCTAATAAAGATGATAAAGAGATGAAAGAAAATGGGAGTCAAGGAAATTACTCTGATCCATTTCAACTGGTTTAATTTAAAGATGAAATGTCCAGCCTAAGGATCCTACAAGTTGAGATACATAAATATATGATCATAAACATTCTGAGCAAATTAAATAAATACAAAAACAAACCTAATAAAGATTGGAGATTGTTGTTGATGGGTCAGAAATGAGGGTTTGTTATTTAATTCTGGGAAAAAGACAAGAGAGAGGAGGAAGTTAGAGAGCAGAGCAATAAGCAATTGACTCACTCACTGTCTTCAGTTTTCATCATCGTCGGTTGCACCAACTACAAATAAAGGAGCTACAGCTACGAAAAGTCAATTCCTTAAATTCTTTACAACTTGGATATATTTTTTAATTTTATTTAGTGTTACAAATTTTAAAAGTCCCAAATAAAAGATGTTGCAAAATACAACTATTTCTAAATTTTATAAAACAACAGATTAACCATGTACTTTACTTACGAAGAGAAAAGAAGACAAAAGATGAAGCTTTATGTTCTCAAGTTTACTCACGGAAAGAAAAGAAGAAAAAGAGAATTTAGAGCATTCACAATAGATGTTCTATATTAGTGTGAGGGGAGCATCTATATTATATAGAGTGAGTATAAGTGGTTGTGAGTAGAGGAGAGAGAAGATATATAGAGGAGACACTGTTTATCAGTAAATTTGGAGGGGACACTGTTCACCCTCTATAATTTTTTAATATTTTTAGAAGTGGTTGTGAGTAGAGGAGAGAGAAAAGGTAATGATAAAAGTATAGAATAAGTATTATTAAATAGAAAATGAGAGAGAAATGTAGTGATTTTTAGTGTAATTATTTAGAAGAAGAAGTATCTAATGTGAATGCTCTTAGGAGAGAAAAGAAAGAGAGGGAAATAAAATATATAACTTCATTTTGTGTTTCCAAATTTAAAGAAAAGGAAAAGAAAGTAAATACTTTATGTCTTTCCGAGTCGAAAGGAAGAGAAAAAAAAATTAATTTTACAGTTATACCCATATTGTATATTATAGTAATTTAAATATGAGGGTAAAATAATAAATGATAAACATTTTATTTATTTTTCTTTCCCTTTCTTCCAATTCCTTCTATTTTGGGAGGAAAGTTTTATTGAAAGATTTTCCTTTTACTTCCTTCCACTTCCTTCCTTTAATAAAACTTTAGAACACACATATTTTTTACTTTCTCTTTATTTCCTTTCACTTTTTTTCTTTAATGAAACTCAGGAACATAGTGCCTAAAATCAGTCCTTTCAAATTAGAATGAGATTGAGAAAAAGAAGAGAAAAGGATCCCCGCTTCTTTTCTCTTCTCTTCTCTCCTATTTTTTTTTCAAGCAAACTAATTAATTACTTCATTAAAAACAAAATACGAGATTTACATCACAATAGAAGGTAGACGGGCAACAAGCTGCGCTGCCACCCCTTTCTGAATTGCGAAACCTAGTCTACCAAAGACAAATCCTTGCCCCCTGGAGATGAACTATTGCTGTGGACGACCCGTTGGACCTTGGTCAAGAAACGAATAGCTTCTGGCGCTAGGGAGCCAAAGGTATCAAAGGCCAAAGGGATAAAGACATGTTGGTTCTCTGCACAAGCTTTAGCATGCTTATCTACTTTCTTCGATTTCGCATTTCGCGATGCTTGCCCAGCTACAAACTCTGTTTCCCTTAAACCAACCAAAGGAGATACCCCTGTGAGGTCCACGCAAGCATGTTTCCCCCTCTCCCAACCAAAGACAAGCAGATCTGCTGGTCGCAGGGTGGATCTCCCTTCCGCAGGGTCGGTGAGAAAATTTACAGGGGCCTCTTTTTTGGTAGAAATCTCAGCTCCTAAATGAAAAACGGAAAAAATTAATAAACATCTCTTCTTCTCTTCCTAAACAAATAGTCATTGCTAGATCCATGTTTTTTTTTTCTTTTCCAATTCCTGACGGTTACAAATTATGAGTGTATATAAATTGTAGGGTTAGGATTAAATTATATTGAACAAATTTTTTTTTAAGGCTCAGCTAAAAGGCAGAGAGGATGGGGAACACCAAGCCTCTAAGCTTGGATCAGGGTGAGCGTGGTCATCACCATGTTATCCTCAAACCTACTTTGATTCGTTGACCATTTTAATTAGCTAAGAGTAATAAAAGATAGGAGTACGGGATTATAGGAAGGAGAGGCCGAGGATGAAAAGAAGGAATGGAATGGAAGGGATGGTGATGTTGTGTTAAGTTGGCTACTGGGGATGAAATAAATATTGTCATTGGATATCATAACACATAGTCTCCTAATCTTAGTGTTATAAAGAACACACATTTCTTTTAAATGTACAGTTAATATAGTTTATTGGTATGATACAATTAAGAATATAACGGTAAAATTGGTTATTGGTTTTTAATAAACTGGTTACCCTATCTAAGTAAACCCAATGAGCGTACGGGCACTTTCACGATGTTGGGTGCCCGGATAGCTAACACTTCAGTTTGTTGGCCGTTCTAAAAAAAAAAGAAACCCAATGAATAGTAAACACTCACATGATGTATAATTATTATTCGAACACTTTATTCATTAAGTTATGAACATCTTTTGTTGAATGAAAGCTCCAAAAGTTTCATTATTATAAAAAAAGATAAAGCAGATGTGTTTACTTTTCTAAAAGTTGATATAGAGTTGTATGCAACTTTGAAACATGATTAAATGAGTTATTTTGAGGTTTGTTTTTTAAATAATAAACATCAATTTAATATTCTGAACTTAGGCTACATGTATGGCAGGCATATGGTTTCCAATTTCATCTTAGTTTAAAATTTCAAAGTCAATATTCTGAACTTAGGCTACATGTATGGCATATGGTTTCCAATTTTGAGGTGAAAGCCCATGACCGATGAGTTTGAGTTAATAGGTGAGAGCACAATCTCGTAGTGTCCCACATGGTCACATGATGGGGGTTGAGACACTTGCACGGATATCGGATTGCCAAAGAGAGTATGCATCATGCCAATAAGGATTGTTAGATACACAAATGCACCAAGGTAAAGGGACCGTGCACACCAGTCACCATACAACAGGGCCGAATGAATGTAACCTTAACGAGTAATGTGTCAATCCAAAGGGATTGTGGTTCAGAGGTCGCTACACGTTGTGACCGAATATGTGAATGTGAAGCGTCCCTTTAGTCATAAAACAAAAAAACCAAAGTAATTTAAGGTAATTAAACTCATTCGGGTGTTGCAATGTGAAGAGCAATCATGCAATAAGACATGCATGATTTGGTGATGAGAGTATGCCACAAGCCGAATAGTCAAGGTCTTGGTGCACTCAAGAATGTGTTTTATGTGCGGTTATTATATCACCCCTAATTATTTTTTGGAGTGAAAAGTATCTCCTTTTTTTTTCTTGTATTTTTTTTATTACGAGTATCTACTTTATTTTCACAACTCTTATTTATTTTCTATTAAAGTGGGCCATGTTTATATAATTCGAAACATCTATAATGAATTAATAACTACACGCATATATAAAAGACAGAATTCACAAACTTTGTTCGCCTATGTTGTTACCATTGAGGCGAAATTTTGTCTTACATTCTTAAGGTGTAACTAAACCTACAAGTGGGGTATGGAGTGGAATCGCGAGTTGGGTTAAGTTACCGCAGTTTTATTTTTTTTCGGTAGATGACATTATGCAGGTATATTTGTCATGCGGATGGCCGCAGTTGAAGAAATTGGCTCTTCATGGTATTCTAATTCTCACTTGTTGGCGGATCTGGAAGGCGAGAAATGATTTTATTTTCAGGGATGCTCGGTGGAATGTGGTGGATATTATTGCGGACATAAAAGCGTTGGGTTTTCTTTGGTTTAATAGTAGATGTAAAAAGGGGGTTATGGGTTGGAAGGATTGGCAACGATTTTCTTTTGATGTAATGTAACATTAGTGGTTTGGGGATCTCCGCCTTGGAGATCTCTTTTTCGTTGTGTTTTAAAAAAGTTTGCCTTCCAAAAAAAAAACTAAACCTACAAGTATTTATTTATTTTAAAGATTTTCTCATAAAATTATGCAACTTATAATCTATAAGCTTTTATGCTATGTATGTTAAAGATCGAGCACCATTAATTAGGGAAAATTGAATGATGAGGTTAGACTTTTGACTCAAAAGTCAGAGTCACCCCTATTTTATACTTAACACGTGACCTAATGCCATCACCTCGTTCAATAGTGTACATAGATGACCCACTTAGCAGCCGAATGTATGAGTTCTTTCTAAATTCTAGAGAAAAATTGACAATCCTTCGTTGCCATTGAGGCCTTATGGTTATGGTCCTATAATGGATCGAGAAATTTACAAGGTCATGACATCATACAACTAAAAATGGTAATTTTCATGGTTATCTTGTATAGTTGTATTCTTCGATCTTCTTTTTAATATTGCAAGCTTATTAGACAATTCAATTGCGATAGCTAGTATGACTAGGACCATATGTGCAACAACGTAACACATAAGAAGAAATGTTAGATATAACTTATATAAGTAATCTAGAAGGAATAAGTTTAGGCAACCTATAATGAGTAACAAGTTGTTTGGTACAATTTTATAAAAATAAATGTTCAATCAAACAGATACGTAAACACAAGAAAACAGATAAAAAGAAGAGAACAAACACGATGATATATAGTGCTAGAGCAAGAGTGCCTCCTACCTTACCTTTTCTTATGTACACTTTCTGAATATCACCCTGAGAAAGCTAGACCCACTAATAGATTATTGTTTGTGATCGACTGCCAAACCCACTTACAAATATTCTTTATGATTAGTATAAAGTATTGTGTCTCAACGAACTTTGAGTTATCCACTCGCCAGTGACGGATCTAGAAGAAAATTTCAAGAGTAGCGGGAAGAAGAAAACTTTCTAGTCAGGGATATCCGATACATAAAACTGACCAGTGTCCCCACTAGTTGGGCTTCGGGATAGTGGGTTTGTGGCCGGGCAAACGGTCATGAGAGCTGAATCCAAGAAAGTGGAAAAGCACGCTAAAGCATGTGAGGATAATCAACATGTTTTCGTTCCCCTGGCCTTCGACACGTTTGGTTCCTTGGCACCGGAAGCGGTGCGGTTTTTGGCTCGGGTTCAACGGGTAGTGCACATCAATTTTTCCACCCCTCAAGGGTGGGGTTTTGTTTTTAACAGATTCAGATTTTCCATCAAAAAAGGGGTGGCGACGCAGCTTGTTGCTAACCTACCTACTCTCCTTATGTAATTTATCCTTTACTTTTAATGGAAATAACTAAAAACGGTTAAAAAATAATAATAAAAATATAAAATAAAACGGAGAATAAAAAAAATTACACTAATTTTCACTTCACCGACAAAATTAAGGGCCAGCGGGTGCTACCCATCCCTCCCACATAGATCCACCCCTACCACTCACATATACTCTATAGTTCATCAATATAATTTAGGAGATTCAAAAAACCGTTAAAAATCATGTAGTATTTAAGGTAAGAAAAGCAAGACATAATATAGAATTGTGAAAAAGTAAGTGCTCCGTCCAACTTCCACAATCATCACCTACCCAACTCACTTTCTTCATATCCCAAACCTAAAATTTTCGAGTATTTATCAAAATTAAAGTGATAATTAGAGGTGTGCAACAAATTAAGAAGTTTAATAATAATAATAATAATAATAATAATAATAATAATAATAATAATAATAATAATAATAATAATAAACTGATCACATCGCGTATATTTCTAAATTGGGTGGTGTGAATCATGATTATTATAAAAATTATAAGTTGAAAGATCAAAAACGGTTTAATATAATTATTTAAGCAACCCTTTAATAAAACTTAACCTTAATAAGCTAAACAACGAAGGTTGAATCTCCTAAACACAAGCCCAAATGATTTTCAAAGGCAAAAAACACACTACTCATGTTTAGTTATGTTTTTAGATAAAAACATAAATGAGTCAAGCCAATTCTCATAGATTAAAACGAAATAAGCCAAGTGAACATGCTGTAATATTCCTCATAAGAAATCGAACCTTTAGTGATTGTATATGAACCGTTCACTTGCCAAACATTTGTTTATTTAATTAAACGAACAAACATGTACACACAATGACGAATCTTAAACAAAAAAACTGGTAGGGCCGGACTCATTTTGGTAGGACCGAACTCAATACATATAAAAATTTTGAAATTTTATGGTAAAATTTACACTACGAAGCGAAAAAGTTGGGCAGGTCGGGGCCTCGTCCGGTCCGAGAGAAGATCCGCCAATGTGTACACACATCATGCTCGCTCTTTTACGTTCGTTTACCTTCAAACTAGAACGTTCACATATGTTTCTTCATTTACGTTCGTTTATTTTCTTTTACACATATACTTAAATTTCTTTATGAATCATAAGCTATACTAATTAGTCCGTCATGCATCAACCCATCACCACTTCGATTTTAGAATCAAGCATTAGGTAATCAACCGACAGACGAGCTAAAAAACAAGAACACGTTCATTTTCTTAACTAACAAACACAAACAAAAAAAATACGTTCATTTAACTGTTCATGTCCGTCCATTTATTACGATACGTAAAATTAAATGAACGAACTGTTGTTCATGTCCGTCCATTAACAAGGCCCGTCGTAATCATTCGCTTCCTTTTTTTTTTGGACGGCTAAGTAGTTTCACCCGTGACTTCCCACCTCATGCATTGTCTTAACCGGGCCTACTTCAGTGGGAGTCGAACCCTTGACCTCACCCGGGCGAGAACCCACCTATGGTGTTAAACCCTCCCACCTCAACCATGTTGCCGTGACTTCCCACCTCATGCATTCGCTTCCTTTTACAATTATACAATTACTTTATTAATTAAAAAAAATAATAGTAAAGGAAAAAAATGTGCTGTGGAAAAACCCTTTTGGGGAAGAAGACTTCACAAAGACTTTTCACCAAAAGAACATAAAGATTGCTGCATCATTCTCTGCAAATCAACCATTTTTCTTCACCATGAAGAAGGGAAATTTAGCCCCAAATCTTAAACTAAGCCTCCCTTCTCCTGATGAATCTTCACTTGCTAGATTCTTGTACAATTCTTCTTTCTTTTACTCTTTTTTTTAATTTATGATCAGGGGTGTGTTTGTTATTAATAAATAATAATAATAATTGCATCTTTATACTTGTTTTGGTTGTGTGGAATGTGTAATATTGTAGAACTGAATCTGGGACATTTATGGATGGTGATCTGCTAGTGAACAGAGATGGTATCAGAATTGTTTCTCAGAGCCAATCTGATACTGTAAGTTGTTTTTATTTTCTGTTTTGGATCTGGGTTTCTTTGCATTTTATTGAAAGTTGATAATTTTAGTTTTTAGGGTTAAATTTTGTAAAGATCATCAACTTTGCTGGTATTATTTGATTTGATCCAATGGGTCAGAATTGATGATTGTATTTGATTGGAAAGTTGTAATCTTTGATGTTATTTAGGTGTAGAATGTTGGGAATCTTAAAAAGAGGTATTTAAGATTGAGTTTAATGTAGGAATCTTGTAGGTCATGTATCAGTCACTTATTCGTGCAGACGGATATTCGTTGCGCCCTTCGTTTTTCGATCAGAATCAAGTTTATTCGTTTATTGTGTTATTCAAAAGCATACAAACACTTTTAGTGTCTAGAGGAAGAAAATTAAAATACTGTTATTATGGTATCACTAAATTCAAATCGCTAGGCTCTAGTCTGTAAGTTGAATACCGACTAGCAATTAATCGGGATTAATCGGGATTAATCAGATTGAGATTTTTATATGTAATTTTTTGTTTTATATATATAAACACACATTTTATGTGTAATTTTTTAAGTAGACAAGTTGTGGCAGGAATCGCCGATTTTTAGCGCCGATTTTTGGCCGACTAGGGCCGATTACGACTGACTAGGGCCAATTACGGCCGACAAGCGACTAATGGACCGATTAGCAAAAAGTTAGTCAGTTGCCGGCCGAATAGCGACTAATCGCCGACTAGTCACCAACAAGTCCCGATTTTTACAACGCTGACTAAATTCGGTAGCATTCAACACAGATATGTCAACTGATTTCCTTTTTTTTTTCCTCACTGACATTGCAATTGTTTTGGTTCAGCCACCTCTTATCCAGCCATCTGATAACCAATTAAGCTTAGCTGATTTTGATGCAATTAAAGTTGTTGGTAAAGGAAACGGTGGAATTGTTCGCTTGGTGCAGCACAAATGGACCGGCCAGTTTTTTGCTTTAAAGGTAGTTTCAACTTTCAACCATATTATCATTTAAGGTTTGATAATGACAATCCTAAGGTTGTTGGTATCAAATATCTTATACCTTCATGAAAATGAAGTCTATTTGACATGAAAATTCCGTGCTTTCCTTTTAGAAAATCTTTAGAAAAATTGTATTTTTTATTTCTTGCGAGTCTTAGAAAAAAAAAAAAAAAAAACTTTTTGGGATTTTCTTTGACAAGGAAACCTGAGAAACGTTGACGTGGTTGAATGTTTGTTATATAAATTTGTTACTGAATGAGGAAGAATTTCATTACAAAGCTTGTGTTAATAGTGTCTTTGTCCTAACGTGTTTGTTTGAATTCAGATGATTCAAATGAATGTAGATGAGCCGGCTCGCAAGCAGATTACAAAAGAACTTAAAATTAACCAATCGTCACAGTGTCCAAATGTTGTTGTGTGTTACCAATCTTTTTATGATAACGGTGTCATCTCTATAATCTTGGAGTACATGGATGGAGGATCTTTAGCTGATTTTCTCAAAACCGTTAGATCAGTTCCTGAACCTTTTCTTGCAGCCATCTCGAAGCAGGTCAGAAATCTGCAAAAAAAAAAAAAAAATTCAAATTGAATATGACACATGATTATACTCTAAACATGAAAAAAAAATGAAAATAGGTACTGAAGGGTTTATGGTATCTACATCATGAGAAGCATATCATTCATAGGGACTTGAAACCGTCAAATTTGCTTATAAATCACCGAGGTGAAGTCAAGATCACCGACTTTGGTGTTAGCGCCATACTTGCAAGCACATCCGGATTGGCTAATACTCAAATTGGCACATTTAATTATATGTCTGTGAGTACCTTTTCCATTTGAAGTCATAAAATAGTCATTTGTATCATAGTTATCAAAAGCCATCGTGTTGACCGCCTAGGCGACCAATTTCCTAGAAGCCACCAGATCTCGCTTTTCCCTCCTAGATAAAAAAAGCCACGGTCTGATTTTTAAAACCTAATCCCCTGACTAATATAATCGACCAATACATACCAATTTATAGAGATATATCTAAATCTCAATCAAATCTTTTT
This sequence comes from Ambrosia trifida, assembly GCA_028751855.1. Classification (NCBI taxonomy): domain Eukaryota; kingdom Viridiplantae; phylum Streptophyta; class Magnoliopsida; order Asterales; family Asteraceae; genus Ambrosia; species Ambrosia trifida. The sequence continues at coordinate 77,907,381 of CM054132.1, forward strand.
TTTTTTAATATATTTGATTTTTAAAACACTTATAGATATTGATTATTTTTCAATATATAAACACCTCAACTCATTGATTTACCATCAACTAATAATGTCTACTACATAGTTTTCAAAGGCTAAATCAGTAAGTTTATATTTATATTATTTTATAAGATGATTGTTATTTGTAATGATTTGGTGATTTTTTTATTTTTTTATTTGCGCTTTTTTTTTTTCTCAGGCGCCCGCGCTTTTTTTGCGCTTCTCGCCTAGGCCACAGGCGGAGCCTAAGCGCCTTGAGTGCGCCTCGCGCCTTTGATAACTATGATTTGTATGTTGATGATTAATATTGCTTTTTGTTCCTATGCTTTCAGCCTGAAAGAATTATTGGAGGCAGTTATGGTTATAAAAGTGATATATGGAGCTTGGGTTTAGTTTTACTAGAATGTGCGACGGGCCAATTTCCATACTCTCCACCACAGCCAGGGGAAGGATGGGTCAATTTTTATGAGCTTATGGAAACCGTTGTTGGTCAACCACCGCCTCATGCACCTTCTGATAAATTTTCTCCTCAGTTCTGCTCGTTTATTGAAGCATGGTAAATTATAATATTTTATTAATGCGGATATTCTTTTATCTGTATTTGAGATGGTAAAATGGGTGGGTTCTTTAAGTTGGGTAACATATCACACTGGGTCGGTTGGATTGACCTGCAAACATTTTTTGTTGAAATTTTGAAGGTTATAATACTTGATGTGTTTCTTGCGGTTACAAAAGCTGTATTATTTCAATATTAACCTATTTTTTCTTATAAAGCAATTTTGGGAGGATGTATGCTTTTGAGTACACTTTGGACGCCCTTTTGACTCATTTGACCTAGGGCTGGCAATTCAGACACGAACACGATAACCTGACACGAATCTACACGATTTTAACAGGTTTCGTGTTTGGCCTTAACAGGTCGACATGTTAAGACCTGTTTATTTTCGTGTCGTGTTCGTGTCTTAACAGGTCTTATCGTGTTTCTTATCATGTCTTGTCGTGTCTTGTCATCAGTGGCGAATCTTGACCCGAAACTTCAGGGGGTCGGAAGTCACTAATTTCGGGGGGTCGAAACCTTATATACCAAAAAAATTCTATACGAATACTATATAATCGGGACTTCTGAGCGAAAATTCCGGGGGGGGGGGGGGGGGGGGGGTCGCCCGCCCCTTAAAAGAATCGCCCCTGCTTGTCATTTTTATCGTGTCTTGTCGTGTTAACCTGTTTTACCAAGTGTTCCTTATCGTGTCTTGTCGTGTTAACCTGTTTTACCAGGTGTTCCTTATCGTGTTAACCTGTTATACACAGGTTCGTGTTTGAAAAAAATGACACGATTAGATTTCGTGTCGTGTCGTGTTCGTGTTTACAGGTTTTGTGTTCATGTCTTAACAGGTTCTTATCGTGTTAACCTGTTATACACAGGTTCGTGTTTGAAAAAAATGACACGATTAGATTTCGCGTCGTGTTCGTGTTTACAGGTTTTGTGTTCGTGTCTTAACAGGTTCGTGTAACCTGTTATGCCAGCCCTAAATTTTGACCGCTATTTTAGAGATTAAGTATAACTAAAAGCAATCCATTTATTGTTAACTATGTTGAATAAACCTGGCCCTCCATTTTCAGAATAGGCTTAGAGAAGCCTTTTAGAAGTCCTAAGTTGTGGGGTGCTCAAATGGGCCTGGGCCTGGTCATGGGCTGCTGCATTTAGGCCCAAACCCCTTCTTAGAATGTCGTTGCGCCACAACCATGCCCTACTCACCTCACATCTCCATCGTCTAACGAGAACGAAATTTGTTGTTATTTTAGCGTGCAGAAAGATCCCAAGGACAGGGCATCAGCAAATGAACTTATGGTACATTTACCTTTCGACAAAATTGTGAACAATTTTTATAATATCATTCAAGATTGTAAACTCACTTAGATGCTTGTTTTCTGTCTTGATCTCCAGTCGCACCCGTTCATCAGTATGTATGATGACAGGGCAGTAGATCTTGCATCTTATTTCACTGAAGCAGGATCCCCTCTTGCAACATTGTTATGAGTCCCTGGTACGTATTGATCCCATACATATAAACGTTCTTGCGTGTGTGGTATGATCAGTCACTACTCATCTTGTGTGCCACACTAAACTGAAGGCAGCGAAATATATTATGCAATAACAATAAAATTAAATGATTTAGGGGTGGTTGGGATTACTTATTTTAAAAGAAAAGTATGTGTTTTGTGCATTAAAGATGCAGTTTAGGACTCATTTGATGTGCTTCTCTTTTATGCCTGACCCATTACAGATTAAAGATAACCTGAAATGACCACTTATAAGTAAATGAATCGTAGGGGTGTAAACGAGCCGAGCCCGAGCTTGACTAGGCTCGAGCTTGGCTTGTTGAGGCTCGAGCTCGGCTCGATACGAGCCTACCATTCTGAGCTCGAGGTAATCAAAAAATAATTTTTAAACGACCTAAAAGCTTGGCTCGAGCTCGCCTCAATAGCTTAAACGAGCAAAAGCTCGGCTCACTAACATTATTAATTAAAACTGAACATGTTCAAAGTACAAAATCGCATACATAAGAAAAATAATATATTATTAATTAAAATTGAACATATTCAAAGGACAAAATCGCATACATAAAAAAAATAATATAACACTGGTTTGGGCTCGCAAGCCTAAACGAGCTTTGTACATAAGGCTCAAGCTCATAGAGTCATATTTCAGCTTCGAACTCGGGCTCGTTAAGGCTCGGCTCGCTCGAGCTTTTTACATAGCCGATCCCGAGTAGCTCTCGAGCCGCTATGTGTCATTTACCCCCCTAATGAATCGGAATTGCTACTTCTTACCATAAATTTATCTCTACACCTTATATTTGATGTTAGTTTAATATTCTCAAAATTCATATATATCATATATTTTGGTAAATGCAGATTGCTAGGGTAGTGAGTGTATATTGCAAGGGCCAAAGATTTCACTTTTTTTGTTGTATCATCATGACTCGAGTTTAAAGTTGGCAACTAGTTCCTGAAGATGATAACTTTACCTATTTAATGAGGATTTGTAATACTTCAATTCTCAGGGAATGTGTTATAGAATTTTTATCATACCTTTTTAAGTAATGTTTGATATCAGAAAGTTTACTAATCAGACTGAACCAATTGAGAAACCGATGATTAGACTATAATTATTTCAAAACATGGTTCTTAAGTATAGTTTTGTAAATAATTTAGGTGTGATTACACAGTAAACATTTACTTATTTTTTTATGAATTTATAAAAATAGTACCTTGAATATATTATAAATTTTGTAACATTAGAATAAATAAACAATTTTTTCTAGGGTAAAATGTCATTTTTGTTCATGAGGTTTGGTCACTTTTGCGACTTTCGTCCAAAAGTTTATTTTTTTTGCATCTGGGTCCTTAAGGTTTTCAAATCTTGTCAATTTCGTCCAGCTAACTAACCTCGTCTATATTTAACTGTTAAGTTGAGGGCAATTTTGTCTTTTTAATAATAATGATAATAATATAATAACAATAGTAATAATAACTCCTACCCTACCCCATATCTCCAAACAAGTTACGACTACAAAACCACCAGATATACCACCACCAATTAACACCTGTTGTACGAACATTGATCCACAAAACAAAAAAATTAAGTGCTTGTGTGACACCAGGTAAATAACAAGCTACTACCATCGCACCACCTTGAAAACCAAGAATAAGAGAAAGAAAAACATAAAAGTTATGGTTAATTCTCCGATTAACTTCCATCTCCGATGGAATTGCGGGATCTTTTATCGACGAGCACCACCCTTCTTTTCCCCTAAGTCAGTAGCGGTTGTGGGGTTCTTAGCTTCTCCGACAACTAGAGATAGTAGAGAGAGATTTATTTTAGTCTTTTTACGAAAAGTTAACAGAAAAATGGATAGAGTTAGTGAGTTGGATGTAAACGGCAAGATTTGGAAACCTTGAGGACCCAGATGCGAAAAAATAAACTTTTGGACGAAAGTCGCAAAAGTGACCAAACCCTAGGGACAAAAAATGGCATTTTACTTTTTTTTTTTTCTATGTAAAGCATGTCAAATGTTATCAATATTTAAATTCATTTAAACATGTCTAGAAATATTGTAGGGTATATTTTACATTACATTTTGAGAGCGTTCTGCGAGTCTATGACAACTGTTGAGTTGAATCTAAACAAAATCTAACTATGAATAAAAATCCAAATAGTTCTTTTGTTTGTTATATAATTTTGAATAAGTTCATGCTATTCTTAGAGTGTGTTTGGGATTGCGTTTTGAATCTGATTTTTAGATTATTGCGTTTTGAAAACGCAGATAATCAGTTTTTAGTGTTTTGGACTGCGTTTTGAAAAAACGCAGATAATCAGTTTTTTAGGCTATCAAAACGCAATAATCTACAAGCAGCTCCACCACTGCTTTTCCAAAACGCATAATCTATTTTGAATATCAATCCCAAACACCCCCTTGATGTACAAAGTGTAATTTTTTTTTATAAAGTGCGTAATTTTGATTTCCTTAGTTTTCATTTGTTATTTTTTTTTTCACTCGTAAGTCGATGCGTAGTTATGATTTTCTTTCATGCATAGATTTCAATTGATATTTCCTTAGTTTGTAATCATTAGATCTTTCGTGTCTAATTTCTTGTTACATTTTATACATTAAGAGCCCTTTGTACATTACCCTTCCCCATAGAATTTTAATAATGCAAAATTGTAGACAATTTTTTTCGTTTTATAAGTCACTTGACCGTTTCGTCATGCATACCTTTTTTTTGGGTTCTAGGATTCATACACCCAGTGATATCACATTTGGGGGTGTATAACATCACATTCTGAGTATGTGGCAGCTTCCTGTTGGTCTGTGATGTAGGTCAAGGTGTATGAATCCTAATTATTTGGTGTATGGTTCCTAAATACCTTTTTAAATAATAGAAAGAGTATAAACTCAGATTTCAAGAGCACAAACACAATCTCCACGACTCCAACCCATCCAATACTACGTACATATTTATCAGAATGTATTTATTTGCCAGTTTGACTATGTATCCTGTTTGCTTCACTTTTCTTTTCAGTTTTATACATGCATGTGAACAAAATGAAGGCCTGTCTAGATTTTGAATCGGTCAATATATATTAAAAAGTATATGAAAGTCGTGTTTATTTTCCAAAAGAAAAGGGAAGGTAATTTTGGATGATAACTTGATGCATTTTAGTACAAAATCAATTAAGTTGAAAAGAACAAAAATATGTAAATCTATCTGCTTAAATAGCATGCATACCCACACTACACCATGGGATAACGTTTTTTGTTTACCTTGCAACTGGTTGTTTTTGAAATCTTAGCGTAATGAAAACACACTTACCAATGATATATTTAGAAAGCACGAAAAGCTGGTTGTCATTGCAAAAACGCTTAAGAAAAATGATTTTTTTTTTTTTTAACGAAATATAAATTCATTCCAGGACAAAGAAAATGAATAAGAAAAATTTAAAATTAATAAGTTAAATTTAACTAATTAATAAATATAAAAATAAGTTAAATGGCCGAAATATAAAAAATAGAATACACTAATATATAGGTGTCATAAAATTAAAAAAAATAAAATTATACTTATAGAATTTAATACTTTGTACAATTATATTTGTAAAATATGTCATTAAATACCAAAACAATGGCGTTTCTCAATGGCCCTAAACAAAAGTGTAATTTGCAATGGACAATGCGATAAAGAGTTGTACTATAAGTTTTAGCCATTCTTAAAGACCTCTTAAAATTCGACGAAATTATTGTACTATCTCTACAATATGTTTTATATAGTAATATACATATACTAGTTTATACCCCGGGAGCGTCCCGGATTGAGAAATTTAAGTAAAGTGAATAAAATTAGAAGTATCTAAACTATAAAAATGACATCTGTCAATATATGATTAATGAATATTATTATTATTATTATTTTAAACAAATCTCTGCCATAAGTTATCATATTCTAATATAAAAAAAGGGTAATTGGGTCGGGTATCACCTAATCCCAGGTCCGACCCAAACCCACAATTTTTTTTAAACTAATTCCAAACCTGACACAATACCTGTCGGGTTACAAAAAATAGTCATTTTTTTCTCCGTTTTTTATATAACACTATGGTACTCGTTGGAAAGATAATAAAATGCTCGTTAATTTGGTGTAATTTTTTTCTTAAAAAAAATCTCGTATATAAAATATATTAACATTTAAAAGTTATTAGAGGAAACATGAGAGACAAAATAATAAAGTTTTAATATTTACATTTAGTAGATTAAGTATTTAATAGATTATGTTAAATCATATTTAAACCATATTTATTTCTTTTTTTAATTGGTCTAGAGTTGCCACATCACATCCTATGTGGCATCTCTCAAAAGAGAGATTGCATAATATTATGACATGTCATTAAAAATGCTTTGGTTTATTATATATATATATAAATATATAGATATAGATAGATATAGATATAGATATAGATGAGGTAGGTATATTCTATTACAGTATACAATTGAATTGTTTATGGCGTTAAAAAGAAGTTATGTACTAAGACTATCAGGAGTGGGGGCGGGAAAGGGGCGGGAAGGGGGGGAACACCACCGCCGGTAGGGCGGGAAGGGTGGCGTGGGGCTGGGGGCGGGGAGAGGTTCACCGGCGTGGGGGAGATGTGGGGGACTACGTGGCACGCGATGATTGGTCAGGTTTTTTTTTTTATTTTTTTTTTAACTTTAACACAATATAATATTATTTCCTTCCCCCCCCCCCCCCCCCTCTTCCCCCCCCTTCCACTCCCCACAATTATTTTCCCCCCCACAAGGGTCCCACAAGTGCCACATGGCGCTTCATCCCCCTCTTTCCCGCCCCACCACTCCTGATAGTCTAAAAATAACTATTTTTTTAAACAGTTAAAATCAACCTACATAATACACCATTTTTCCATCAGGCTATCCTCGTGAAGACTAAAATTGACTATATTAGCCTTATTTTTGGGCCTTGGTAGCAACTAATTAATGGTATTGTTTATATGAAAGGTTTTTGGTAAACTCGGAACCATTTTGGTCTAAAACAAATGACTTTTTGACAGTGGGTCAAATATGCAATTTAAGACTAAGAGGTCATTAATCATGAAGCGCATTCACTCAAGGAAATGGATGAAAACGTGTGTCTTGGGTGTATGTGTGCATGATATGTTTCTGTGTATAGGTATTTTTACGATTTGGTTTTAACTTTTAATGTACAATTTACAGCTTGAATCATAAGTCTAGATGTAAGTTTATGTTTTAATTGTTTAATTTTAGGCTTCCAATGATTGTGTACATATATGATATATACGCAGGCATGCATACATTCATACATGCATAATCTATAGAAATAGGGAAAATAGATTTTAATACTCCCAACTATCGCATGTTGGCGGATATTACTCTGAACTTTCACTTTGGCCAATAACACTCCCAACTTTCAACTTATTTTCTTCCATCACCCCCAGGTTTTTACATTTTGGCCACGAAGACTAACCAGGTTAGACCTCCGTTAGTTTGGGGGTGATGGAACAAACTAAGTTAAAAGTTGGGAGTGCTATTGGCCAAAGTGAAACTTGGGAGTGATATCTGCCAATAGGCGATAGTTGGGAGTATTAAAATCCATTTTCCCATAGAAATATTGTAATAAATACATTTGTATATTATGTTAATACAAAAAGGAAGAGAGATAGTTGTTGGAAATATGAATTTTACTAACTCTCGATACAAATAATAATAGTTCATATGAGTGAAGAAACAAAAGTCTACCTCTATAAGGAATAGAGCAGACCTGCTTCCACAAGTAAGATCCTTCACTAGAATGAATGGCTCCTTTGGTGATAGTGACCTGAAAAACACAATCTCCTATGTGGGGCGACCGCCTCGAATCCCAGAGGATTCTACTTAGCAGACACAAAAACGTGGTCGGCACTAGTGTGTTCTTCAGGGATTTCTGAATGACCTATTCAAGGAGACGAAGTGCTCCTTAAATAGGTTCCGCACGGGCCTCGACATTCACCCTTAACTTACCCAGTGGGCTGAGGCCCAGTTAAGGGCTTGCCTCCACATCGGCCCGGGATTAGGCCCAACAAGATATAATATGTGACAGGTAAGAAAACATAAAGGACGATCGTACCGTTTTCTCTGACGTGGCATCGTGTGATTGGCCACAGGTCTGATCGAATATGATTTGCCGTCGATTGTACTATTGTCCCCTCTGTAGGCCTTCGTTAGTGGAGATCTTTGTTGAGGTGGTCCCATGCATTCTTATTGGTTGACATGTACAGGAGACGTACTGTTTGTCTCCTGCGGGTTTGATCTTGGACACGTGTGATTCTCCTGCTGGTTGATCGTGCAACATGCTCCTTGCCACACGTCGTTGGACCTTGATTGGCTCGTACCATGTTGTACGATCGTACATGCTATCGCCACGTGTCTGCTTCTGGCTTTATCCTATAAGCCATGGCGGATGCTGGTGTTGCATCCGCAATTGGTGGTTGCATCCCGCTCCCTGGCTGGTTCGTCCGCACCCGCAGGTGGTGGGCTCAACTTGCCCATGGTTGATCTTGTTGTAATCATTTGGGCATTGTGGCCCTGTTCCAGTCTTTGGGCCTGAGCTTTGGGTAGGGGCCCAAGTAAATTTGGGTCCCTACCCCTTCAATGAGTTATATAAATTTATGGGTTGCGGGTTGCGTTTACCTTGTTGAGAGTTTAAAGTGAACGAGATATCAATGCTCAAAGTAAGTAAAGAGCCAACATGATCGGTAAGTTTCTTCAATTGTTTTTTTTATACAACTCTTAAACGGTGACATGTGCAAAAATTGATTCTAATGGCCTAAAAACTTCAAACTTGTACATGTCTTGACCTAGAGCCATGAATGCCGAACCAATGTATGATGTCATAAATGAAACTTTTGTTACTAAACATATTAACTACATATTAAGGTCAATTAAAACTAGGGTTGGCTAAATGTACTCTCCTTTTTTACTAATTGCACTCCCTTATAAAAAAAACAGTTTAAAAGTTATCAAATTCCATCCTTCTACTTTAAAAAAATCATTTTAGTAACTCATCTACTTCGTGTAATCAACCCTTTTTAAGTTACTCACCTCATGAACATCATCTTCATCACATAATTGAACCATCGTCGTCTCATGAATCTCGTCATCATCTCGGTGGTACAAAGCCCCATCTAAAATATTGTTAGTTTTAATCTTTATGATTTAATTACTATAGTTTGAGACAAACTTAGATCAGGATAGAAGAGAAAATTTTATAAAAAAAATATAAGGTTTAATTATGTTTATTTAAAAACTTTAAGGAGAGAGTGTAATCAGTAAAATAATATAAAGGGAGTGTATTTAGCAACACCCTTAAAACTATTAAAACATTGTTTTAGACAATTATTCATCATGTAGTTATATGAAAATACGTTGTTTAGAAAAAAAGAGAAGCTTATGCTTGAAATAGTGCTCCATTCCACCAAACCTAGAGACATGGTGGTCTCTAGTGCATTACGTATTACAAAACTTCTACTTTGAAGGGATTGAATAGGTCAAAACTCTAAAGCGTGTCAAAAAAGCGAGGAATGGCCACAAGTTTCAAAGTAAACCTTTGAAGGAAAAAAACACTTAGTAATGATTATTTGTTGCCAATAATCTCTCCTAAGATGGTGGTTTCTTCAAAGAGAAAGTAAAAGCTTTCTCCTTTTTTTTTCCTCTTTATGTTCACTAAAATAATTTTCATGTTATCTTTTCGATTAATAAAACATAAGTATATTTCGAAACTAGTTGTTTACCTGTTTTAACAAGCAATCTTTTCTTAACTAACTAATAAGGTAGTGTTGAAAGTTAATCCTAAAATACGTATGAGTTGAAAGTTGAAGGACCAAGGTGAAAGATTAGTATAAATTAGTTTAAATGTTTATAATTATCTTATTTGATTAAACTAGTAGAGATAATTATGTAAGTTAGTATTAGATATCAATGATATCATTGCTAGAAGTATTTGAATAGGATTAGTATGGTTATTTTAGTATAAATAGGGGTCTAGCTTAATGCTTTTATTTGTCCATTGTGTAAGTTCGTTTGGTTGAATAGAAAGAGTCGCGGGTTTGTCTCCCAAAATATCTCGTGTTCGTATTTGATCTGATTGTCTAGGCAAACATGTAGAGAGGTGCAGTGGCGAAACTTGGTTTCGGAATCGGCGGGGGCCGAACTCAATTTTTTTCGATCGGTAGTGGAAAATCGGCGGGGGCCGGACTCAACCCGGACTCAATTTACCTATGAAAATCGCAAATTTTCACTACCGCGCCAAAAAACAGGGGGAGCAGGGCCACCCCTGACCCCAAGTATACTTCGCCTTTGGAGAGGTGTATATGAGTCAACCTTAGGTTTGAGTTCGGTTTGTCTAACATTGCAAAACTTCGAGCTGTATATATAAAATTTATGCTTGGTTCGTTACAAATTGTTCAATCCTGGGTTAAAGTTTATAATTATAATATATATAGGGGATGGTTAACTTGAGAACGCTAAATATTGTAAGAACCGTGAGAACAAATGAGAAAACCAATCAAAATTATTTTTTTTCAATACAAACCTAATTATAATTAAAATACACATTAAAAAACAAATTTTCTTTCCAAATAATTCATCTTTTCTTGCAAAAACAATTCCAAATTAACTTTTTACACATGTGTAAAAACAATATATTTATGTATACGTCGCGTAAATTATGTTTTTAAGACTGTATTTTAATAATAAAGACATGTGTAAAAAGAAATTTTGAATTTGAATGGTTTTAGATAGCGTTTTTGCGGTTCGCATGAAATATATGACTTCTCAAATTAGTCTTCCTATAACTAAAAAATATATACTTTCTAATAAAACTATACAATCTGATAGTATATAACTAAAAAATTATAATAGGCAATAACGAATCTGACCTATTATATTATTATAAGTTGATGGAGAAAAACTAAGACGAGACAATGGAGAATCACATGCAACATGGGATATATGCACATGAAACCTACAAAAGCTCCGAATTTTTTTTAAAAAAAACTAACTTTTTACATGTTATGGTTACTCAGTTTTTCAGCCTTTTAAGGCTCTCTATTGAACTCACACCTTTAATCTATATATCATTGTAAAAGTTTTAGAAAAATTTAATCTCAAGCTACACAGTCCCTCAATAAGAGTCATTACATGATATATGTATGATTAACATCATGTAATTTAATCTCAAGGGGTGGCGGCGCAGCTTGTTGCCCGCCTGCCCGCTATCTTAATGTAATTTTCTTTATCATGTCTTATTTTTATTTTTTTATTTTTGAGCATCAAATCCTAAATTTTACAAGATAAATACATTATACCATGATCTTATACAAATTTGAACTCTCAAGCTTTTAGGTGTAGAGTACATCATTTGTCACCCATATGATTATATGAAAGTGGTATTTTTACTTTAAACACATTAATATTAGAGATGTTAATAATAATACAAGTGGAAGATGGGAACAAAATAAAAGCCCACCAAACCTTCTGCCAGAATTTAAGAGTGTTGAGACCTTTGGAAAGAAGTTATGGGGGTTGTGAAATAGGACCACACACTTGTTTCAACAAAATCGTGTATTTTATCATTTTATGACACCACTAGTAAATTATTAAATCCTCAATTAAATTCTAAGGTTTCAAACCTCAAATTAGATTATGACATTTGCAATACCTCATACATTTGATCATCAAAAATCAACGCCAATATTTCCATATAAATATGTCACCTCTCTTTCTCAAAACCACAGAATACACAAATCTTGACAATGTCTTATTTTTCAATATTTCTTGTGCTTATATTCTTACTAACATCACTTTCTCCCTTATGTTTATCAAACCCTTTTCAAGATGGCTTCCATCAATGTCTTTCGGTTAATACCGACTCTTTAACTCAACTCCCTAACATCTTTTTCACCCCAAACACCACTGCTTTCACACCTCTTTTAAACTCAACTGCTCAAAATCTTCGTTGCATCGCCCCTTATGCCGCAAAACCCGAGCTTATACTCACCCCATTACACGAATCCCACATCCAAACCGCGGTTGTATGCGCAAAGAAACTCGGTATACAACTTCGGTTTAGAAGTGGAGGACATGATTATGAAGGGATATCTTATACATCCGTTATGGACCTTCCTTATGTTGTTATTGATTTAGCCAAACTACGTGGCATTGATGTTGATGTTGAGGATGGTTCGGTTTGGGTTCAAGCCGGTGCAACCATTGGTGAGCTTTACTATCGAGTTGCCGAGAAAAGTAAGACTCATGGAATCCCGGCAGGGCTATGCACGAGCCTAGGCGTAGGCGGGCACATCACGGGTGGTGCATATGGTTCCATGATGAGGAAATACGGGCTTGGGGCCGATAATGCACTCGACGCGAAGATTATTGATGCAAACGGCCGATTATTGGACCGGAAAGCCATGGGGGAGGATGTGTTTTGGGCTATCCGTGGCGGGGGTGGGGGTAGTTTTGGAGTTATAGTTTCTTGGAAACTTAAACTCGTGCCTGTCCCTGAAACCGTCACGGTTTTTAATGTCAGAAAGACACTGGAACAAGGTGCCACTAATATTCTTTACAAGTGGCAACAAGTAGCCCCCCAACTTGATGACAATCTTTTCATTAGGGTTTTGATACAAAATGCTAATGTACCAAATACAACTAAAAAAACCATAGCTACAACTTACAATGCACTCTTTCTTGGAGATGTTGACACACTTCAAGAAATCATGAAAGAAGGTTTCCCTGAATTGGGTCTCACAAAAGCTGATTGCTATGAGATGAGTTGGTTAGAATCTGTCTTGTTCATAGCCGGTTACCCGAAAAGCGTTCCGACGGCCGTCTTACTCGCGGGAAAACCAGCTTTCTTGAACTATTTCAAAGCAAAATCAGATTTTGTAACAAAACCAATTCCAGAAGAAGGGTTAGAAGGAATATGGAAAAGATTTTCAGAAGAAGAAAGCCCATTAATGATTTGGAACCCATATGGAGGAATGATGGGTAGAATTCCAGAATCATCAATCCCATTTCCTCATAGAAATGGGACACTTTTCAAGATTCAGTATGTGGACAGTTGGATGAGTCCTGAAAAAGCAGTGATGAACAAACATGTTGATTGGATTAGGAAGTTTCATAACTACATGACTCAATATGTGTCAATGTTTCCAAGACAAGCTTATGTGAATTATAGAGATCTTGATCTTGGAATGAATGACAAAAATGGTGATGACACAAGTTTTGTGAAGGCAAGTTCTTGGGGAACAAAGTACTTCAAAGACAACTTCAATAGGTTGGTTAAGATCAAGACTGAGTTTGATCCTGATAACTTCTTCAAACATGAACAAAGCATTCCTGTTTTACCTTTGAAAAAGAAAGTTAAAAAATTCAAGCATGTGAAGAAGGAAAATGGTAAAAAGTGTAACAAGGGTAAAAAGGGAAGAAAGGTAATTCATCACTAATATTAAGTTATGAGTGTAACTTTTATATTTATTAAATTTTGATTAGTGGAGTATGGGAAGCATAAGTTATAATGGAGAATATGTGATCAAGAGTGAGCGTGTTTATGGTGTTTTTATGTGTAATAGACTAATAGTGTCATGGGTTGTAATCACATACATTATAGGCATAGGGTATCATGTGGAATGTGATAACCATTAATGGTTGTAATAACATAAGGCTATCTTTTCTTTAAGCTTTGATGGATTTTCGTTTTAAAATATATTTTTAACAATGTTATTTCTACTATACTATACAATAAATACACTATTGCCAATATTTGAATCTAGACATCCATCAAATAAGCTACCATAGATTAGCTTTGAAGTGATTGTTATTCTAAATCAACTAAACTACCTTGTAGATCATTTATTTTCTTTATAAGTTAAAATCATAATAAAAAGATAATAAATAGTAATATTTATTAATAATAATGATTATTATCCTATCTATTAATAATTCAACTCTATAAACAGTACCAGTGATAAGATTGTGATTTTGAGTTTTGGCAGGGGTATTAGTGTATGTGGCTAAAATCTCAAAAGGAAAAAAAAGCCAAAGATTAGGGTTTCAGGTAGTGTCATCAAAGTGTATCTGGTAAAGAAAGACACATGGTTCTGATATTCAAATTGTACTTCTGATGATTTTATGATATTAACCTTTTGAAGCTACCTTCTCAATGTAATACGTGTTTTAATTGATACCTTTGGTTAGCAGAACAATTTTAGGGCCACGTGAGTTTTCTGGTAACGGGTTATCATGGCCACCATAACAATAATGGTTTAGTAATAATAATAATAATAATAATAATAATAATAATAATAATAATAATAATAATAATAATAATAATAATAATAATAATAATAATAATAAACAAGGGTCAGATTGTAAAGTAAAGAGGTTAAGTGTACGTAACTTATAAAAATAGCAAAATAGTAACTTTTAAACGGCTTAAATTACATTAAATCCATTTTCAACAAAGCTCGAACCCTTGACCTTAATAGAATAATACCTCAACTCTAATAGTTTTGTTAATTAAACCCAACCCCCGTCCCCTACCCCCACAAAATAGTATTCTTTACGTAACCATTTGTGAAATTAAACTAGGTGGTTGAGGACTAAGTTCATAACTTATAAACCATATCGATGATATCCGTAAGTTGGATCAAACAACACAAATCATCTGTATTATAATTTACTTTAATAAAAAATATAGTGTTTAAATAAACACTTGTTAGTTAATTTTCATTTTCTGTACCATAATTGGAGAGATATTTACTTCATTTTTAAAAGAACGATGTTAATATTCCGGTTATAGTACATAAGCATCAAATAACTAGTATATATTTTGTACATATAAAAATTAACTGTGAAAATCACATATAAATACTAAATATCATCTCATGATTCTAATTGTTTTAATTACATGGTGATTTTTGTTTCCGAAAAAAGTAAAATATTACATAACTGTGATGTAGGAATGAGCATTACAAATATTGCGGATAACCATTAACCATCTTGTGATTAAATTATTAACTCAATCATGCGTTGTTAAGTAGAATATGAGAGTGAGGTGTCATAAACCATTTGAAAAACATATATTTTATTTAAGTTGTCTACCAAAAGATAATTTAATATTTTCAATTTTTGGACGTTTATGATAAAATTTATTATTGATAAAGACTTATATCTTGTGAGGTTCATGAAAGCTGGTCTTTTGTAGTTGATGCACCATTTATAAGTATTCAAATGGCAATAGATTCAAGATTTGGTGACAAGCTTTATGATGTAACAATTAATTTTAATATATAGAACACACATCATCTTTCTGATATAGCATGCGTAGCAGTTTAATCTATTTCAAGATCGCTATGATGCAATTCAAATTTGAGGCCACTTAACAAAAAGTGAAATCTTAGCTAAAGGAGGATTTAATAATTTAGGGTACGTTATTATGGATAGGTCCTCGTTTAAAAATATAACTTGAAAATATTGATGTAATTTCTCTGTGTAAGTTAGTGGTTGTATGTGTTTTGTTTGTTTGGTTCTAGAGCCTTTCTAGCTAGTTGTCGCTTAATTTCTAATGAACTTTGCCATTAAAAACAAAAACAGTTAACAACCCTTATGGGCTGTTTGGTTGATTAAGTGCTGAATCATTAAGATGGTCTGAATGATTAAGAGGCTCTGAATGGTTAAGAGCTGAATCATTCAGCATCTCTTATTAGCTTAATCATTCAGCACTTAATCATTCCATTCAGATGCTAAAACAAACAGTCTGAATGCTGAATGATTCAGATCTGAATGATTAAGAGGCTACCAAACAGCCCCTTAGCCTTCCTTCCTAAAGTAATTGACTCAAAACCTTTCATGTAAGGCCATCCAACGTAATATATAACTCTACGCCAATGCTTCTTATAGACGAATCTTTTTTCTAGTTTGAGCTCAACTTATTTTTTTATTATTTTTTAACACAACTATAATTATATGTAACATTTAATTTTTATAATTCTACATCTATCTAATAATATTTATTATTTATGTTATATAAATATACATATATAAATAATAAGCTTTTAAGCAAACGTAATGTACTAAACTACTATTCAAGCTCATTCACTAAGGGAAAGATGGAACGAGCTTATTTAGATCAACTTAATTCAAACTTTTAGCAAAATGATCTTAAGTAGCTTATAAACGGATTGACACATTAGGCCTTTAATAATTAGACCTTGTTTAATCCTCTCGAGTTTTCCATAATTTCATTAAACTTATACGTGTAAATAATTGTGACAATTTCTTGATCATTGTCGGTTTGGGTAAAGTTTCTTACATAAAAAGTGTTGCACTATTTTTAAGTATGATTACGGCCTCGATTGACATGAGCTAACGTGGCCAAAACGTCCAATTCAATGTAAGATAATTATTTCAAAGATCTTTGACTTGATCTCAATTATTGGTTCCTAATGATTTAAAATGACCAATTTAGATTAAACAAAACAAAAGCTTCCCCCCACCCCATATAAGGATTTCGAAATACGTGAAGAAATTGATAGTTTTCTATAGCCTTCTGCTTTAATCCCTTTCCACAGTTAATTATGAGTTGGTCTTTTTTCGTAGCTTTGAGTACATCTGCACACCCGTCACATGATCAAATACTGCAATTAACGTACAAGCATAGGTATATGTAGTTTTGAAGTAGATTAGAATTGATCACACACTCAGTGGCGAAGCTTGACCCGAAGGTTCGGGGGTTCGGAAGTCACTAGTTTCGGGGGGTCGAAACCCTATATTTCCAAAATTTTCTATACGAATACTATATAATCGAAACTTCTGCACGAAAATTCGGGGGGGTCGGCCGCCCCCGCCCGCCCCTCACCACTACACACACTGCACCCGCCACATGTGATCAGTCTTTCACGCAATCTAAATCGCTCAGATCGTTGTCCCATGGTTGTGAACCCATTACACACCAAATGTTAAAAAAAAATAACACATAGCCTTACAATAAACAGGAATATCAGTGAAGTTTTAAGGTATGCAAACCATGAACCCCTTCTACATGAGAAAGAGAGAGAGAGTAAAGTCAACAATCAATATGCATGGAAGTCAAAACCTAAAGAAAAACTCTAACCTAACTCAGTAAGTAAATCTGATTTGGAGAAAGACAACTAGCAAAGAAAAAGATAAGCAAGAAAATGACTAATACCAATCCCACAGTTACACTCTCAACACACATCCACATGGACTAAAATCTATAGGCCAATGCAACCTGAAATGTTTTGACCTGAACATAGAAAAATAATTATATGTCCCAAGCTGTTTCCACTACTAGAAAAAAAAAAACCATTTTTTGGCGCGCATTACGCGTCATAAAAGGGTGTTTTTGACCTGACATGGTTCGGGTACACGATTCGCTAAAGGTAACGTATTCGGTACCGGGGGGGGGGGGGGGGGGGGGGGAAGGTTCATTTCGGCACGAACTGATACGGTGTACCATGGAGTCAGGTACGATGTAGATTTTTTTTTTAAATAGCTATTTGTAATTTATATTTTATATATAATATAATCTTATACCTTTTATGTATACATTTATAAAGAGACCAAATGTATACTAGTGGAGATAATGGTGGTTAAATGTTTAAATACATAAACTAATTTTACACTTTTTTATTTAAAAAATACAAAATTTTAGGGTGTAAATGTAAACTACTGAAATATAAAGGGAAGTTTTTAGATTCCTAAACTTATCTAAACCTAAAAAGCATCTAGAACACGGCTAAACCTTTTTCTTCTTCTCTTCTTCCTAGTTTCTTCTTCTTCTTCCAAGAACCAGCTCTAGAACCAATTTTTTGGTACGGTGAACCCTTTAATTTGCCTAAATTCGCGATTTTAGGTCTAATCGGACCGATGTTCATTTCATTTGGATAGCGATTTACACTCAGTTGGATCTGTATACCATTTGCAATTGGATCGATTGTACCATACATATTGGTTCGACGTACCAGAAGCGATTGGTACGCCTGCGAATTCCGATTTGGTACAGTTCGTACCAATACGAAAATCGTGGTATTAAGAGCGAATTCTGTGACTGTGGTTTCAACCCTTTCCCCAAAATGCTTGACCCGTCCATTCCGTACCTCTGGTTTTTGGGTTGTTGAGCTCCCAAGTTTACTGCTGGAAGAAAGTGAAAGGAATTGAAAAGAAAGTGAAAAATATTTGTGCTTCTGAGAAGAACCGTCATCATAGTGCACACCACTCCCTTGGAGGCCCATCATGAAGATATCTCCCCCTGACTTCACTCATGTTTTAGGTAGGTTTGACGGTTACTAAAACAATAAATGTGAAACAGACATCATAACATGGAGCAGCATACATAGCAATTAAGAAATGGAGAATATAGTGGCATCCAAACTTAATGGTGCATATATAACTGCCATTTTCAACTACCACATAATGCAAAAGATGTAACATAACACTTAGAGGGTGTTTGGGGTGGAATTTTGAAATTGATCTTTAGATTATTGGGTTTTAAAAACGCAAATAATCAGTTTTTTTTTTAACGGAAATAATCAGTTTTTAGTGTTTAGAAAAGGTTTATAAAAATAGATTATTTGCGTTTAAAAGGCTACCAAAACGTAATAATCTAAAAGCATCTTCACTCCTACTGTACCAAAACGCATAATCTATTTTTCAAAACTCAATCCCAAACACCCTCTTAGATGATTATGACACAGAAATATATTTCTAGGTTCTAATTAACAATTAAGTACTTAATTACCTATTTTCAAAAAAAAAAAAAAAAAAAAAAAAAAAAAAAAAACTACTTAATTGCCTTTATGATATCCAACTCAAAGGTGAAAGGAATCTATATGTGTAATTCCATACCTTTAGATATAATCCTTAAAATTAATTACAGCCACAAGAAGCTAATTATTTACCATCATTGCCACTACAAAACAAGTGGAAAAGGCCTTAATTATGGATTTAGTCAAGCTAGAGGCCACACATCATGGTTACCAAAACAAAATATTAACAAATAAAAAATATACACATGATATGATTACCAACTTTAAACCATAACTTGATAAATCATCCATTGGAATTTCATGACCTAAGAGTCCTTCATCTTGTAACATTTCATTACCAACACTCAATCATGAGTTACCAAAAATATCCTCAATAACATCGATTTGCAGGTGGGTCCTCATAACACGTTGAAGGAGGCAGATCATCAAGTTGTTTTATGTTTTTGCCTTCCTTCCATGATTGTTTAAAGTACAAGATTGCAATTGCAAATGGAAGAGATAAATGCTGATTATATATTAAAGTAAAATAAAAGGTTTACACAGTAACACAGTATGTTTAAATATGACACATTTATCAATTCTGGTTAAGGATAAACTTAAAAAAAATCCAGCTAAAAATGAGAAAATCAATAGTCAAAGTTGGCCAAGAAATTTCAAAAGCATATATGAAATTTAGCCTTCATCAAAGTAATCATGCCTCAGTTCTTCCGATCAGAAGCCGTTACATCAGCTTCCCAGGATGAGATAGCTAAGATGTAGCCTACACTTTTCTTTTGTAAAAGGTGCCGACTATTCCTACCTGTTTGGTGAAAAGTGTCGGTTGAGTCTGCTCTTTTGATAAGTTGGGCGGCTCAGCCCGCACTTTTGGTGATTACTTTAGTAAACGCTAAATTCTATGTCTATTTTTTAACTTTGTTAGTCAACTTTGATGACTAACCCACACATATTGACTAGTAAAGTCAATCTAGTGTATATATTTTGGTTAACCAGTAAAATTCTTGACCAAAAGAGGCAAATTACATAAGAATAGCAGGCAGGCGGGCAACAAGCTGCGCCGCCACCCCTTTCTGGATAGAGAACTCTAATCTAGAGAAAACAAATCCTCGCCCCTGGGGAGTCGAGAAGTTGCTGTGGACCACCCGCTGGACTCTCGTCAGAAACCTGATCGCTTCTGGTGCTAATGAGCCAAAAGTGTCAAAAGCCAAAGGGACAAAAGCATGTTGGTTATCCTCGCACGCTTTAGCGTGCTTTGTCACCTTGTTCGACTCTGCTCTAAGTACCGCTTGCCCCGCCACGAACCCACTCTTCCTGAATCCCGCTAAAGGTGACACACCCGTAAGGTCCACGCATGCGTGTTTCCCACCTTCCCAACCAAACACTAGCAGGTCAGCCGGCCGTAAAGTGGACCTCCCTTCTGCCGGGTCTGTAAGAAAGTTAACAGGGGCCTCTTTCTTTGCCGAGATCCCTGCTCGTCTAAGAATATCCATTAGAACGTCCCGAACGAAATCGTGCCTGTACTTAAACCCCGGTAACTCTCTACAATGGAGGGCATGCTCCCCATATTTATCCAAACACGCTTTACGGCAAACCGGACATGTCTCGTCATCCGGAAAAATGGGAATCATCAAACGATATTTAAGGATTGCTCTATATTCCACCGATGACATACGTTGGCCCAGCCCTTCGATAGGGATAACTGTTAGGAAATCTTGGGCGTGTGGCCTCTGTAAGCATTCCATGACGGCTTTCTGGCGTGGGGTCAAGCAAAAATCTTCCCCCAGACTTCGTGCGATTCGACAATAAAGAGCATTCGCCAAGGTTTTCTGTGGCTTTTTGGGGGCGGTGTCTTTATTGGAGAAACCGCCAAGATCAAAGTCTGAGAGATATTCATGCAAGCGTTCCAAAGCGCAAACATAATCCGGATGCATGTTATCAACCCCGCTGTTACGTAAAATATGGTCTTGCAACCCCCAGGATTGAGATCTGGACGCCACAAAGGCATAAGTGGCTACATCCTGGGCCGGGAGAAGGCCCAACCCACCATGCCGCATCGGTAACTTTGATTATTTTTGTAATTTTTAGATGGGGCAAAAAGTGCTTGTATATTCTTTCTACCACATACAACCGTCTAAATCATCTGGTTCAAGCTTTAGATTACTATTTAACATGGCGATGGTGATCATAACCCAATTACAAAATAGTTAATTTGGTAACAATAACTGTCTATGGTTGTTAAACCTCCATTGCTGACTAGGGCTGAGGCTGACATTTCCTTTATTAAATTTATTATATGAATTTGTATGCATATTTAACACTTCATTGTTGAAAAAAAATAGTAAAAGTGATTCCACGGGTCCAGAGGTGTAAACAAGCTGAGTTGTTCATAAGCTACGTAAAGATTGACTCATTATAAACTTGAATTAAACTGAGTATATGCAAACCTGAGCTCAAACTTTTATTGAAGCTTATTTAATAAACAAGCTCGATTACATACCTAAATGAGGTATTAACATTATTATTGTATAATACATTGTGATATAAATATAAAATAATATATTGTATTATATAGAATTATTTGTAAATTTAAACTTAAATGGTTATAGAAATAGATAAATAAATTACATAACTTCCGTTTTACAAAAAGCTAAAGAAGCTTGTTTGCTACTAGCAGTCTAGCACCAGGCCCAAGGTCATTAGGGCCCGCTAACCATAAATCTATAAATCTATAATCAATATGACATGTTTTTGGATCAAATTCCTGGACTTATTTTTTGCATAAAATTCCTGTAAACAAGTCCCTGGGCTGCTTTATTTTTGCATCATTAAATTAAATCATTCTAACTTTTAATACCTAAATGATAATTGATAAATAGCCCATACTTCAGAAAAAAAAAGTGCTTCTTAATAATAGTTTGTCTAGCAGGCTTCTCTTTCGGAAACCTTTTTGATTGAGACATGGAGTGATGAAGTACATGGGTTGTTGGGCTGGGCGTTGTTGGGCCATATTAGAGCACCAACCACAAGTTGTGACTTGTGGTACACTAAAATTAATCTTAAACCATTATATACATTGATACACCCTTTGATCCAGAAGGATGTAATTGAGCAGATGACAAGTGAATTTCTTGATTGTTGGACTTATTTGTATTGTTCACATTAGAAATGGGTCAGGGGTATAAGACTGATAGGAGTGGGGCGGGAAGGGGGTTCACCGGCGGGAACACCACCCCTATAGGGCGTGGAAGGAGGGGGGAGGATAGGTTTGGGCGGGGAAAGCTTGACGGGCATGGGGCAAGGGTTGGAGGTGAGGTGGAAGGACTTGATTGGCTTCTTTTTTCTTTTTTTTTTTTAAATCTAAAACACAATTTAAATAATACTAATAATAATATTCCTCCCCCCCTTCTTATACTCTAAGAGACTTTTTAGTTGGGTTTATTTATTTAAATTGTTCTATCTTGTTTTAGGAGTTTTATTAATGCAGTCATATTTTATATAGTTTTTGGTAAAGCTTGTTTTCAAAATTTGTTCTAGTTTTTATTAGGGGGGGTTGTATTTTCAAGCTAGGAAGGCTGCTAAGCACGAGGCAGCATGTCTAGAGAATCAACATGTGTTCATTCCGTTTGCCTTCGATACTTTTGGATCCTTAGCCCCTGAGGCAGTTCGCTTTTTGGAGCGGGTGCAGAAGGTGGTCCACAGTGATTCGCAAAGCCCGAGGAACCAAGGGTTTGTATTCAGTAGAATAGGCTTTGCGATTCAAAAGGGGATAGCGGCGCAGCTTGTTGCTCGCTTACCCATTATCCAGGTGTAACTTGGTTTATTTTGTAATTTTAATGAAAAAATAGCGTATGTTTTATTCAAAAAAAAAAAAAGTTTAATATACAAAAACTTTCTGGTTCATCTTTCTTCTACTCAATTTCGATCAACACTCTTCGAAAGGCCTGATTTACCATCATTGATGAGTTGCATTGAAGTAAATTATTTTGAAAGTTCGATAAAAAAAAATCTAGTTATTTTCAAATCCGGGCTGATCCGCTAATGTGTGCTAAACAGCCTTTAATACTCTTTCCGCTTTTCAATGGTTGATGAATAATATGTTTAGAGCACATACTTAAGGATATCTATGCTGATTTTTTTTCAATGAAATTTTGGTCTACAAGATTTTACCAATTAAACTAGATGCTTCAAGATTTTACCGGCTCAACAAAATCAATCAAACGAAAGAAAGGATCAACACTTGTATAAGTGTGTGTAAATACCTTCAAATGTTTGCGTTTAGGGATTTTTTAGGAGAATTAAAGGTTAAATTTTTAGCTAATGTGGGTTAGCTCACTTGTGTACCATCAAGTGTAAGCTCAAATCTGTCATTCATAGGGAAAGGCACACAAATAAGAGGGTGTTTGGGATTGAGTTTGGAAATGTAAAAGTGTTTTTGGTCAAAAGTGCTTATTGGCTTATGACTTTTTAAAAGGAGTTTTTAAAAAAAAAAAAAAAAAGTGTTTGGATTAGCTTTTGGGATGAGAAACGTCAAAAAGTCAATAGATTGCGTTTTTTTAAATGTTTCGCTTAACTTATTGTGAATATTGGTTGTATGGGTGCCGGTGGTAGATTTGTAATTTTTTCCAAAAGCCAGGATTTCTAACTTCTTAAAAACAGTTTTTCCACCCTTAAAAGCCAAAAATCAAAACAGAAAATGCTTTTGAGTTACACAAACAGCTTATTGACTTATAGACTCCTTAAAAAAACCAATAAGTCACTAAGTTGTTTTAAAACTCAATCCAAACACCCTCTAAATATTTGACCAAAAAGTTTATTAGAAGAAACATAGACCATCTTTATTGTTTGTGTATACATTGACCGAGGAACCGATAAGCCTTTGACCTAGTGGCCTGCATGGCAGAGGCGGATATAAAGTAATGGGAGGGGTAACGCCCCCTCAACTTTTCAGGCGTAGTGCAATTTTTATTTATATTTTTATGTATTTTATATTACGTTATCCATGAATTTATATAACGTTACCCCTCAATTTCTTTTAAAAGACCCAAAACACCCTTAAAGTTTTATTATTAGTCCAGCAGAAAAAAATAGAAGCCTATAAATTTATAACCCATTGACTCATTTCATTTATTATATTTAAGATTGAAGCCCATAAATCTTAACCCCTATTAGTTTAGTTAAAGTTTAAATGGGAAAAAACTAAGGGTCCAAACGAGCCAAGCCTGAACTCGACCAGGCTCGAGCTCACGCTCGTTTAACTTATGAAAGCATGAGCTCAGCTCGATTCAAGCTTTTTCAAGCTCGAGTTTGGCTCGGGCTCGACTCGTTTATTATTTAAAATGTAATAATCATAATTATCATTTATATAATTTTAGTTATTTTTCATAATTGTATAAATATTAATCATTAAAATTTATAGAGACAGTGGGCTCGTTTAGGCTCGCAAGCCGGCTCGAGCTCATTAAGCAAACCTCAGGCGTGAGCTCTTTCAAGCTCGGCTCATTTTGAAAGTGTTTGTAGTCAAGGTGGAACAAATACTTTTGAACAATGCACTAATTTGTGCGGTCGAGTGAGAAACTTTTGACAAAGTAAAAGAAGATGATGTAATGACTCGATTTCAAGCTTTCAAAAACCGAATGTGTTTAAGTATATATTGTTTTTGTGTTTTTATTTTTGTTTAGTTTACATTATAAGAAAGTACGGTAAAAAAAATTAACGTTACCCCTAAACTTTTGGTCTAGATCCGCCACTGCTGCATGGTAATAAATTGAACAAGTACATCTGCTATCTGTCCGGTTGTAAACTAAATATGCCGTTAATCATTATTAAAAAAAAAAAAAAAAAAAAACCTTGAGGAGCAGGGGGGGTCTCATGACTTCAACTCAACCGTTCATGTGACACATATATTTGTTTATTTTGTACTATTTCAAACTACTTGTCAAATGTTGATTGATTCATTTGGTCAATGTTTACACAAAAATAAAA
This sequence comes from Ambrosia trifida, assembly GCA_028751855.1. Lineage (NCBI taxonomy): Eukaryota > Viridiplantae > Streptophyta > Magnoliopsida > Asterales > Asteraceae > Ambrosia > Ambrosia trifida. The sequence continues at coordinate 77,932,297 of CM054132.1, forward strand.
AGTTATATTTTGTTAGTTTTTCATCAAATGTTTATGTTTATATATTTGTGTGATGTTACCTTTATTGTACTTTTTTTTATTTCCAATACTACCAAATGGAATCATTTTGTTTGATCTACATATGCAAGTCCCAGGTCCAAATTCTTCCAATCTACGCTTTCTCGATTCACAATTTGTTAGAGCTTTTTAAGCAAGACTGGGGTCCAGATTTCAAGTGAAAAATAATATAGTCTATAGTTATGATTGCTTGCTGGATTATTTTGTGTGCTCGAAACAATTGGATTTTCTCACATATACCAATAAAGTCGTTAGGCTTTCCGTAGATCAATAACCATTTTAAATTTATCTCTCACGTATGATCTACTTGGAAGTCTTTTGATATTTGATGTTGATTCTTTTCCCATATATGTTTTTGTTGTTTGTCAAGCTTTTTGCAAAGTTTATTAGGCTTAAACGTTGTGTGGGCGTGAAAGGGAAGGGGGTGTGAAGCCCTTTCACGCCACAAACACCACCCCCTACCCTCTATATGGAGTGTAAGGGGCGTGCCTCTTGGGGATTGAAGATCTCCATCGGCTTGAAAAAAAGGCGAGGGTGACCTAGATGGTTGTGGTTTGTTGTTGGATTACGGATAATTACAATTGGTTGTTTGATTGAAAAAAAAACCTTCACGTCACCACTACCACGTGATTATCACATGTCATTTCATACACCATCCATCCTTAGCTGAGTTGTTTTAAATAAAATTTTGTACTTTAAAGAAGTCGAATATTTATAAATTTAATAATCATATGTAAAGAAAAAGTAATAATTTCTGCGTCAAATCATATCTCCCATGACACCTCATAATATTGCATTTTGATGACGTCAAGATAAATGTGGTTACGTGGAAAGCTTCATTTTAACCTATTTTTAACTTTTGTTCTTGACAACTTTGACCAACCAGCAAATTCACATGTGATAAACATTAAACAATAAAACAAGTTTTAAAAATGTGGGGTCAAATGCATTAATAAACTACTCACTGTTATTAAAGAAGAGTAATCTCGAGTAATCTCTTTCTAGAATGCAATCGAAGAGGATAATACTTTATTATGATCTTTAATCTTTTTTTTTTAACGCTCAACAAACATTTATGTCCGATTATCCAAGGAAGTCCTCACACTATGGACAGATCTCAACGACCAACCCAATGGAGGGCACATACGTACCTCGGGCGGTTGGCCTAGTCAGACTCGCCCATTCAGTTCCCGAAACTGGGGAAAACCCAACCCCTTACCCGCCCGTAGGTACAACGGTGAAGGATTGGTAAAACCCGGGCGAGATCAGGACTCGAACTCGTGACCATAGGCCACCAGTCATCCATCATTTCTCATTATGTCCCTCGTGAGAATCGAACCCGGGACACCCAAGAGGGATCCCAGGTCCCAGGGCCGACTGAGAGGGTGGGCGGGGTGGTCACCGGCTCAGGGCCCGACCTTTAAATGGGCCCAAACGTTTTTTAAAAATATACGAATATATATATTAAATTCTATATTTAGGATATATATTTGTGTTTATATACATTAAAATCTTGTTAGTAGAGTTGGAAATACCATGTTGGAAAATCCATGTTAACTAATTTAATGTAGAGGTTTCAAGTTCAATCCTTGGCTCTAGCACCATACTCAATTTTTTTTTATAATTCATTCCTCTTTATAAAATTTTAGGCCCAAATTTTTTTTTTTGTCCGATGCCCAATTTTTTTTTGGTGTTTTTAAAGACGGCCCTGCCAAGTCCATTCACCAACTAAGCTACCTGTGAAGGTCTTTAATCATAAGTTCATTATACTATTATTGAACGAACAAGATAAATTCCGAAGTTTGTTACGAACGATAATTTTTATTATTAATACAAGGTATTAATTTGTTGTTTTAGGGCATGTTTGGATAAACTTATTTAAGGCAAAAAGGACTTTTTGTTAAAAGGACTTATTAACTTATGACTTTTCAAAAAGGAGTTTTTAAAAAAGTGTTTGGATTAGCTTATGTGGTGGGAAAAACAATAAGTTGATAAGTTAGTTTGTAAAAAAGTGTTTGATTTAACTTATTTAGGTAAAATGACCAAAAAGAGTATAAGGAGGGAGGGTGTAAGGATATAATAAAGGCATGTAGGTAAATAACCATCAATAAGTTATAAGGAGGTTCAAAAAGTCACTCATCCCTTACTTTTCCAAAACAACTTATCATAGACTTACAAAAAGTTAAAACAAAAAGTCATTTTCCTTTTGCCAAACACTTTTTGTAACTTATTAACTTTTTAGAAAAGTTATAAGTTATAAGGAGGTGGAAATAAGGAGAGCCAAACATGCTCTTAGTATAGTTGACCCTTTAAATAATTTGATGATAGAATAGTTCAAATTATTATGTCTAGAAAATATTATCTGTTAGATTATCCGGAGTGGTGGGGAAAGAGGGGGATGAAGCGCCATGTGGCACTTGTGGGACCCTTGTGGGGGGAATTGTGGGGAGTGAAAGGGGGAAGGAAATAATATTATATTGTTTTAAAGTTAAAAAAAAACCTGACCAATAATTTAGTGCCACGTGTCCCAAGCATTTGCCCCACGCCAGTGACTTGCCACCCGCCCCCACCCCCCCCTTCCCGCCCCCACTCCGGACAGACTTATTGCGTATTATACAATTTATACTATGGTCTTTATAAGTGATTTTTATATTATACTTATCTTAACTATATTAAGCAGTAAGTAATTAATAATTTAACTACTTATGATATATTCTTATTCTTAAGAAATTAATATATTAGTGGGTATTGATATTCTCCTGTTAAAGAGTTAAGAACACATGTTATTCCTTTTTAGTCATAATCATCATTTTAAAATGGTTTATCGATAAGTTGTTATATCATAATAAAGTTATGCTTGCTTTTAACTTTTAACCACAATCCTAAGGTTCGTGATTATCACACCTAATATTCTATACGTGTAATCATATAAGTTTTAGGATCGGTATCAAGAAAAATCACAACTTTTTCACTTTTTAACGGACCTATGATTCACACCATAAAAGTGCATTAAAACTAACAAAGACAATGAGAATGTAAAAGAAGTCAAGGTATGGTCAACATTATTTATTAATGTTTACCTTTATGTGTTTTTTAATGACCAACAAAAGTTTGATCACTCGGGTAAAATTAATGGTAAGAGGCCTTCAACGTCTGCGAATCCAAATAACATTGGTGACTTGGCCCGCCTCAATCTAAATTTTTTTGCTTTAGGTGAGAATCAAACTCAGGACTTCCACATTGGAAGGTAATGAGGCTGTCAATACATCACAAGATCATTGGCACTTAATGTTATGTGTATAATTTATTTTCTTGCTCTAAATAAAAAAAATTGTTTAAGATATATATTATATCATATAAAAACCAAGTTAAATTAATGGATGATTTACTTCTTTTTACAAAGGAAACAACATATAAGTTTATAACTTCATATTATTGTATATTAAGAGTAGTACATATGATAAACTTGAACTTACAAGCAAAAAACGATATATTACATTAATCTTGCAATTATTCTTTCATAACACCCCAAAAAAATTATTTCAAGCATAAAAAAACCTTTGTATAATCATCTAAAGCCAGTACTTCCATGGCTATGATGCAATAAATTATGAGCAATTCCATCTCTAACTTGTACCGCATTCAACGATTTACCCCTAGCATTTTCTCCAACAACAATCTCGTCATCAAACAAATCAAACTTCAAACCATCATCCATGGTCTCATTGTTGATCTCACAAATGTTGTGCAAAACACAACATGCCCCTAGAACCACAGGCAAATCTTGAAGCTTGACTTCTGTCCTTTTTTGCAAACATGCCCATCTCCCTTTTAGCCTCATGAAAGCATCTTTTGCTATCATTTGTACCTCACCAATTTTCTCATTAAAGGAATGTTGACTCCATGTATGGTTTTGGTGCGTGTATGGCACCAAAAGCCAGTCCAGGAGTGGGTAGCTGGACCCACCCACTACTGAAATGTTTTTCAATTGGCCCATATTGAATCTCTGGGACAGAGCTGATTTTTCCAAGATTTTGTCGTCAGACATCGAGCCAGGGTAGCCAATGCAGATGTCCGTAAAGACACCTCGTGAGTCAACCACACCTTGGACGGTTGTCGAGTATGACGGTTTTTGGTTTCGCTCAGTGTGTTTTTTGTTAAAATAAGCAGCTGGGGTGGTTTTCGGCGCGATTATCGAGACATGGGTGGTATAGATTGATCCGGAAACATTGGGTATGCCCGAGATTGCCCCAAATTCGGCTTTGATTTGTTCAAGACGTTGCGTATCAGGCCATTGGAGAAACTTCGGCATTAAAACATTTCTAATCGCGGCACAAACTTCAAGGACAAGTTTGTGACACGTGGAGATCCCCAACCCAAACAAATTCGACACGGTTCTCAACGGGTCCCCAGTTGCCAAACGGTACAAACAAACCGCAACCCGTTGACGAACCGGGATCGCCAACCGAAGCATAGTATCCTTTTTATTAACCGCCGAATCCAACTCCTCACATATCATATTAAACGTCGCTTTACACATTCGAAACACTTTCTTAAACTCCTCATTCGAACACTCGTCACTATTATAATGCTCCCACATCGCCTTCGACCGTTCCTTCACCCACAACCGCCTCTGTCCACCACCGCCACCACCGCCTTGCTGACTGGAGCCCGCCTCCTCAACAGCCGCAGGTATCCTCCTCAATCTCTCCGAATCCGACATGTCGGAACCAAAATTCGAACTGGGTACCTTAAAATCAAAGTCAAAATTCGAAGTATTGGTTTCTTGATCGTCAAGGAACGAAAGGGTATCAAGAATTTTGTTCAAAGAGTTGTCTTCTCCATCGAATTTACGGCGTTTGTTGGTCGGAATATCGGGAGTATTGATGTTGAGGTTAATGTCGTTGTTATTGGTGTTGTTGTTGTCGAGTTCTTGAAAGAAAGAGTAGAAATAAGAGTAATCTTCAGGGTTAGGAAATGGGATTGATGTGATTTCCATGGATTAATAACAATAATAATATTAATATATATATAAGATTAGAAAAGTGAATGTGAAAAGGGGATATGGAATTAAGGGTGTGAACAAGGAAACAGAGGAATTGAATGTTGAAGAAGAATAGTTATGTGAACAGAGGGATATGTGAGTGAAGGTGTTGAAGATTGGAAGATATGTATATATACATATATAGTTATGCCTGGAGAGGGACAATAAAAGAAGATGTATGAACGCGTGGAGAGAGATGGGAGGAAGGTTCATTACCGAGTTAAGTGAGTTAGTAGAACCTTGTAGTGGAAGTGTACTCTTTGGACCTTGGAGAATTATTAAGTTCAATTCTAGTACTTGTTATTTGTTTTTTGTTTTTTTAGCGGTAGTTTCTATGATAATTTTTTTCTAGAATAAATACATTACACTACAAGTATACTTTACAGGATTTGAATAGTATTTTGTGCGCAAATTTATAATAATAATATCACTTTTATAGATATTGAGTCTGGTCCTTCTAATTTAAAGGTTTCGTAACTTTCAGTTCTCTCTGTACATGTGTTCAAGCTCCGCTACTGACTGTTGTGAATGTGGGAGGGACTTTTGTGTGAACAAGATCACGAGTGTAAGAGAGACTTGCGTTTGTTTTCTTTTAATTATATATATTTTAGTATAATATGTAATATGATTTTTCTCAAAGTAACTTATATTTTGTGCTTTTTAGAAAAAGAAAAGAAAAAAGAAAGATACGGTTTACTTTTTCTATATGAACATCTCGATATAGATTTTAACTAAAAGCAAGTTGTTTTCAAAATAAAGTATGTATAGGTCTCGTAAGCAATTTTCACAATTTTGGTTGAACGTTAATCTTTTGTTTATTTTTATTTTCTTATAAATTTTTTATAAAGTAATTAATATTATTCACTTAAAAAATATAATTAACAAAAATAATGATAAATATTATTCCAGAACAAAAAAAAATTACATCAAGATAACGGGCAGGCAGGCGGGCATTTCTTTTTATCCTTCACTTAAGTATTATTTGTGGTCTTAAGGATCTGTGTTTTTGTAAATACATATTTAAACACTTCACATGAAATCCCTCTTTTTCATGTATTGGAGTTGTGTATGTAACAAAGACCCCTCTGATCATATTGAATGATCCTGATTCCTTACGTTATTTGTAGATATTTCACTGGTTTTTTTACCGGCTGATTCACATACACTATAACACAATCTACGAATTTGTCCGTGAGAGAATTTGAACTCAATCATTTGGTGGGAAACATCTTTACAACACAAATTGATAGCACTAGGCTACACGTCATTTAACAAATATAGATTAATAACGTAGGTAGTGAACAAGTATATAGTTACGGTAGGGTCAACCTTTTAGGGGGGCTAAAGCTAATTCTAAATTGGTTACCTTTTGTTAAAAAAAATGATTTTTTTTTTCTTAGGATCTTAATTAGTAGGATTGCTAATTATTCGATATCCAATTCAAAATATGAAAATCAAACAAAGTTAATTCCAAAATCAGGTATTCAAATCCTATTTATGAAAATGAAAAACAGCACACGGCCACACGCTAAGATAAATAAAAGTTTAACAGAGATTCCAAAATATCAAGAGCTGAGAGAGTTGTGAACTAAGAGAAAGAATCGAAGGCAAATTGAAAATAACCAAACCATGTATGTAGAGAAATGCATGTGCCATATGTTGGGGAATAACCGTAACAAACGAACAAAACCGGATAACAGAAATCTCTGAAGGCACGTGATCGCTTTCAGATTGAATCAATTCGACGGTTCTATCGAATATTCAACCGGATACAATCAGAGATCGAGAATTTTCTGTATGTTGTATCTGAGATTATGAGAACCAGAGAGATTGATCAAGAAGGAGAAGAATTCGTAATGAAACAGATGGGCCAGAAACTGCCTTTTAGGTAGTTTTCCAAGGTTTTCAAAGTTGCCAAAATAGTCCCTCTATTTCTGAAAATTAATTTTCGGAGACATTTTTACCACAGCCAGGGGCTCTGCCCCTTGGACCCTGCTCCCAGGGGCGCTGCCCCCGGACCCCCGTTCCTTAGAGGCTTCGCCCCTAAGTTCATAATAAATTCAAATAGGCGTGCACTCCGCACCACCATACCTATATGATGTATTATTATGAACATATTGATCAAACAGTCAATCCAATTACGCTAAAATATCCAACACCATAGCCATACGGTTGAAGTTTTTAATAATAATAATAATAATAACAATAATAATAATAATAATAATCTATATCTATATATATATATATAGATATTGCAAAGCTAATAATCCTACATCTATTAATCTATTAATATATATATAAAAGAAAATGTATATGTTGACGTGGCGTGCAATGGAAGCCTCAACCTTCTCTTGAGAGTGCCACGTGGCATCATAATTGAGAGTTTTTTGTGTTTTTCATTATTTCCTTTTTTAATTAAATTGAGTTATTTTAAGAAAAAAAAATTTAAAAATAAATTTAAAATTTTCTCTCTCATATTTCCTCCCATAATTTTTAAACGTTTATATCTTTTATATACGAGATTTTTTAAAGAAAAAAATTACACCAAATTAACGAGCGTTTTATTATCTTTCCAACGAGTACCATAGTGCTATATAAAAAACGAAGAAAAAATCGACTATTTTTTGTGGGGTTTCGTTCATACAGGAAAAAAAAAACACAAAGTGTTCATGTTATTCATTAATCATGTTTTTTCTTTTAAACCGGGTTCTTATCTACGATGTTGAAAATCGGCCCAATCGCCATGTTATCATTGGAATTTTACTAGGTATACAGTATACTTCATCAAGAGAAGCTAAGAGAAAGAATCGCGCAACACTGCAAGACATGGTGTCAGTTTATAGCAAGGTTATTTTTTTATTTATTTAATTACAAGAGTAATAATTATTACTATTAGTATTAGTATTATTAGAATAGTTATATTTTTCAACCCCGGGACGCTCCCGGGAAGAATTGATAGTTGCTGACGTGGCGTTCAATGGTGGCCTCAACCATCTCTTGACTATGCCACGTGGCATAATGAGATGCAATGGTTACAACTTTCAACTTAAGTGTTTGTTTAGTTGATTAGGTTAGGAATTATAAGAGCCATTAGAATGTGAGAAATTAGAGAGATGTGATGAGTTTTTTCCTCCCATAATTTTTAAACGTTTATATCTTTTATATACGGGATTTTTTAAAGAAAAAAATTACACCAAATTAACGAGCGTTTTATTATCTTTCCAACGAGTACCATAGTGCTATATAAAAAACGGAGAAAAAATCGACTATTTTTGTGGGGTTTCGTTCATGCAGGAAAAAAAACACACACAAAGTGTTCATGTTATTCATTAATCATGTTTTTTCTTTTAAACCGGGTTCTTATCTACGATGTTGAAAATCAGCCCAATCGCCATGTTATCATTGGAATTTTACTAGGTATACAGTATACTTCATCAAGAGAAGCTAAGAGAAAGAATCGCGGAACACTGCAAGACATGGTGTCAGTTTATAGCAAGGTTATTTTTTTATTTATTTAATTACAAGAGTAATAATTATTACTATTAGTATTAGTATTATTAGAATAGTTATATTTTTCAACCCCGGGACGCTCCCGGGAATAATTGATAGTTGCTGACGTGGCGTTCAATGGTGGCCTCAACCATCTCTTGATTATGCCACGTGGCATAATGAGATGCAATGGTTACAACTTTCAACTTAAGTGTTTGTTTAGTTGATTAGGTTAGGAATTATAAGAGCCATTAGAATGTGATAAAATTGGAGAGATGTGATGAGTTTTTGAATAGTTGCAGTTTACATAAGTGATTTTTAGATGATTACTGTTTAGGTTTTAGATTAGGAAATATGAGTTATTACTGATTAGAATACAATGAACATGCAATGATTGAGAGATTTTGTGGTTAGTTAACTTGAGCCATTTGCAATAGGTTGTCACGTAAAATTAGATTTTTCAACCCCGGGACCCTCCCGGGGTAATCAGCTAGTGTCATAATATTATGCAATCTCTCCTTTGAGAGATGCCACACAGGATGTGATGTGGCAACTCTAAACCAATTAAAAAAAAGAAATAAATATGATTTAACCTAATCTATTAAATACCTAAGACTATTTGGTGTGCAATGGGGGAGTAGCATCGGGGAGCTGACATGTCAATTTCCCCCAAGAGGAACACCGCCCCCCCCCCCCCCTAAAAAATTTCGGTGAGTTGGGGGAATTTTCCCCTTTCTCCCCTTGCATCCTGATTGGTTCTTTTATTTATTTATTTTTATTAAACTTTATATAATAAAAAATTGAAGGAGGAGTGGGGGAATTAGGGGAATACCATTTCCAAACTTTGGGGGAGAAAATGGGGGAAATGATGTGGCGCTGATGTGGCACTTGGGGGAGTTGGGGGAAAAGGGGGGCACACCATATAATCTAATCTACTAAATCTAAATATTAAACCTTTATTATTTTATCTCTCGTGTTTCCTCCCATAACTTTTAAACGTTAATATCTTTTATATACGAGATTTTTTAAAGAAAAAAATTACACCAAATTAACGAGCGTTTTATTATCTTTCCAACGAGTACCATAGTGCTATATAAAAATCGGAGAAAAAAAATGACTATTTTTTGTTACCCGACAGGTATTGTGTCGGGTTTGGGATTAGTTTAAAAAAAATTGTGGGTTTGGGTAGGGTCTGGGATTAGGTGATACCCGACCCGATTACCCGAAACAACATACCCAAATACCCGAACTACATACCCGATCATATACCCATGAATTTTTTAACGCATCACATAACCCTTAGATTAATGCGTTTGATATTTCAATAATTAACTTTTTTTTTCTTATTTCATGTTAGTTCTTTTTAGAATGATCGATTACAAACTTCCGAATTCATTTGTAATGGCACTAGATTTATACCCCGGCGCAGAGATTCGTTTTTTTTTTATATTTGAATATGATAACTTATGGCAGAGATTTGTTTAAAATAATAATAATAATAATAATAATAATATATTTTATTACGTTATATTAGATATTTCAACCCGGGACGCTCCCGGGATAAAAACTAATAATAATAATAATAATAATAATAATAACAACAACAACTTTGTTATAAACATGAAGAAAGGTCATGCAAAGGGCGAGCTACTTCGTTTGAAATATTTGAAAATTGAAAGTGATATACTTAAGTAAATATGAATTCACTAGTTTATACCCCGGGAGCGTCCCGGGTTGAACAATCTAAGTAAAGTGAATAAAATTCGAAATATATAAACTATAAAAATGAGATATGCCAATATATGATTAATGAATATTATTATTATTATTATTATCATTATTAGTTTAAACAAATCTCTGTCATAAGTTATCATATTCTAATATAAAAAAAGGGTAATTGGGTCGGGTATCACCTAATCCCAGGCCCGACCCAAACCCACAATTTTTTTAAAACTAATTCCAAACCTGACACAATACCTATCGAGTTACAAAAATAATCGTTTTTTTTTTCTCTGTTTTTTATATAGCACTATGGTACTCGTTGGAAAGATAATAAAACACTTGTTAATTTGGTGTAAGTTTTTTCTTTAAAAAATCTCGTATATAAAAGATATTAACATTTAAAAGTTATGAAAGGAAACATGAGAGAGAAAATAATAAAGTTTTCATATTTATATTTAGTAGATTAGGTATTTAATAAATTATGTTAAATCATATTTAAACCATATTTATTTCTTTTTTTAATTGGTTTAGAGTTGCCACATCACATCCTATGTGGCATCTCTCAAAAGAGAGATTGCATAATATTATGGCATGTCATTAAAAATGCTTTGGTTTATTATATACTAGCTGATTACCCCGGGAGGGTCCCGGGGTTGAAAAATCTAATTTTACGTGATAACCTATTGTAAATGGCTCAAGTTAACTAACCACAAAATCTCTCAATCATTGCATGTTCATGGTATTCTAATCAGTAATAACTCATATTCCCTAATCTAAAACCTAATCAGTAATCATCTAAAGAATCACTTATGTAAGTTGCAACTATTCAAAAACTCATCACATCTCTCTAATTTCTCACATTTTAATGACTCTTATAATTCCTAACCTAATCAACTAAACAAACACTTAAGTTGGAAGTTGTAACCATTGCATCTCATTATGCCACGTGGCATAATCAAGAGATGGTTGAGGCCACCATTGAACGCCACGCCAGCAACTATCAATTCTTCTCGGGAGCGTCCCGGGGTTGAAAAATATAACCATTCTAATAATACTAATACTAATAGTAATAATTATTACTCTTGTAATTAAATAAATAAAAAAAATAACATTGCTATAAGCTGACACCATGTGTTGCAGTGTTGCGCGATTCTTTCTCCTAGCTTCTCTTGATGAAGTATACCTAGTAAAATTCCAATGATAACATGGCGATTGGGCTGATTTTCAACATCGTAGATAAGAACTTGGTTTAAATATAAAACATGATTAGTGAATAACATGAACACTTTGTGTGTTTTTTTCCTGTATGAACGAAACCCCACAAAAAATAGTCGATTTTTTCTCCGTTTTTTATATAGCACTATGGTACTCGTTGGAAAGATAATAAAACGCTCGTTAATTTGGTGTAATTTTTTTCTTTAAAAAATCCCGTATATAAAAGATATAAACGTTTAAAAATTATGGGAGGAAATATGAGAGAGAAAATTTTAATTTTTTTTTAATTTTTTTTCCTAAAATAACTCAATTTAATTAAAAAAAATAATTCAAAAACACTAAAATCTTTCAATTATGATGCCACGTGGCAGTTTCATGGAGAGGTTGAAAGCATCATTGCACGCCACATCAGCAATGTTCAATTCTTTTATATATATTAATAGACTAGATAATTGCCCGCGTTACACGCAGTTTACCAACGTACGATTATTTGGAGTAGTATAACGTATAAGAAAAAGTAAAGTAGAAACATTTTATTAAAATTTAAAAGCAACGAATACACAGTAATTCAAATATCGCTAAAAATTTCCTTATAAACAACATTTTTTGTTTTAGTCATCACTTTCCCATCAGCATCCAGTATAAGTAACTTCACGCCTGCCCTGCTTTTAACTCTTGATAATGCGACATAAAGCTGGCCGTGTGAGAATACAGGATTTCTTAAATACAATCCAACCTTTGATAAAGACTGTCCTTGGCTTTTATTGATGGTCATTGCAAAACATACACTTATTGGGAATTGACGCCTTTGGAACTTTACTGGAATCTTGATATCAGATGGTATCAAATTTATTCTTGGAATAAGAGTTTTGGTACCAATGTTTCCACCTGATATGATCTCGGCTTCAATAACACGCTTTGCAAGTCTGGTGATTCGTAACCTCGTTCCATTGCACAAACCATTTTGTTGATCTATGTTTCGCAACAACATGACGGGTACACCGACTTTAAGTGCTAAACGATGGTTAGGTAACCCAGAAATTTTTAAACCATTAAGGACATCAGGAGAGTATAAGTCTTCCTGTGAACGATTATTACCATTCTCAATCTGACATATACTATCAGAGCTAAGATACTCGACTTCATCTCCAGGAAACAATGCAAGAAGCCTTTCATTTATATCATGTACGACTTCATTTGTAGGTGCAAGTATTGCTCGTTCCCCAAAGTAATCCTTATCTTTGTAAAGTTGGATAAGTGAAGGGTAGACGAAGTCAATTAATCTAGAAATCGGATCTGATGTACCCTTAATAAGAAGATCATCTGGAATTTCCACATCAAACTCATCATCATGAATTGACTCACCAACTTTACCCTCACCTAATTCAAGAAGCCAGTTTGCAAATGCCTTTGTTTCATTGGATTCAGACGTGTTGTTACCTAAAGTTAACCTCATGTTTTTTGTTAAAGTGAGGACTTTGCAACTATTCCAAATAGGAGAAGAAGTTATTGATGCATTTAAAATATCTCTTCTACTACCGTTTGGAACAACAGGAAGGATCTGTCTAAAATCACCACCAAAAACCATAACCTTACCACCAAAAGGCAAATCAAAATTAGGTGAAGAATTTGACTGCAGGACGTCTTTCATTGTACGATCAAGTGCCTCAAAAGCATGCTTGTGAATCATTGGAGCTTCATCCCAAATAATTAACTTAGTTTGCTTCAATAAATCAGCAATATCACTATTGGGCTTTATACCGCACAATGATTGTTCAGTAACATTCAAAGGTATACGAAACCTAGAATGCGCTGTCCTTCCACCAGATAACAGCAGAGAAGCAATACCACTGGATGCAACGTTCAAAACAATTTGTCCTTTAGATCTTATGGCAGCAGACAACGTTTTCCATAAAAAGGTTTTACCAGTTCCTCCAAAACCATAAACAAAGAATAGCCCACCTTTGTTACCATCAACCGCATGTATGATTTGATTAAAAATTGAACGTTGCTCATCAGTTAAAGAACGTGAATAGGTATGAAATTCCTCAGCCAACGTACTAACTTGATAATTCAGCTCATCTAGAATCAAACGGTTATTTGCAGATGATATGGAATCATTATCAGGATAAGGCATAGAAGGAAACCTACGCAGGCTTGAGTTATTCCGAAGCAATTGTTTCTCAATTTCAAGCAACGTAAGGTTCTTTATTTGTTCATCAGGAAGAGACAAACCTAAAAACAAAGAAGTTTGGACCAGTCAATTTAAAATAAAAGGGACATTAAAAAAAATTATTTCATTAAATTTCGAAATTAAAATTTGTTACCTTCAATTTGGAATACGTCTTCGTGTCTACGCATAATACCATCTGACAGATACTTCCATGATTTTTCCCAAACATGCTCAGGTCTAGATAAGGTATTAGAAAGCAACATCATCGCAAACAAATTACGAAGACAATATCCAGAACCGGTATAATGAGCCTCTTCAATAGCTTCTACATATTCTTTGTCATCGTCTAAGAGGCCAAGAGCATAACATGCATCACGAAATGTTGGTAAGATTTCTCCATTGACCGTTCTTATCTCCTCAAATGATCTAGGGCCTTTTACTTTATTTAGAAGCACTCTCAAAAAATACGCCTCGCCCATAGATGGATTAACCATGTGAACACGACCAATTGCCTTACCCATCTTTCGAAAGTCCCATTTTTTTTGTTCCTCTTTCCAGACAAATTTACTTGGGATTTCAATGTAACTTAGTTCACGTGCCACAGCTTCGTTTCGGTTCAGTTCCATCCATTTTAGAAACATTGTGGCAGCCACCGTTGGTTTGTCGAGCACATTTTGAATATTTTCTTTTGGACCATATACAACACTTTGCTCACCGGGCAAATGAAATGGAAGCCTTATAACTGGAGGGTATCTATAATGCACTTCATTTTTAAATATTCTCCACGAAGCTTCACATGCTGAAAGGAACCTACAATCAAAATGTTTTTTGATTTCATCTCTTTGCATCACTTCTTCACCTTCTCCATTATCTTCGACAAAAGCAACTTTAGCCATATCAGGTCCTTTATTAATGTATTTAAATAAATACTTAATTGAAGCGGCCTGGTTACACCATTCAACATTGATATGAGCTTGGTAACGCCTTAAAAGTTTTGCATTATAAGGGACCACATGTCTATTGTCTAACGTAGCAGTTCCTTTTTCAACAAATATCCCTGACTCTCTTCTTCTATAAACCGGATATCCATTTGAATCTAAAGTTGAAGCAGGAGAAAACTTCTTTGGAAATTTCTTGGAGCACTTACCGTCAAGCATGCACGGACAGTTCGGATATTCACGCCCACATGGTCCATGCATCATAAAGTCACTCACAAGACTAAACAACTCCGGATCAAGATTCTTATCAGGGATTTCAGCCGAAACAAAACGATCAACGTGTTCAATTGTGGGTAGCTTACTGGCTTCTTTAAGAAACAAACAGATATGAGCATGGGGCAGTCCACGTTTTTGGAACTCTATAGTATAGACAGCTGAAACATAAAGTAAAACAATATAATAAAACACGTTACTATTTAGAAACAACAAATAAGAATTGTATTAGTATAAATGAATAAAGATGCTAATATATGAATATATATTGGAGGTTTTTTTTTTTGGTAATCAATTTTACCTGCTGAAGTTTTGCCCAATAGTGCTTTTTCACGTAAATCTTTCATGATTGAGTCTAGCTTAACTTTGAATAGTCTAGCTAAAATATCTGGCCTGTCTTCTGGATTTGTCTTCTTATCTTTAAGAAACCGTCTAATTTCAGGCCATTTTGGATTGCATGTGATTGTAATAAAAAAATCAGGGTATCCATGCCTTTTACAAATAGCCATTGCATCAAGATAATTTTCCCTCATGTAGCGTGCACCACCAGTAAAAGAAGAGGGTAAAATCACAGGTGTCCCTACTTTTGCCAAGTCAGTAGGTCCATTTTGGTTCAACGTTTGAAGATTAGTATAAGTTTCACACCTAAGTTTACTTTGCTGGAAACGGACATAAAATAAACGCTCACTCTCAATCATTGTATAAACGTCAACCAAAAACTGTTGTAGAAGCCGCCTAGCATTCAAAATCAATGAGAACTTACCAACTCTGTCCTGAATATGATATGCAAAATACTCTCTCATTGAACACTTTGAATCAACCTTCTTTTTAGATTTCCTCTCTTCCCTATGTGGTATATCAACCCTATAACAATCTTCTCCAAAGGGAATAAGCAATGGATACTGCAAGGCTAGATACGACGGATGAAGTTCAGATATACGCTGAAGTCCCTCTGATCTTGATTCGACGACAATATCTCTATTGTCAAGCTGCTCATCATTCTCTGAAAAAATAAGAGCAGCGATTTCTGACGAAGTTGGTAGGTTGTATGTTCGGCCATCTTTAGTTCTCCTACCAATAAGACGCAACTTAAGGGTAACTTCTGGATTTTCATGAAATCGATCCCGTACACTCCTATAACTTTTCACAAGCGCATTATTTGAGTCTAACATCGACTTCAGGTACTGAATGATTTCAATGTCAAGGAGGTCAGAAATATCCTTACACTTTTCCTTTTCCTTACTGAAAAGAATTGAAAAAAATAAAATTAATACATTAAAATTTATATACAGGGCTAAAAAAAAGTTGAATAAAATTTGTAGAATATTACCTATAAATGTTTTTTCGGTTTGAAACTTCATTTTCAGTGTCATATATATATAACTGCGAAAACTTCGGTTTCGAACCATCATAAGGAAGAAGACCACCCATCGTGTGATAATTCTCACCACTTATTCTGTATATGAAGGGAGCCTTTCCACTATTGATATTTGAATCAACCTTCCCTCCCATTGAAGTAAAACAAAACATAGAATTGAAGCGGCGAATGTGCTTTAAGAAATATTTGCTCTTTAATTCTATGTTCTTGAAAAGGTTCTGATAATCTGAATTGCTCTCTTTGAAATCTGGAAGTTGTACCTTTCCATAACCACAACATAGCAAATAGGTTGTTTTTCCACAAACATTTACGCTTCTAGTAGCTTCTGACCTCCACAACTTTGCATTACACATTTGACATACAACGGTTTGATCACCATGATCCAGATAATCTTGCAAACAGAATAAATAAAATAAAACTAACTTATAAAACAAAAAAAAGGCTTTTAAATGTTTTGTAAATTTAATATTTACCTTTAGAGACACCCTTAAATTGCAAGCCTTCAATTGTTTGAGGTTCCACATTTTCTTCGTCAGATAAACTAACCATTCGGACAGGTGAGATGAAACGTCGATTATTCCTTGATGTATTAATCGGTTCTCTTTGAGCAGAAGATGATGCAAGTGAGACCATATTAACATCAGTAAGTCCACCTTTAATTAATAATAACATTTAAAAGTTAGTATTAATAAGATTCAGAAATTCATTACATTAATCGACACAAAGCAAATTGTACCAGATGGGGTTGGATAAGTAGGAGTTCTTAGCGTGTCATCATTTGAACACTCATGTGCAACAGTGGGTTGTTTTCGAGGTCTACCAACAGAACCAACTTTACGTCTTTTTGAATCTAGTTGTGCTTTTCTAACGTTTCGTAACTCTGTAGATTTTTGTCTTTGGACTTCAGCCACGGAAACTATGGATAAAAATAATATCAGGTTGTATATTCAATAAACGTTTAATGTTAAAATAAAGGACTAATGTAAAAATAAAAGGTGTATAACATAGTATTATGATACCGTTTGTAATATTGGACAAAGGAGTTCTTTGTGTGGAACCTAATAATACATAATGAAATAACAAAGAGAAAGTGTTAGAGTTAAAAATTTGTCATCAATTTAAAAAGTAAAGGTATCGAATATTTAAATGGCATACAAATTTATTACCAGAGAAGGATGCATTAAATGGGTTGTTGAAGGTTGATATAAAGGATGGCATATCGATTGAAACTAAAGTACTTCTGGATGTTGATGAGTTTGAATTTTGACATTGATTAGCATTGAGTCTCATAGAATCCATTTGTAGTTTTCTGGATTTTGGACACTCGGTTGCAATATATTTATTGACTTCAATTGTAGAAACAACGTATGAAATAGTATTAGTTTTTATAATGAAATCAATAAGAAAATAGGATATTCGTGTACAGTGAAACATGTAGTTTACATAAATAAAAATAACATTTGATAAATTAAACAAATGATTTTGTTGCAATTGTACTATAAAAAAAGACGAACAAATAAAATTTACTTAAATTGTAAATGTGGAATGGTAGTTAATACTGTATAGAAATACTTAAAAATAGAAAGTGTTATTCGTTGATTTACCTGGTGTAGAAACATTCAATGTACTTTGGAAAGATGAGCTTTGATGAATATAATGGTTGGAAGTTTCAACGGAGTAACGATTAAATATTGTAGTTGGCGGCACATTTTGAATTCCATTATTATGATTGTTCACCTTGCATCTCTTTGCATCCAGTTGTAATTTTCTATATCTACGACACTCGGCCGCGTGCCTAACTTTTTCTTCATGGGAGATAACTATGAAGAATTACGTATTAGTTACATAAGTAAACGATAATATAAATAAAGACATATATAACTACGAAATAAGTGTACCGTTTGAGATATTAGATAATGGCGTTCGTTTGTCATCACCTTATAAAAAATGGAAAAATTAGATGACAAATTAAAAATAATAAAATTATAAATACATTGTATATTTATGCCAAAAAAATTACCATTCGAACTTTTAGAGAGTCTTTTACGTCCCATTTCAACTAAAAGGATGCAATTCTACATAAAATGCATTATAAGAGTTTAACAAAATATAATCAAACTTAAAATTATGGATGATAGGTTTATATATATATAAACATTCAACGATACATAATACTTATCTAACAATATATTATAAATCAACATAAACTACGAAGCATCATTGCACGCCACATCAGCAATGTTCAATTCTTTTATATATATTAATAGATATAGATATAGATATAGATATAGATATAGATATAGATATAGATAAACGATTATTCTCGTAAATTTTCCTATGTATCGGTCTTGTCCAACAAAATAGAATCCAAACTAGATTTGGTCATACATGAAGCTCATATACATATATAAATATATAAAATATTTATTGTCACAATACACTTGAACAGGATACTTGTGTAAAATGATGTACACAACACTCATTTAATAAATAAATGTATGAAGTCAAAGCTATGTTCATCGTATGTGAACATGTGATATATACACAAATATCTATATCATACTAATTGTGTATACAATTTCATTTGCATGTTTTCTTATTATTATTAACTCTAAATGAACACTAATTTCATTCTATAAATTCATTCTTATTGTTGTTAATACGTAGGTTCTCAAAGTGATTGGTATACAATTTTGCAAAAAAAATTGGTAGATGTTAAACTTAGTTTTCAGTAAAATACAGGGATAGACTCAATCACTCAATACATATATTATTTTCGGTATTTTTCGACAAAATTTATTCTGCGAAGCTAAAAAAATGAGGGGGTGAAGCCCAAAGAAAAACCACACTTATTACAGAATAATTGTTGATGCATATATTTGTTATGTTTTCCAAATGCAACATTTGAAACTATTATGTTCATTTAAGGGGTGAACATGAATTAGGTGATAGATAGGGGGTTGAAATGGTACTACATACTAGTGATGATGTGTTTTGGTTTAATTAAACAGGATAGCGTATACGCGGTTGGGAGCACGTTTAAAAGGAAGAATATGATTGATTGACCATTTGACGGTCTTCAGGAAGCTTCAATGTCATAATATAAAACAACTGCGACAAACGAACAGTGGATATTTGTTGCTACGTCACTCATTATCCCACGCACACCTAACTATTTATGTATATGCTTATTTATGTATGACGCAGAAGGGTAAGAATATTTTATGATTTGTTAAAACTTCTTTTAAAAGTAATACGTACATAACCTATTTTCTATCTTTTCAAGATCTAAAAAACCATAGTTAGGGGTGTTTAGAAAAACTGCAAACCAAATAAAAACCGAAAACTGAACTGTAACCGTAACCGAAAAAAACCAATCTAAACAACGAATTTGGTGTTTGGTTTGGTCTGTACATTTTTTTTATTTGGTTTATTTGGTTTATTTGGATAACCGAATAAACCGATAAAATAATTAATTATTAAATAAAAATAATAATATTTAATAACTCATATATAATATATAAGCCCAAAATATTAAACCCAACCCAAAATAAATAAAGCCCACCAATTTATAGAGGTAATAATATGAGTATAAACTAGTAAACTTGGGTTTATTTTACTATTTCTAATTTTTATGATGTTTCTGTTTGCGTGGTTTGATTTTTTGGTTTATATTTATTGCAAACTTTCTTTTCGGATTTTGGAACATATAGGTATATAAGTTAGAGAAAAAAAAATCTCGTTTCAATTTGGTTTGTTTGGTTGAATTTGGTTTGTTTGGTTTTAAACCGAAACCAAACCGAATTCAATTTGGTTGACTTTGGTTTGGTTTTCATATTCCTAATTTGGTTTGGTTTGGTTTGGTTTTTGGTTTGAGGTACAAAATTTTGAAAACCGAATAAACCGAATCGAATAAACCAAATAAACCGTAAACCGAACCGATGAACACCCCTAACCATAGTAGTGTATTATTATGTTTTATTATTATAGAAGAAAAATATGCTAAATTATAAATAAAAATGAACTCCTTCATTGTATTTACGGTTTGTATGCAGTGAGCCAGTGATGTACCCAAAAACAATTTTTAGGGGGTTCTTTCGTAAATTTCACTGATTTTCATTAATTTTTCAATGTTTTCACTAAATTTTTCATTTTTTTTTTCAAACCGAGTAGGTTCCTGGGAATAGGTTCCCCACAGATCCGCCTCTGTTTGTATAAATATAAAGATACACAAAATTTTGATTATTATATTTAGAGTACATTGCCAAACTCGTCCCTGAGTTTTGACCAGATTTGCTAGATCCATCCAAAACAAGTTTTTTTCTCACCTGGGCCCTTCAGGTTTGCATTTTGATGCCAATTCCATCCAAAAAGTAAATCCAGAGGCTAATATGGTCATTTTGCTTGTTAAATGAAGGGCAAATTGATAAATTTACTATATTTAATTTATTTTGGTTTATCCCTCCCACCCCCCCCCCCCCCCCCACACACACACACACCATCTCTTTGCATCTTCTCCAAAGAATTACTACCACCACCACACCACACAGTGTCACGACCACCACACCGTCGTCACCAGTGTTGCAAAACTCGATTTGGGCTTGTACTCGGCGACCCACCCAGGAGCGAGTACTCGGATTATGTGGGGGAGTACTCGGGGGTGAAATCGGCGTATGCGAGGAGTACTCGGAGTAATCGACCAACTCGGCTATACTCGGCGACCTACCTTGGAGCGAGTACTCGGGGAGTAATCAGTCAACTCGGCCTTGTTTTGCAACATTGGTCGTCACCCATACCAACATCACCCATGCTTCTGTCACCCACCACCAAACCACCGCCGAACAACCACATCGTTAGGGCAGATGATTTGATTTTGTACCTGGGTCAGATTTTGGATTCCAAATCTTGGACGCCAAGCTTGTTAGCTTCAAGGATCTGATTTTTTATTCTAAATCCGTAGAAACCAAGATGATTAAAGCCCCAATTGTACCTGAGTCAGATTAAACAAGGTGATGGTGGTGGTGATGAATGTGGGGTGGGTGGGGTGGGGCGGGGGTGTGCAGGAAGAGAGAGGGAGAGAGAGAGAGGGAGGGAGGGAGGGAGGGAGAGAGAGAGATAGAGAGAGAGAGGAGGGTGGGTAAAGGGTTCTTAAATAATTCATCATTTTATTTTTTAATCCAAAAATAAATTTATAATACATTATAAAGGAGGAGTGATGTACAACAAGGTAATTTGCATTTCCGTACAACTTAACAAGCAACACATACAACATATTTAAGCAAGAAATTTAAGGGTATTATGGGCATAATTGGGACAATTAAGACACCTAAGAGGGTAATATAGGCATTTCATCCACCTCCTCCTTTACAATATCAAAAGACTTTTACAATACTACCCTCCTTCTTCCATCCATACCCTTCAATTGTTTGCCTTCTTCCTTCATAAATATAGATCATTAACCTCTTGTCCCTTCAAGTTCCAAAACCCTAAGGATCAAATTGAATGAGATTGATTGTGAAATTCAAGTCCTCCTCTTATAACATTCAATTGAAGGCCTACATGAACTATCTTGCCTTCAAAAAAATGCTTATGTAAGAACTATTACTTATTTTACTATTTGCATTTTCTTTGTTTATTGCACAAAGTTTGCAATGTTTTATATTTTTTTTTATTTATGCACCTAGATTTGGACAAGCACATTGCAACGAACAATTTTGATTGCAAATCAAATTGTTGGATTTCCCAAGGTTAGTTTTACATGTCACATAAATTGCTTCTTTGATCACTTATCATTTGTAAAATTTGTGTACCTTCTTTACGTTAAAGATACAATGGCGTGCACTTGATGAGATAAATGTTGGTGTATGTGACTGTATGACGTATGAAAAAATAAAGAAGAACATTCCTGAAGAATACGAGTATGTTTAATATGAAATATTCATTTTTTTATAATTTTTACCTTTCTATTCAATGGTTTTTTTTTAAAGGTCAAGGAAGAAAGACAAACTCAGGTATCGATATCCTCGTGGAGAGTCGTATCTTGATGAGATACAAAGGTATTGAATTCAAATATAAGGAAAAATCTCTGTTGAAAATATATAAAGTAAATAATTAAAGTTTTGGTATTTTAAACAACATCAAAAGTTTGCAGTTGTGTATATAACAGGTTGGAGCCGGTTATTATTGAGTTAGAACGACAACGCGCGCCGGTTATTCTTGAGCCGGTTATTCCATCATTGCCCTTTAACCATACCTATCTCTTTCAATTCCCTCATTTACTTATTTATTACTTCTCAGACAACTCAAAGGTTCTTGCAATTGCAATTGAAGCATTTGTCAGTTACCCACTCATCATATTCCTGAAGGTGTGCCTCCGTATTAAGAGATCCTCCTTCCAATTTCTTACCCTCATAACAAATCAGCCGTATTACAGGTAATTGTTTTCTCAAGTTATTGGTAATTTTTCATGCTTTGTGGTTATTTTAGGCTTTGTATTGTTTGTTTTTAGTTTATTTGTGGTTCCAAATTCGTGGTATTTATATGATGATGAAAGAAACCCCACTGACCTACATAGAATTCAACAGCCAGTTTTGAAGTTCTTGTAGGTTAGTTTTTCTTTTAATTAACTATCCGTTTTCCAAATTCGTGTTAATATTGTTTTATTTTTATAATTTTAAAACTATTCATGTATATTTTTATTACTTGTAATTGATTATAAGATTGTTCTGTGATGATGATGTGGTACAGGGTTAGTTTCTATAATTTATATAGTTTATAATATTAACCAATTACTTAGTTTTTCTTAACTTTAGTATTTGTTTCTACATGTTGAAACTATAAAAATTTCAATCTTGATTCATAAATCATAATAGGCAACTAATTTCGTTTATTCATTCCACTTAAAATTTTTCATTCGTATGCATGCTTAAGTTGTAGTTTTTTGTAATATGTAGTTGCTTGGTTGTTGGATTGATCTTTTTTAGTAATAATGTGAAAAACTTTTATGATTGAACCATATTTTTCTAAACTCAGTGGAAAGTAGATGGTGTAAAAAAACCATTTAACACTACATTGAATTAGAAGCATGTTGAGCCTTAGCTATTTCCGTCATAACAACACGCACATTTGCAGCCTGCTCGATACACCCAACCTTATGCAGTTAATTTGTAAGTACAACACAAGTATTAGGATACACATGACATCAAATAATTTGGGGCGACTCCCCTTAAATATCTCATGCTTTTTTTTTGTATATGCAGATGTTCTTTTATGGATTAGTAAGTGGCATGCTTTGCATCTCCATTGAGCTTTCTGGCACATTGGGTTATTTAGCTCATGAGTATCTTTTAGATGGTATGACCAAGTAATCTTGAACTACTTAAATTTTACACAAAACTGATTTATGTTAAGACACTTTTTATTAAATTGTTTTTTTTTTAATTTGATGGTATGTTTTCCTTGTACAGTTCATGCTGATGCTGCTATCGAAAAGTTTTTTAATTTTACGACAACAAGCCCATAAGCTACAATTACTTAGATATTCGTGTAACTTGGTAGAGCAAGTCTTCGTCACATGAACTTTATGTATTATATTGCCATATGACATTAAAGTAATCAGCACAAGGAATTGCAATTGCAATTGAAGCATTTGTCAGTTACCCACGGGTCACCAAGTTCGAGGCACCTAAGGCGTCTCCGATGAGGCTTCTCGTATTGCCATATAGATATCACATGTAGAAGATAATATCTATATTTTGTGTATACATTGAAGTTAAATATAAGGCATTAATGTTAGAAAACTTCTTTCACATTGAATGTTAGAAGTAAATGTGTGTTAATTAGTTATCATTTGAAGTGTTTAATAGTTATGGGGTTTTACTTTACTATATTTAAAGTTGAAGTTATGTGTTATATAATTATGAAAATGATAATTGATTGTCATAATCATTAGTTTGTAACTGATTCAACATTCAATATTCTTCAATTATCTTGTTCTTCATCATCTTAATGGTAATAGCCTAGGAAATGCACCATCTGTTTGTATAAAAGTAAAAGGAAAAAAAAAAAAAGGAATAACTAATAAAATTTGTTGTACAAGAATGGGGAAAATAGAATAATAATCAATAAATATATATTTGAGATTTGTCAACACATTTGTATATGTCAAGTTTTAATATTTAGGTTGTAATTATTTACAAAGAAATTGGTTGACGACTCCACTGACCATCAAGACTATAACCTGATGTGAGTATTTTTCATGCATTGCGTCTTGGTTTAATGAGCCATCTTTACTATATGTCAATACCGATCGGGTTGGCCATTGCAAATTCTCGCCCCACAATGCTTTAATTTTTTTTTTGTAAGGTTTTATTTGGATCCCGCGGCAACACGCGAGTAAACCCACTAGTAGGTAAAATGTTTAATTTGCCCTTAACTTAATGTTAATTTTAAACTGAGTTAGCAAATTGGATGGAATTGGCATCAAAATGCAAACCTGAAGGGTTCAGGTGAAAAAAAAAACTTGTTTTAAATGAATCTAGAAAATCTGGTCAAACCTCAAAGACGAATTTAGCAATTTACCCTTATATTTGTATACTTCTATTATGTTACGATGAATGGTAACCTTTTGTTAAAGTTCAATTTCACCCCATTTAATATAAATAATATACACCATTGATCGTTTTAGTTTTTTTCGTAGTATAAGTTTTTATCTAATGATTTGTGTTTTTCAGCTTTATGAAAGAAAAAAAAACTGAATACAAAGTTGTGTTTATTTTATTTTATAAACATTCAAGTTTTCTATGAATGGAGTTATGTTCAAATAAGATATTTTTTCGGTATCGTTAGTTGTACTGGGTACCGACAACGAACCAAAATAATACCGACCAAACAACATCGGTATCAGTGTCGGCTCATCAAAAAACATCGGTATTTGTTTTTATACTTCTGGATCGATGTAAAACACGTGTTCGTGTATTTTGAGCATATCATGACTCAACTTTTTATTTTAACGTTTGGTTGAACTGAGGGCATCATATGTGTAATTAAATATAGGATTATATTATTCATGACAGAAATCTATAATCGTAGGCTGTCCCTGAGGATTTAGGTGTCATATTCGAGCCGTTAAAAAATATGTCCTTATGCTTCAACATTTTAACTAATTTTTATGTACAATCAATGCTATAGCAATAAACATGACAATAGCAATAAACATGACAATTAGCAAAATGATAGTATTAAAATTAGTTAAATTACATACGGTATTGGGTTCATATATAGAGAGAGATATTTTTTTTTAAATGTTCCTCAAAATTTATGGACTCTAAGCGGTTGGGCTCCGCAGGCCACCCCAAAGCCTCCCATGGTAATGTATTTGAAAAATATATGTGGGTTCTCACGGTGATTGATGCATATATTTGTTATGCAACATTTGAAACTATTATGCACATTTAAGGGGTGAAGTTGAATTACATGATAGATAAAGGGTTGAAATCTATTAATATATATAAAAGAATTGAATTATGATGATGTGTCATTCAATGGAGGCCTTAACCACTCTTTGAATGTGCCACATGGCATTATGTGAGATTTTTTAATTTTTGAGTTTTTTTTTAGTAAATCTATATATATAGTTATAGATAATTATTTTAGGAAAAAATAAGAATTTAAAAACAAAATTAAATTTCTCTCTCATGTTTTCTTCCATAACTTTTAAACGTTAATATCTTTTATATACGAGATTTTTTATAGAAAAAAATTACACCAAATTAACGAGCGTTTTATTATCTTTCCAACAAGTACCATAGTGCTAGATAAAAACGGAGGAAAAAAACGACTATTTTTGTGAGGTTTTGTTTCCAAATATATTTTACTCGACTAATAAATCACTACTTAGGGTTTTTTATATTTGAATAAGAAACGATAAACATAACTTCATAGGCAGAGATTCCTTTTTTTTATTTGAATATGATAACTTATGACAGAGATTTGTTCAAAATAAATAAATATTATTATTATTCATTAATCATGTATTGGCAAATCATTAATTATGTTATGATATTAGATATATTCACTCTATCTTTGTTCTACTTTTATTTGTCAACCCGGGACGCTCCCGGAGTATAATATAATTGTATTGGAGCTTTTGCAAAACATAATGAATTATTCATTTTTTTTAATACGTTTGGTATGTTTTCTTCTTTTATCATTTTTTTATTAAGTCATATTAGATTTTTCAACCCCGGGATCTTCCCGGGGTAATCAGCTAGTGGTACTATATAGTGATGCTTTTCTTGGTTTAATTAAGCATGGATAGCGTATACGCGGTTGGGAGCACGTATAAAAGAAAGAATATGATTTGACCATTTGACCGTCTAAGGAAGCTTCATTAAAATACAAATGTCACCACATAAAACAAAGACAAAAAAAAAACTAACCATGGCTACGTCACTCATTACTCCCCACATATATAATTCGTATGTGTTTTTAGGGTAAGGTTAACGTATTTCGTGATAAATGTGAAAATGATTAAAAACTGATAGTCTGATATTTAGACAACATTTTTTGGACTTAGTAATGATGTTTTGGATTTTATAGGTTAAAACAACACCAAACATAACAATTAAAAACAAAAAAAAACAAATTATTTTCGGCTTAAAACTTAAAACATCATGCTAAGAACATGTGTTTAAATTATTGTGTTTTAGTTGTGTTTTAAAGTGTTGTGTTTAGTGTTTTTTAACAAAAACAACCAAAAACAACATGCCTAAATCCAAAACATTATGTCTACGTGTCAATTACTAATCTTTCTCACATTTCTCACGAAATATAACCTTCATACCTGAACCTTCTCCAGTGTGTTTATATCAAAATTAATTATTTTATCCAACTCACATTATGTTTTATCTAAATTTGTACCAAATATATACAGTGAAGATCCTAAGAGAAAACAAAATGTTGTTTTTAATAAAACATAAGAAAAAGGTACAAAAATATATATGTTAAAAAGATACGATCAATGTGTGTAAGTATAATATAAGGTGTAATTGTGTAAATAAAACAAGTCAAATTATAGATGTGCTTTGCATAATTTGATAAATTAAAAAGCATTCGTTTGTAAATTCTGTTATTTCCTGGAAAATGAGTTCGTACCAACCATAATTAACTCCGTTCAAAAAAAACCCAACCATAATTAACTGATTTGACCACGTGCTAATTACTAGATGAGTTACTGTTAGCTTTAGATCACATGGAATTAATGAATTATGGAAGGTGGGTAAGCGCATTATAAATGAACAAAAGGTTTGTAATGTGATATTAACGTTGACCCACCACATTATCTTTGTACTTTATACACAAAAAAGTTTTTAGTACTACAGTTAAAAGAAAACAACAACCTCGTGCTTTTCTTTTATTTTTTGTCTTGATATTGCACACTGTTTTATGGTTTAAAACCGGCCTAAAATCATGAAACCACTTTCAATTATCGATCTCAACTTGTGGCTCTCTTTAGTAACCAACTTTTGGTACTTCTCGATTTATTATATTTTGGGTGAGTTATATGAGATCAACTCGTTAAAAGCTTGAATTGAACATAATATAAATGAGCTTAAGCCTACATCGGAGCTAATTTAGTAAACGATCTCAACCCTAGGCTTTCTATATCGAGTTTGACTAGGCTAGAGAATATAAATGAGCTTATTATTTACACAAATATAATAAGAGGGTGTTTGGGATTGAGTTTCAAAACAACTTATTGACTTATTGGCTTTTCCAAGAAGCCAATAAATAAGTCAATAAGCTGTTTGTGTAACCAAAAAACACTTTCTGTTTTGACTTTTGACTTTTGGCTTTTAAGGGTGGAAAAACTGTTTTTGAGAAGTTAGAAATCCTGGCTTTTGGCTTTTGGAAAAAAAAATTACAAATATACCACCCATACAACCAATATTCACAATAAGTTAAGTTAAACACTTAAAAAACAACAATCTGTCGACTTTTTGACGGTTCTCATCCGAAAAGCTAATTCAAACACTTTTTTTAAAACTCCGTTTCAAAAAGTCATAAGCCAATAAACACTTTTGACAAAAAAACACTTTTACATTTCTAAACTCAATCCTAAACACCTTCTAAATATATAAGAGCACTCATAATGGAGTCTCTTTCCCTTTCCCTTTCCCTATACTTTAATTATAAGAAAAGGGGAAATTGGAATTAAATAATCTAACTTTTATCGGGTTGAAAGACAGTAATCCCAATTTAAAAACTAGAATCTAACAGACTCAATTTGAATTGGTTTTTATTTTACTGGACCAAAACTAACTGGCTTAAACCTAGTTAGTTTTGGTCCGGTGAAATTAAAACCAAGACAAGTTAGGCTTGTTAGATTCCAATATTTTCAAGTTGGGATTACTGTATTCCAACCCAATAAAGTTGGGATTATTTAATTCCAAATTCCCTAAGAAAAGTTTGTGATTTTGTGTATTTTCGATTATGGTTATATTCAAAATTAAAATCACGGAATAGTTACGGTAAGCCGCCCTTCATAATTTTTTTTAAGTTTAATCGAAGATTTTAGTTCCATTACACTAATAAAAACGAATGCAGAACTGTCAAAGGTAGGACTCATTACTAGTACAACATTGTGTTGTTGATAACTTGATATTCGTTTGATTATAAATAGTATTTCGTTTTAATTAATAAAGTAATTACTATCCTTTTAAAAAAAATTATTATTAAAAAAAATTGATTTTAATAAAGTGGAAATAAGTGGACCATGCAAAAATATAAAATGAATGGCTAACGCCTTTTATTAATCACACTTAATAAAAGTTAGTTTTATATATGCAAACATATGATTTAAAAAAAATTAATGATCACATAACTAATATGTCCAAGTTTACAAATAAATATAATTTCAAAAGATATAAACATTTACTCTTTTGAATTAGCTAAAGAACTGTCTACATCTTACCTTCCCAGACCCAGTGACGGAACTTGAACAATTAAAATGAGGGGGCAAAAATACTACACATAAAAAACCAATTTTTTTTCACCAAATAAATACCATAAATCCCAAAATACAACCATTTCTTACACATAAATTACCAAGGAAGAAAAATTACAACTCAACCCGACGACTTATAAGGTCTTTAAAATCATAAATTACTGATTTGAATAAAAAATTTTTTAGTAATTTCTCTTTCTATGTAAACCACCAAGTTATTCGCAAGAAACACTAAATCTTATTCAATCATTAAGTATAAATAAAACAGTCAAACCTAATATTCTAATAATCAAAATCAATAAATTTATAAATTAAAAGAGTATAAGATAATAAATTAATAATTATAACCTATTAAATACTTGAAGTGAATGTCGAATACATTAGCAGCAATAGATTGAATGTTGATTCTTAAATTTGGATGCATTGTAGAAGTTGAATAAGTCACTAATTGGGCTTTTAACAGCATGGGCCAATTAAACCTAATAGGCTAAAGTCAACATACAACACACTAAAGTTGAAGTTCTAGGCCCAAAATCAGGGGGGGTGACCCCCTCTGGCCCCTTAAGTCTTCCGTCACTGTCCAGGCCCTACCTTAGCTTTGCTATTGATAGGATTAACTGAGTATGATGATGATGAAGAATTAACTAAAGAACTAAGTTTAGTTCGGTTTTTTCAGTTACGGTTCAGTTAAACCGGATATTTGAGTTTTACTTAGCAAAGGATAGAATGACATGAAATACTGCCCTCAAGTTTGCCAGATATAACATATTGGCCCCAGTACAAAGAAGTGGTGATCAGTCTCTCAACAAAACAGAACAAAAACACACACACACACACTTCAGCTCTTCCATGGCTGTCAATTTTCCTCCATCTTCAACTCTTCTTCCCCATACCCAGGTTTATTACACTGTTTTATGATACACTGATTGAATAAAATGAATCCATGTGTGTTGAAATCTCAAATCGTTAATAACATGTTTCTTTCGATTTCAATTCAAAAGTCTTAGTGTTTAGGTTAGTCATTTTAGTTAGGATTTTTTTTTTCAATGTTGCAGAAGGCGCTAGGCGGGCAGTGAGGTTCAGCCTAGGGACTAATCGGGATTAGGCAGAATTAGGGGTTTTGGTATTTTTATACGTATTATATATATATACACAAATTTAGGTGTTTTTTGAAAATATGTTATACTTAGAAATTAAGAAATACTTAGATATATACATATAGGGGAATGTTCAATTGAGAACTCATAGTTAGGGAGAGAACTCGAGAACTCCTACTTAAATTAAAAAAAAATCATAACTTAAAATTTAAGTCAAAAACCAAAAATCTGGTTCGGAGCTTCTCTTTCCCACGTCATCCCGGTTCAGAAAAAGAAATAAAAAAACATAAAAAAACATAAAAAAAATAAAAAATAGGCGACTTCTAATGCACCTGTGTAGTAAATGTCCGGTTAGCTTTAGGGTTTAGTTTTTGGGTTTAGTTTAGCTTTTAGGGTTAGTTTTTTTTAGTTTAGTTTGTAAGGTTTAGGTTTTTGGGGGTGGGGTGGGGGTGGGTAGGGTGGGTTTAGGTTTTTGGGTAGGGGGTTAGGTTTTTGGTTGTGACGGGTGAGGCTTAGGTTTTTGGTAGGCGGTGGGTGGGGTGGAATTAGGTTTTTGGGTGGGGGTAAGTTGGGGGGTAGGTGGTTTAGGCTTTTGGGTTATACTATACATGTGCAGTAGCGTTTTTTAGGTGTGTTTTTTTTTATTTTTTTTTTTTATTTTTTTTATTTTTTTTCCGAACGGGTATGACGTGGGAAAGAGAAGCTCCGAACTAGTTTTCTATTTTTTTACTTAAATTTTGAGTTATGATTTTTTTATTATATTTTTTGTATTTAATTAGGAGTTCTCGAGTTCTCTCAATAAAATGAGTTCTCTATTGAACCATCCCCTATACATATAATACTAAGAAATACATAGAAATTTAAAAAAATAAAATAAAAAAACCACCGCCTAATGGCCAAAACGCCCTGAACTTCGACTAGCCCCTTATTCCGATATAGAAGGCCGACTAGGGACTAGGCGGCCGCCTTTTACAACACTGTTTTTTTTAGAGAATCACCACGTGTTTATCCCTTTTGCTTTTGATACTTTTGGTTTCCTAGCCCCGGAGGCTGTGGAGTAATTATTTGACCTATAAGACCCAAAGCTTTGTTTTTACTAGGATCGGTTTTACTATCCAAAAGGGGTTGCGGCGCAGCTTGTTTTTTGTTTACATGCCGCTTTATTGTAATCGTCCTTTTTTTAAATCGTTAGTTTAATGAAAAAAAAAAAGGATAACTATTGTTTTGTTGATGAATGGTGATGTAACTGTGAGGGAAAACTGAGAATTAGGTTTGATGCAAGTTCTTTTGTTATTAGATTTAAATATTCATAATAATAATAATAATCACTTGATTAGTATGCTCATCATGTGAACAGTGAACCCTGTTTAACTTAGTAAATGTACTTCATCATCCTTGGCTAAAAAGCTCCATTATAGTAATCAGATTATAACTGCAATCTTTACTTAGATATTTTGGCCCGAAACATATTGGCTGATTCCATTTAAGTCTGTGTATGTGATTGTTCAATGCTCATATTTTAGTTTAGGTCTATCACATCACAGGCTATTTCAACTCTCTCTTTTTTTTTTTTTTTTTTGTTGTGGCGCTCACTAATGGTATTTCTGCTACCTGATTTTAGTTGAACCATGTTAGTATCTGCCCCGTTGTTGTACATACACCAGCAAGGAAAAGTGCTGTCCAAAAGGTTCTTGGAAACAGATGCGTTCACAGGCATTTTGTGATTACGAAAGCTAAAACATCGTTAGAAGCGGACTTGCATGAAAAAGATTCAGTTACCTCTGAAGCGGTTGATAATGAGAATGGTAAATTTTTACAGTCTTTTATTGGTTTCTAGCTGTATAATCCTAGAATGACATCTTAAGAGCCTAATAATGTATAGGAATATTAAGGGCCTATTTCTTGGATTTAGCTTACACTTTTTAGGTTACTGGTCTTATCTACTTGGTAAGAAAAGAAATAACATGTCGTAAATTTAAAAGTAGAAATGTGGCGTGGGTTTTAAAATGCGCGCCTAGGCATGAGGCGCATCAAGGCACAACCTAGGGCACCTCAGGGATATGCGCCTACCCATTTTTCCCGAAGCGCAAGAAAAGCGCAAATTCCGACTTTTTTTTCTGTCGCTTTTTGGCCCTGAGGCGCGCGCCTCTCGTACTCCATGTATTTTTATGCATAAAATGTTGTACCTTATTGTTTTTGGCTTGTAATTAGGTAAAATCATATAAAAACCTTAGTTATAGCTATATTTTGGGTAAATGAAGCTAAAAACCTATGAGATATAAAAAAAATTATATAATTAGTGCGCGCTTCGGGTACGAAAAGCCCACCGTTTTTGCGCTTCGCGCTTAAACCTCATCGCTTTTGTGCCCCTAGCGCTTTTTAAAACCAAGAATGTGGGTAAAACCCGCAAGATGAAAACGGACAAATGACCCAGATAAACATGTTATCTTAACTGTCATAGCCATCCATGCAGATTTTGGAGTTGTAAATCTTCACCATGTGGGAATACTATGCGAAAACCTTGAGCGGTCACTTGATTTTTACCAGAACCTATTGGGTATGTTGCATATTTCTTTTCTAAACCGCAATTCAACTGCCTGCACCATCTTTTTGGTTTATAAAAATTAAAAACTAATCTGTTATGCCTTATTTAATCAGGTCTGAAGATAAATGAGGCAAGACCTCATGATAAGCTCCCATATAGGGGTGCATGGCTCTGGGTTGGTTCTGAGATGATTCACTTGATGGAACTGCCAAATCCTGACCCTCCAACAGGCAGACCTGAGCATGGGGGGCGAGATCGTCATACTTGCATTGCAATTCGTGACGTCTCAAAGCTAAAAGATATATTAGATAAAGCCGGTAATTACTCTTATGTTCTCGTGTATGTTTTTATGGGCCTGGTTCTTCGAGCTTTTTATCTGAGCCGGACAAAGCTGGGCTTTGAGATAAATATTCCGAGCTAGACAGTGTCACACAAGTTTTATAGAACCAGGCCAAATCAGGAATAAACACCTATTTGTACACCTCTTTAACATCTAAGAATTGTATTTCAGGTATTCCTTACACCCTTAGCCGCTCCGGAAGACCAGCAATCTTTACAAGAGATCCAGATACAAATGCTCTGGAATTCACACAGGTTGACTGCTGAAGGATTATGTCGAATATAGGCACCAAGTATAAAATGTTTATGCGGTTTCTGCAGATATTACGCTCCAGAAAACTGATGTGCATATTAATATTAGGTTGATGAAATCTCCATAAAGGACATGTATTTATACAGACTGATGAAATCATAATAATAAATCATATTGATGAAGTATGTAGCAAATGCATCATAATTACAACTGACTATTCAAGATAGATCATAACCGCATAAATGAAATGGTTTATAAACACTTTGATTTTAGAGAGCTGAGATCCTGTCTCATGTTGAGCTCTTTGAGGATGTTGACTGTAATCGCCAGTCTTGTATGGCCGACCGCAATGTGTGGTTGGGAGTTAATGTCTTGTGTTCTAGCCGATGTCTTGTAACGGGTGATGCATTTTGTCTTTCAAGCCAAATTTTTATAGCTCTATATTCATATGTAAAACCATCAGCTGCAATGTGAGGGTCCTCCATGATTTCCTACGTTAACAAATTGCAATAAAACATAGAAAATCAAAGTTATTGCGAATAACAGATCAAATAAATAATACATACATACTTCCTAAAGTGTTTTTAACATCTTAATTCGTCCATAATGACCCGCACTAGAGAATGATCGGTTTCCACCCAAAAACCGCCCAGCATGCCACCTCAATCCCTTATATAAGCATATAATAACATGAATGCAATGCAAAGGAAGTGCTCAAATAAAGGGTTGTACCTGAACAATAGGGCAATAAAAGTGATTAGGAGCATCATTCCTGCTTTTCCCAACCCTTCTACTCCTATCACCAAATTCATGAAGTTTCTTCAAAACCGGGAGTACTTCCGTATCAAGATCGGGTCTATCCCTGCACCTAAGACTACAGCATTTAAGCCCTAACTGAGTCAACTCAGTGACTTCGGCTATTGGCCAATCGTGTATCGAGTCATCTAATATGTCAAACAAACTGCCACAACTAAGAGCCGATTCAACTTTTGATATGACCGCTTTCGGTTGAAGTACTGTTAACAATTGCAAGATTACAACCCCAAGAGCATATACATCAGACTTTGGTCTAACCGTGCCAGTTCTATGGTACTCTGGATCAATATAATACATAGTCCCAGCAAGAATAGAGTCTTTGTACTCTGTTATATTATCAGGGACCACATCTGTAACTAGTTTTGCCATACCCACATCTCCAATTTTGCTCACAAAGTTTCGGTCAAGTAATATATTTCCCGGTTTAAGATCGCGGTGTATTATAGGATCAGGTTTTGAGTTGTGTAAGAATGCTAGGGCACAAGCTACTTCAAACGCTATACGGAAACGGGTGTACCAAGAAAGATGATACGTAGGGTTTTTTCGGGAGATAAAGTCCTCTAAGCTTCCGTTTTCCATGTACTCGTAAATTAGACAACCTTTTTCAGGACATGCTCCAAGAAGTTGAACGATGTGTGGATGGCTTAGTTGACTGAGAACCTCAACCTGTGTAAAACCAATAGAATGATGTAAAAAAAAAAAATATGAGTCTGCAAGCAAATTACAAGATTATGGGGGTGTTTGGATGCAGAGTTTTGAGTGATAATGTAATATACAATAGTCATAAATTATAATCAGTTGTAAGAAGAAAATATATATTATAATCAGTTGTAAGAAGAAAATATATATATAATAAATGAAGGAAAAAACCTCTCTTAAAAATTCCCGCTTCTTTTCAGATGTATCGGATGTAAGAACTTTGATAGCGACCAGCGTATGATCAAGATTACATTTGTAAACTTTACCATATGCTCCTTCACCAATCACTTTATTTTTTGAATATGAATCTGTAGCCTTTTCCATCTCATCAATTGTGTATCTTTTGTACCGTTTGTCGCTAATAAATAATGCATCAACAATCTGTTGTTTCTCTGAATATTCCTTCATAGCTTTGGTTTCTGCTATCTCCCTTTCATAAACCTCTTTTTCTAGCAGAGTTTTAGCCATTTCAACTTCTTTAACTGCTTCCAGATGCTTTTGCTTTTCTTCGTCGGCAATTTTTCTATATTTTTCTTCACGTTCGACTAATGAATTAATTCTTTTCATCTCTTCAATTCTATCAAAAGAAATCATTTGTACCTGCACATAGTAACTAACATCTTTCATAAAGGTCCACATTTTATGCATGTGTACTTAGTTTTGTCCTGTTTTAATCATTTTACTTTCTTGTGTACTTTTGAATCATTAAAAGATGGTTTTTGTCCTGTTTGGGCTGTTTTTTGCGGTTCCTGCAAAAGTATGTTGGTATTTTGTGCAATAAAAAGAAAGCCTTTTTCCAGTAAACTTGTTCTGAATGAGAAAACAAAATTTATAATTAGTTGTAGCATTAAAGAGTAATAAAGAATGTATACATCTGAACTTCAATGGATTTTTCCACTATGAAGAATACCCAAGATAATCCCAATCATTATGTTTTACAGGTGTTTCACAGGGGACACTTCTGACCCATTTTTATACAAACGGGTCAATTTGGGGTATGGTTTATCTATAAGATGCCAAATAGGTTAAGCTAAAAGATAAAACTAAAAAGTCAAGTGGGGGTCAAGGGGGCCGGGTTGACTCGTTGACCAACCCACCCATTTTTTACCCCTATTTTGATTCATGGTTCCTGCAAATGTATAAGAACAAAGCAAAACTCATTACCCTATTTTGTGTATGAACCAACTCATCACAAGCCTGATTGTACATACTGACAGCATTTTGTAACTCAAGTCTTAGTTTTTCTACTTCAGCTTGCAAGTTTGACTGCAAAAAAGATATATACACTTGTTAACAATAAAATAAATATGTTCTAATGTAATGACCAATTTATAAAGCACCTGATCAGAACGTGTAGAAGACACAGAACTTCTATTTGTCATTTGGGTTTGCAAAATTGCATCACCCAAGGTCCTCATGGGGCTTTTGCTGATAGTACTAGAATTGATTGAAGCTTTCTCAAGGTTTGATGTTTGAGAATTGAAACGAGTAATGTCAGTCACAGATGACGGGGCAGGTGCAGGTGTTCTTTCCATTTTGTACTTATTAGAAGAACAACTTCCACACCATAAATTACTTAAGCCACAAGAAAACCCGTACGTGGAGCTGCTCTCTGTAATGATCACCATTAGAGTGAGTACAGGTGACAAAATGGGCAGTTCATGGAGGTTTGATGATGGGTCAAAACATGTGCGGTTCAAAGAATGTAATTTTACTTACGGACTGGAATGGGTTGGGTCATGTTGACCCAAACACTTTTTGTCTATTACTTCTTTTATAGATACGTACCCGTCAAAATAATTATCAAATTTGTATTTCAGTGATAATCTGATTTTTCAAATAAAATGTTTTTTTCGCATAACACACCAACGAAATTTCTCCTTTGTCTTGTGTTAGTCATTGTATATTTAATTTACAAAAGATATATTTGCCCCATTGGCGTCTTTAATGATGACTCAAATGGTACAAAAAGTCTACATAATGACTCAAAACGGGACAAAACCATCTTTTAAAAGCGCCATGTACAAAATAACCCTCATCCATTTGACCCGTTTTCCTTTTGGCTAATTTTCTTTTTCTACTTTTACCCAGTTCCTTTCAAGATATTTTTCAAATATACTTGTTAGATATAACATAACCCAAATTTGCCCATTCATATTTCATAAACAAATAGCTTGATAGGTTCATTTGTTTTAAGGTATTTCTAGTTTATTGTTAATAAAATAGTGTCGATTAAGGTTTGATCGAATCGTGTCTCTATGTTTCTGTTTAATTGATCCGGGCCATCAACAACAATCTAGAGTTTACATTTAAGTCAACTGTGATCACCTGAATCAGAGATGAGACCATCTCTAGACACAACATATATATTGCAGGTTCTTGGAGCAAGTTTTAGAACAGCCAAGGGTACCTCAACTCCATATAACTTCCTAAAAAACAAACATTAGAAGTGAGAATTAATTATTCAGATACGTAGGGGGTGTTTGGGATTTTGCTTGTTTAAAACAAGTTCCATATAAAAGCAGAAGTAGGTAATCAGCTTACTGAAAACAACTTATTTCATGCTGAGGATAAACTTTTAATTGTGAACCCACCACGAATAATCGTAACAACTATTTCACACTGAGATAAACTTTTAGATTTTGAATCCACCACAAACCTAAAACTGCTTACTGGAAACAACTTAGATTTTGAATCCACCACAATCACTTTTTATTTATCCAGACACTCAAAAATGCTTATCTCTTTAAAAAAAATAAGCAAATAAGTTATTTAAATAAAAGATCCCAAACAAGCCTCTATTACAGATAAAAACGAAATGCCCATAATATACCTCTGGAGCCAATTGGAGGGGCATGAACCAAGAACCAAACTATTGATTCCCGACTCAGATGCATATCCTACAAGACCTGATGCAGGGTTATCACCCTCCAGCACCAAAGTCTCTACCTGCAAAATTTTAAGTTTTACAACAAGTTAAAGATTAACTAAGTACTTCTTAGCATAAGTACTAACGAGCTTTTACTTATATCATGTTTTAGTCATTGTACTTCTTTCTATACCGAGTCATCAAAATATGTTATTCGCCCTGTCTGAGTGGACCTGTTGTGAAAGTTTTTGACCAGGTTAAGTGATCAAGAAATGCCCTATAAGAACCAAACGGGGCAACAAACAATCTTTTAATGACTCCTATGTATAAAATAGTATAATGACTAAAGCATTTAAAGTGAAAGCACTTTGGTATTTTCCACAAAAAATGCCATTTATAGAAATAAGTGCAACTTGACTCAAATTAATCATAACAAAAGAAAAATACACCTTTTTGCCTTTGCATAGTTTCTTGAATGGCAAAAATAATTCTTCAACTTGTGATTTCATGTCTTCCATATACATGGCCACCACATTAGCATCTAGCTCCATAATAGGTACTTGTTTTCCTGCTGCAGAGGATAAATGCTAAAGATTTTTAATACCAAAATCAAATTTTGTTCCAAGATAAACATAGCTTGTTTTTCAAATGTTACAACTGGAAATTAAAATATTCCGCTTCTAATAAGTTTTTAGGTTTGTTATCATTGAAAGTAAATTGGTGACATTACTTGAGATTCAATATCCGATAGATGATCAAAGAATTTTAGATGTATTTTTTAATGAAACGAGAGAGGTAACATTCCTCCGTGTGGTTAAAAAAAAAAGTATCAGAGTATGCACCATCCCTAATTTATATTCTACAACAGCAATGTTGGTTCAAAAACTTGTAACAAAAGTTTTACAAACATCTAAGATGTTCAGAATACAACAATTCTACCCACTTTTATGCCAAATTCTTTTATACAAATGCAACTTTTTTTTCTTCATCGAATTACTTGATCCACTGTTGTGTACTATGTACCAATTACTTTTAAAGTATTATACTTTATTTTAAAAGGCATTAAAGTATTAGAGACCATGAACTCAAATTTGGTTGAAAACTTGTTGTAGAAATATATTCGAGCGCGCGCCTAGGCCCTTAGGATAGGCGACGTACGGGCAATATTTCGGTCTGGACAAATCCTTAAAAAATAAGGCAAAATTCTACAAACTCCGGGCAAACTTGTCTGAAACATCCAAAAATGGTCTGGAACCAGCCTAAACTAGGGCTGTTCACAAAGCCCACAGCTCGGCTCGTAGCTCGCTCAAGAAAAAAACTATCTAAAAAACTCAATTTGAAACGACATGAGCTGAGCCAGCTCATTTTGTAACCAAGCCGAGCTCGAGCCAGGCTCAGCTCATGGATCAGCTTGTTGGACCGTTTAAGTTCGAGCTCAAGCTCGAGACAAGCCAAGCTGCCCCGTTAATTATGAGCTCGAGCTTGAGCCCACCCTAAAGAAGCCTAAAACATGTCTAAAGCCTCAAAAAATGGTATCCTTATGCCATGCGGCTTGCTTATCCTGAGCCACCTTGCGCCTACACGCCCAAGGCTCACCCTTAGTACCTTGACACCTATGATCAAATAAACACTAAACATTTCATCACGTTCAACTTTATCAGATATAATCCCATACTATTGCAAAATGATATCACCTAAACCCTAAACCTCATAAAAATAACATGAAACTAACAAATTAATGGTTTTACCACAGAATTATAATAACTGATAGTAATATTGTGTGTGTGTGTGTGTGTGAGAGAGAGAGAGAGAGAGAGAGAGTACAGGGAGTAGGAATTGAGGTGACGTTAGGGATGACATGAACCAAAACAAAACGATCTGCTTTCTGAAACAGATTATCAGCTGCCCACCGTACAGCTCGTCGACTACCTTTGCCGCCAATTCCTCCAGGGTTGCCGCCCTTCACGGCCACCGCTACCACCGTCGGACCACCGCCGTCGTCGTCAATCATAGTCGTTGACTCCATATTAATTCGCATCAGCAAAAGTATTCGGTCAGAGTAATAAAGGGAAATTCATATGTTTAGCTGTCAGGATTAATATTCGGACGACTTGTAACGACCAAAACGACCAGCTTATTACACTTTGCACCCTTGTTGCTTACTCCTACTTCATTTTCTACTGTTTAATAGTAGTGACATACATATCTATGCTGTAAACGAATCGAACGAACGCGAACATAGGCGTGTTTGTGTTTGTTCATTTAACTTTAACTGAACACGAACAAATAATCGAACATATTTTTGTGTTCGTGTTCATTCATTAAGAAATTTGTTGTGTTCGTGTTCGTTTATGTTCGTTCATTTAAAACTTAAACGAACTGTTCATGAACATAAACGAACACAAGTGATCAATATAAATGAACATAAACCAACATAAACGAACACAAACAAAAACAAGTTAATAATGATTCATCACAATTCAGCCAAGTCTAATACATCACAATGCAACCAAAACCAAATGACGGGGATGAGAAATACGGCGGCAATATGGTTTGTGGAGACGGGGATGAGGGAGACGGCGACGCTGTTGAGGCTGGAGGCTGGAGCGTGGAGGCGGGGCTGTGGAGGTGCTCGACCGGAAGTAGAAGAAGGTAGGGCTGTGGAGTGTGGAGAAGAAGGGAGGTGTGGCTGTGAAATATGGATATAGTCTGATAAGTGATATGATTAGAATGTTAGGTTTAGGGTTAAATTTTTAGAACATATGAATTAAGATACTTAACAAAAAGAAATAAATAATAAAAATAAAGTTACGTTTAATTAAGCGAACATAAACGAACGAACATAAACGAGCATAAATAAACATAAATGAACGAACATAAACGAACATTCATGAACATAAAAGAACATAAATGAACGAACAAAACGTGTATTCATGTTCGTTCGTTTAATTAAACGAACACACTTTTGAAACCTGTTTTAAAAATGAAGAGTCAAGAACATTGGAAGTCTATTCCGATTAATATTCAAAGAAGGATTACTAAGTTTTTCGTAACCAATCTCCCGGAGCGTTGCAGTGGGAATGAATTGGCCGGGTTTGTTCGTGACCATGCTGAGATTTATGATTTCTATATTGCCAGAAAGAAAGACAGATTGGGGAATCGTTTTGGATCTGTGTCTCTTTTAGACGTCAAGAACGTTGGGGAAATGGAGAAATCGTTATCTGGAATTCGAATGGGTCATTACAAGCTGAGCTTTAACGTTGCAAGGTTCACTTTAGAAGATGGGGAGGTCGACAACAGGAAGAAGGAGGAATCTAGATCGAAGCAGAATTACGTTCCAGTGAATAGAGAAGCAATTCATAAGGAAAGCCCGTCTAGTATTTATACAGGATCCACGTCGTTCAAGGATGCTTTTCTGGGTAAACAGAATGAAGAGAAAGTGATTATGGTACAAGATGATCAAGTGGCAAAGACTTATGCTCTTGGAAAGGCTGTTATTT
Source organism: Ambrosia trifida (assembly GCA_028751855.1). Classification (NCBI taxonomy): domain Eukaryota; kingdom Viridiplantae; phylum Streptophyta; class Magnoliopsida; order Asterales; family Asteraceae; genus Ambrosia; species Ambrosia trifida. The sequence continues at coordinate 77,973,710 of CM054132.1, forward strand.
TAAGGATGGTTGATTTTAAGGCATTGAAGATTATTTCTCAGTTAGTAAAAGATATGACAGAGGGGAGAGGTTTTGTACAGTTTCTTGGTGGTTTATTTGTTATGATTTCCTTTCCTGATAAGAAGGAGGCAGAGTAGTTTTCAGTACAAATTAAGATCAACAAGGAAGTATGTTTTTCGACTGATTTATGGTCTGGACAAACTTTACCGTTCGAAAGACTGGCACGGCTTCGTATTCAAGGGGTGCCTTTGCATCTCCTAGACAATGACATCCTCAACATGATTGGTGAGCGGTTTGGGAAGGTAGTGCATGAAGCGCAACATGATCAGTGTGACGTTGATTTGTCGTTTGATTATGTTGGGGTTTTATTATCGGATGGTAGACATATTCAAGAAGAGGTGGTAGTCATGTGGAAAGGCCGGAAATATCGGGTTTGGGTGGCGGAGGAAGCTGGAGACTGGTTACCAGATTTTACTACAGCCTCTAAAAAAGGTAGTCAGGAACATGCTTCGGGGAATCCGGTAACGGAGTCGCCGGAGAATGATGGTTAGGAGGAGATGGCCAGCGGGAATGTTATGGAAAGTGATAAATTCTCGGCTGGAAATCAGGAGGGCAATAATGTGGAGTTTAATGAGGAGGTGGCGGTTATGGAAGGTATTCAAATTTCGAATGAAGCATCTATTAATTTTGAAGCAAAACAAACGGAGGTGATTAATGACTCTAATAGAGGTATTTCTGGAAACAAATCAAAAGACAAGAGTTATTATTTTTCAGTTTCAAAAAAGAACAAAAGAAAAAAAAGGGAAGAAAATTGTTATTAATGGGCTTCGTTTGGATAAATCGGGTAGTAGTCTTGATAGGACCAAAGGTAAGAAACCAAGAAGGAAATCCGATAATTTGTTTGGGCTTAATGAGTTAATTGGGATTGTGGACTCTTCTTCTAATGAGGAGGGTTCGGTTCCTTGTTCGGGTGATCCAATACCTTCTGGGCCTCCTGAAGTGGTTGGGCCTGAGACGGAGTTGGACTCAGTTAGCAGCGGGCTGGGCTTGGGTCTAGAAGGTAGTCTACCAATTAATCATGGGCTTCGAACAGGGGAGGGTGTGGGTTCTTCTGTGAAGCTGGGTGGAGTTATTAAGGAGGTGGCTCACACTATTACCTTGGGACGTAAATTAGGAGTTGAATTGCATAACTTTCAAGACCTGTTAAACGAAGCGATTAGTGTGGAAGGCGTACAAGATGGTTTTCAATGAATTGTTTAAGTCTTAATGTTAGAGGAATGGGGGTTGTTGGGAAGGATGAATGGGTTAGGGAGTTGAAAAAGTCTAATGAGGTTATGTTTTTGGCTTTGCAAGAGACTAAGGTCCAAGGTGTTACAAAGGATGTATTGGGTCGGTTTTGGGGCCACGGCAACTTTGATTTCGATTTGGTGGATCCTACAGGGTTATCGGGAGGTTTGGCTAGTATGTGGAACCCAAGCTTCTTTGATAAGGAGGCGGTTATTAAGGATATGAATTTTCTCCTCATTAGTGGATACTTGAAAGATTTTCATGTTAAGCTTAATATGGTCAATATTTATGGTCCGCAAAATGACGTTCAAAAGAGGGATTTATGGCATCGGTTGAGAAATGTGATGGAAAATAAGGATGGCATATGGATTTTAGTCGGTGACTTCAATACGGTTAGGTGTGCGGATGAAAGGAAGAACACAAGATTCAATGCGACTAGTGCTAAAGATTTTAACGACTTTATCGAAGACGTGGGTTTGTTTGAATACGACATGAAGGGAAGGAAGTACACGTTTCTAGAGGGTAAAGGTGGCGGTAATAAACTAAGTAAAATCAATCGTGTGTTGGTATGTTCGAGTGTGTTAAATAAATGGCCGGACGTTTGTTTACGTGCACTTTCGAAAGGTCTTTCGGATCATAGTCCATTACTTTTGTCTATGACGAGTAAAAACTTTGGTCCGAAGCCTTTCCGTTGGTTCAATACTTGGGGTTGTAATGAGGATTGTGTTTCGGTGGTTCATGAAGTGCTTGCTGGGAATTTCGAAGGCAATAAAGCTGATTTAAAGTTATGGAATAAGCTGAAATCTCTTCGTGGCAGGCTTCGCATTTGGAAAGACAATTATCGAAAAAAACAAACAGAGGAGGAGGAGCTTTGTAAAAAAGAAATGTAAGTCTTGGAAGTCTACATGGAACAAAGAGAATTGACTGAAGAAGAGTTGTGGACCTTGGAAAAATGTAGACTGAAACTAGAAGAGGGTGCGCAAGCTAGAAATAAAGACCTTCACCAGAGAGCCCGTGTGAATTGGGCGGCGGAGGGTGACAATAACTCTGGGTTTTTTCACAGAATTATAAATGGCAGGAGGGCTTCGAATGCTATTCCGGGTATTGAAGTGGGTGGAGATTGGAAGACGAAACCTACGATTGTTAAACGAGAAGTTCTAAAATTCTTTCAGGATCACTTTAAAGAGAGGTACAATGATCGGCCCTTGTTGATTTGTGATGGTTTGAAGTCGGTTCCGCAAAACAAACAAGATGGTTTGGTTCGGGTCTTTTCCAAAGAAGAAATCAAGTGTGCGGTTTTCGATTGCGGGAAAGATAAAGCCCCGGACCCAGGCGGCTTTAACTTTAATTTTGTTCAGAAATTCTGGGGGATTTAGAAGAGGATTTTTTTAATATCATGAACGAGTTCTATAATTCGGGTGTCATTAGCCCGGAATGTAGTTCGTCGTTTATTACTTTGGTTCCGAAATGTAAGAATCCGATTAATATGAAGGATTATAGACCTATTAATTTAATAGGTATGGTTAGTAAAGTGATCTCGAAGATTTTGGCTAACAGGATAAAGGAGGTTATGGGGGATGTCATTTTTGAGTCCCAATCCGCTTTTTTAAAGGATAGGTATATATTGGATGGCCCTTTAGTTCTAAATGAGGTGATTGAGTGGTTGAAAAGAAGGAAAAGAAGGGCGTTTGTTTTAAAGATAGACTTCGAGAAGGCTTATGATAACATTAATTGGAAGTTTTTGATTTCGATTATGGAGCAAATGCACTTCCCGGGGAGATGGTGTATGTGGGTGTTGGGAATTTTGAAATCGGCTAGGTCTTCGATCCTAGTAAATGGGTCTCTTACGTTTGAGTTCTCATGTCATAAAGGGCTTATACAAGGAGACCCGCTGTCCCCTTTTTTGTTTTTGGTAGTTATGGAAGCGCTCTCTTGTGTTATTTTCAAAGCGATTCGGATTGGTGAATTTAAAGGGATCCAATTATAAAAAAAAAGAGGTTAATCTATCCCATCTTTTGTACGCAGATGATGCTCTCATCCTTGGTGAGTGGTCGGAGAGTAATGTTCTCAACATGGCTCGCATATTGAGATTTTTTTTGTTGTCTCGGTGCTGAAAATTAATATCAATAAATCAAACTTGATTGGGATTGGGATTGGTCAAGAGGCGGTAGATGAGATGGCGGCTTTCTTGGGTGTAAACGGGGAGGTTTCCCGCTTGATTATTTGGGTATTAGAGTGGGAGCTAATATGAACAAGTGTGGAAATTGGAAAAGGTGATAGAGGTTTTTGAAGCTAGACTTGCGTTGTGGAAGGCAAAACTTCTCTCAATTGGGGGGCGGGTCACACTTATTAAATCGGTCCTTGCGAGCCTTCCTATTTATTACTTTTCATTATACAAAGCCGGGGGGGGGGGGGGGGGGTGATTGACAAACTTGAGAAAATCATGAAAAGGTTTCTATTGTCTGGTACTAGTGACATAAATAAAATTCATTGGGTTAGTTGGGACAAGGTTACTACCCCGAAATATCAAGGAGGTTTGGGAATTAAAAAATTGAGGCGCTTTTGTTTAAATGGGCTTGGAGGTATCGACGGTACCCTGGTCTTTTATGGAGAAGGATAATTGATGTTTGTCACAAAAATAAAAAGGAATGGGTTTATTTGCCGGTCAATAATCACGCGGCTGGGAATTGGAAGAGCATTGTAAAAGCTGTGGGAGCGGTCAAGGCAGGGAATATTTTCCCGCATTCTTTGATCAAACCTAAGCTTGGAAAGGGAGACTCGATTAGATTCTGGTTAGATGCTTGGCAGGGGGTGAGAGTTTAAAGCAGCGATGGCCGATTCTTTTTAACCTTGAAACGGATAAAAATGCACCATTACTGACCGTGTGAAGATGAGGGGTTCCAAATGGGTTTTAGTGGCAGATTGGAGTACGCAGATCGTTTCTGTTGATGCATTCCAGCAGTGGATCTAGCTTGTTTCTTGTATTGACAGGTTGACTCTTTCCGAGTCTAGTGATGATTGGCTTTGGGGTGGTAGTAAAGACGGGAGCTTCTCCATTAAATCGGTTAGAGAATTCATACAAAAACGGAGCGATGTGGAGGTTAACTTTGTCCTAAAGTGGACGCCATGGGTGCCGATAAAGTGTCATATTATGGTTTGGAGAGCGGCTATGAATAGGCTTCCGACTAAGAAGGAAGTGATCAAGAGGCATGTGGCTTTATCGGATGCGTTTTGTCCTTGGTGCGAGTCGGACGAGGAAACAGTCTTACATGCGTTTGCAGATTGTATCATAGCTAGCTATGTGTGGGACGCTATAAGTAGATGGATCGGCATTGCTCCTATCTTTGCTTTCGATATTCAAGACTTGTTGGAAGTTTACAAGAAGATCCAAGGGAGCAAGATAAGGAAGAGGATTGTGCACGACATAATTATAATCACTATGTGGACGCTTTGGTATGCGATGAACGACTTGGTGTTCAATGGCAAGAAAGCTAATTTTTCGGACATCTTAGAGAGAGTTAAGTCTATGTCTTTCTTATGGTTTAAGAATAGAAGCAATGTTGTTAGTGTGGTTTGGAAGGATTGGTGTCGTTCCCCATTGTATATGTTGTAATTTTGGTTGTTGCGGCCGGTCCTTGCTTTGAGGGTCGTGTTTGCTGTGGTTAATGAAAGTAAATTTTCAAAAAAAATAAAAAAAATTAAACGAACACAAACAAACTTCCCGCCGAACAGCCAACTTGGGAAACAAGAAAAAACTTGTCAAAAGGGACAAAACTATGGCTAGGAGACAAAGGGTACATGGTATAACAACCTTGTCTCCCACATGCAATGTGTTGAACCATAAGGAAGAGACAAGTCTGAATCAATTTGATAAATATTATTTATTTATAAACAATATTTAAAAACTCTCCTTGCCTATAAATAGAGGCCTTCACCCCTCATTTGAGACATCCCATCCTATCCCATTCCACCTTGACTTGAGCCCTTATTGGGTCGACTTTCAAGAGTCTTGCAGAGATCTTGGGGCCTTTTGGGAGGCCTTAGGGCCCTCCTAACACACCCACCAAGGTTAGGCCTCGTCCTACCTTGATCATCTTTATAAAACCAAAACCTTTTCAAAACTATTTTCTTTTAAAGAACCCTTCTGTTTTATTTTCTTTTTAAAAACCCGATCGGTTAATTGATGAAAGATTGAGTTGGGGAAAGTTTGTTCTTTGGAATACGATACTCGGTATTTACCCCAGCAAGCTATACTATGCATGTTAGGTTCTCTGCATATGTGTTGGTTCTAGTAACGTAATCTGTTTTAACGTGATTTGAGGATACTTATAATATGAAAATGTGTTGTTTTGTTAAATAAAATCAAGATGAGGACAATAGTGTGTGATGCCTTGTTTATTCGACGTGTAGCTTGTCACCGCAAATTCAAAGACATCCGTGTTGAATTGATAGCCCTTGGTTTTCATTTTCCTCGATCTCGGATGGTTACCACAAATATGTAATGTTTTTTATTTCTTTTTTTTTTTAAATTATTAATTGAAAGACATTGGTGTGACGCCACTTTTTTTTTAATTATTAATATTAACTTTGTTTAATCAATTAGGTGTGCCAATCATGCGCTGGTGAAATGGGATGAAGGGGGTCTTAGAAAGTGGGTGGTTCTTGCAGGTTTGAATAACCTGGTTACTATCTGTTTTGATGAGATTGAGGTTGAAAAGAAACAATCTGCTTGGTTTTCTCATGAATGTGTCAAAAGAGTGCTAGTAAAACATGCTAAAGATGGGTACTATCTTGCTACCACGTTACCCGAGTATTATGAAGATTTTCTCAAGATATTAAAGTGGTTTCCTTTTTATTACGTCTATTATGGTTTTGAATAGGAAGAAGAAACGCCCGGTAAGTGTTATTAAAAAATGCATTGTAACTAATAAAAAATTGTATTAATCTTTGTAATCCACAGTTAAATCCTGAGCAGCAGCTTGCGCATGCTCGTAGGAAAGAGAGGAGGGCTGAGAGAAAGGGTCAAAAGGTAAGCAATGCTGCTGGGGAGGAAACTAGTGACATGGGTTTGCAGGAGCAGTGAGTTGATAGGGGGTGATGAAATACTTTTTTAGTATGATATAATATAGTATGTGATTGAAGTCTTGATTTTAATATTTGTTGCTGATTTGAACTATATGTTTTGTGATTTTGTTTGTGATATAAAATCATGTTTGTGATATAAAATCATGGTTCAACTCAGCTTACCCAGCCCAAACCAACCCTTTGAACATGTGACATTCTGAATTTTTCCTTCTTAAAGCCTATTATACTTTTTTTTTAAGAAATACTCCATTAAACAACCAAACGGAATTTTTTCCAAAACGGAGATATCCGCGGCCCAAACACACTTACATCGTATCAATCAATTTTTCTTTTTATCCTTTTTATATATGTATATTTAAAAGGGATCTAAGGAATTTATTAGTTTAATAAAGAAGTTTACAAAGTTAAATCAATTTTATTATGTTTAAATTCTATCTATATCATTCAAGGTTCAGGTTTATCACAATTAGAAAATAATTGGTCATCCCAATATCTACACCAACTACCCTGCCTAAACTAATCACACTCCAAATATTCACAGACCACCCGTAGTGAAGAAATGAAAGGGGCGTTAAATGCCCCATTTGCGCCCGCACGCGTTAAGCTTCAAAATTGGCTTCTGGCGTGAAATATTTTACGCGTAATTCGGGCGTGAAATGTGCCTTTTTGAGATAAGCCAACGAAGTAAATGGAAAGTGGAGGGGAGCACCAAATTTCGCAAACTATTACGTTTGGTCTTATATTTTCAGTTGGGATGATGATCCAACAAGATCTCTAATTCAAATTTCAACCAAATTTATTAAACTACAATTTTAATGTCTTGCTTGTAAAACTCCACCTCCTTAACCCCTAATATTATATAAAAAAAATGGCCCCTACCGTCCTCTCATTCACACGACAACACCTATTCAAATTCAACCAACCTATACACACAAATCTCCATTTAAATCTCACAACTCCAAAACAAGGGCATAATGATCTTCTAAGGTAACACAATTTGTTTTAAATCCTTGTTAATAGAATGGGCAAGCGTTCACAATATCAATAGTTGTTCAATACTAGTAACTTAAACACATTCTAAAATGCTTTTAGATATCAATGAAATACATCATACTTCTCCTGGCATTTGAATGAGGATGCCAAATGTTACGTTATCTATTCATGGCTTCATGCACTCAAGAAAATTAGAAAAATAACTATAATGCTAATCAAATAAACACGTGCTTTTAGTTAACAGTGGGGCAGAATCAGATTGAGTGAAGAGAGTTTGCCCGGTTGCCAAGGGAATTTGTTGGAATTTGAAATCTGAGTTATTTTTTTTAGAAGAGCATGATTTAGACACTCTAGTTGTAGTCGGTAGAGAATGAAAACTTTATATAAAGAAGTTATGGTTCTGATACTATTAATAGTAACTTGTTTGGTCACGCCAAACAAGTATTTCGTTTGTTAACTACAAAAAAACAAATAAGGGGCTGTTTGGTTGATTAAGTGCTGAATCATTAAGATGGTCTGAATGGTTAAGAGTCTCTGAATGGTTAAGAGCTGAATCATTCAACATCCCTTATTAGTTTAATGGTTCAGCACTTAATCATTCCATTCAGATCCTGAAACAAACAGTCTGAATGCTGAATGATTCAGACCTGAATGGTTAAGAGGCTGATTAAGAGGCTACCAAACAGCCCCTAAATATATACTTTTTGGTTTAAAATGATCCTTTTTGGTTAAAACATTTTGGGGGGGGGGGGGGGGGGGGGGGGGGGGTTCCCTTAAATGATCCCCTTTTTGTTTCAAAATTTACCTTAACTCATCAAAATATAACAAAAAAATAGACAATCATGCTAATCTTTAAGCATAAGTAGAATGATCCTTTTTGGTTTTAAATGATCCTTTTTGGTTAAAACATTTTGGGAAGGGGGGATCCCTTAAATGATCCCCTTTTTGTTTCAAAATTTACCAACAACTTAAATAAATATCAATGCTTTGGGATCTATGCCTAAGATACTTTTTTAATCCTTCACAAACTCATTAACCCCTTGTATTAAGAGCACAACCTCTTAATATATTTGTCTAAAGTAATAAATTAGTACTAGCTTACAACTAAAACCGATAATAAACAATTTAGAGTACTTAAGGAATAGCGAAAGCCTTCTTCATTAAGCTATTGCTTGTCATTCCAAAGCAAGATTGGCTAGGAATGGTCGTTTAGTGGACTTGACTTATGGAGTTTAAGGGGCTGTTTGGTAGCCTCTGAATGGCCATTAAGAGGTTATATCTGAATGATTCATAGTCTATTAATAGTTAAGATGTAATCTTAAATATGAATAGTTATGAGGTAACAACTTAATGGTTGCCTCTTAACCATTCAGACTCAAGGTTACCTCTTAACAATTCAGAGGTTACGGACCATTAAGAGGTAGCCTCTGAATGATCATTAAGAGGCTACCAAACAACCCCTAAATGTAGATGGAGAAAGAGTTAGTTCATGGGTACAAGTACAAACGTTGTTGAAGTTGATTTATAGGCGATTGTTATAGAAACGAGTATCACATTTTTAAAACAAGGAATATATGCATGCTTGTTGATGATTGGTGTATTGCCATTTGATTTAGTTAATCAATGTTGGGTTTGTATCAAAGTGTTTATAGTTCAACTTTTCGTCCACCATGGACTTATATTCCAACTTTTCAATGTCTACCATACATTCCCGTCCATAGATACATATACTTCTTTTTCTTTACTTTTAGACTACTTTATGTAAAAACAAAAGGCTTATGTTATATGTCTATTTACTTCATGTTTTATTATCCGTGATATGGATGCATCTTTTTTTTTTTCTCAAGACTTGTGTTGTGGACAATAAATTTTCAAATAGGATCACAATAGTTTTCACGCTTCAACTACGTACTCTACCGACGATGATTTGCGGTGTTAAACTGCAACAAAACAATGTCATTGGATCTATTAGCAAATATCACTCTAGTCAAACAAAAGCATTTACTTGTATTTATGTTAAACTAGCTGATTACCCCGGGAAGGTCCCGGGGTTGAAAAATTTAATATGATTTAATAAAAAATGATAAAAAATGATAAAAGAAGAAAACTCAAATCACGAAAAACGTAAATAATTTAAACATAATCAATCTTAGTTAAAAAAAACATTTATTTAAAAAGTTAAAAAAAATAAAAAGCATAAACCATATTAAACATAATACAGTATTAAAAAGATAACCTTCAACATATAATCATCTTCACGTAATTTAAAATATGTTACAATTTGACTTTGACTTATATAGATGTAGAATTCATGATGGGGGTTGAAAAATATAACAATTCTAATAATATTAATACTAATAGTAATAATTATTACTCTTGTAATTAAATAAATAAAAAAATAACCTTGTTATAAGGTGACACCATATGTTGCAGTGTTGCGTGATTCGTTCTCCTAACTTATCTTGATGAAGTATACCTATCCATCTTTAGAAGAGTAAAATTCCAATAATAGCATGGCGATTGGGCTGAATTTCAACATCGTAGATAAGAACCTGGTTTAAAAGAAAAAAACATGATTAATGAATAACCTGAACACTTTGTGTTTTTTTTTCTGTATGAACATAACCCCACAAAAAATAGTCGTTTTTTTCTCCGTTTTTTATATAGAACTATGGTACTCGTTGGAAAGATAATAAAACGTTCGTTAATTTGGTGTAATTTTTTTATTTAAAAAATCTCGAATATAAAAGATATTAACGTTTAAAAATTATGGGAGGAACATAAGAGAGAAAAATTTAAATTTGTTTTAAATTCTTTTTTCTTAAAATAACTCAATTTAATTTTAGTAATTGAGAATTGAGAGATAGAGAGATAAATTTAGGGTTTTATGTTTATCTTTTTTTTAATTAAAAAAGAAAATAATTCAAAAAACATTAAAATCTTTCAATTATGATGCCACGTGGCAGTTTCATGGAGAGGATGAAGGCACCATTGCACGCCACGTCACCAATATTCAATTCTTTTATATATATTAATAGATAGCTAGTCAAATGTAAATCCCTATGATTATGCCTATTGTTGTATTATAAAAGCACTATGCACATAATGAAAGGATCATTCAGAAAAATAACTATTTTATGGTATAGAGCCCACAATCCTAAAACCTCTCAATCGCTGCTTTATCTTTCCTCTGCATTTTTTTTTCCGGTCAATACTCACCGGACATTCTTTATTTCCGCCCTTCTGCTACTTCTCAGCCCCTCCTGCTACCTGTTTTTCACAGCCATGGACACCACCCTTCACCCCACAATGGCTGTCACAAACATCAAGAATATGATACCTCTCATTCTTGAAGATGAATCCTCACACTTCACCACCTGGACCACTCTCTTTGAGGTCCACTGCCGCGCGTATCAGGTGTACGACCACCTGCTACCTCGCCCACCAGCCCCTATCCCACCTACCTCCTCCTCAGCCGAAGACGCAGCCACGGCTCTCGCTGCCCAGGCTGCGGCTGACGCTCTCTGGTCCCGCCTAGACGCACTCGTTTTACAGTGGATCTATGGCACCATCTCAAAACCTCTTCTCCATATTATCCTAGTTCCCGGGCAGACCGCTCATGAAGCCTGGCTCGCAATCGCCAACCACTTCAACGACAACAAAAGCGCTCGTCAAATTCTCCTACAACAGCAATTCTCCAACATCCACCTTGAGTCGTTTCCGAACATGGCAGCCTATTGTCAACATGCCAAGCATCTGGCCGATCAACTGAACGGCGTTGGTGCTCCGGTTGATAATCAACGTTTGGTCTCCCAACTCCTAGCCGGCTTAACCGAAGCATACGAAAGCATCTCCACGGTTTTACAAAATCGTGACCCATTACCCGATTTCAATGAATGTCGGTCCCGTCTGACTATGGCCGAGTCCACGAAGAAATCTGTTTCGGCTAAGGCCGCGGCCTCCTCGGCCACCGCTCTGGCTGCCACCACCGTCCAGCAACCACCTGCCGCCTCATCCTCGTCTGCCCGCAGCCGTGGGAACAATGGTGGGAACAACAGAACCCGAAACCGGGGACGGGGCACCAATAATAACCGAGGGGATCGCTCCAGCAACAACCATCCTCAACACCCCTACATTGTGTTCCCGAATTCTTGGACGGCTAGTCAATGGAGCTCACTGATGCAGGCCAGCCCACAACCCGGCACCGCCCCTTGCCCCTACCCCTCGGCTCCTCGGGCAGCAAACTCATCAGCCGGAATTTTGGGTGCAGCCCCGGCTCAGGCTTATACCGCCACCCTGTCCCCTACTGACATCCAGCAAGCCTTGTATGCTCTTTCCATGAGTCAGCCGGATCCTAATGGAGTTATGGACACTGGGGCTTCTAGCCATATGAAAACGCCTCAAGGTACGATCTCCCCGTCTTCTTTTAATACTTGCACTTCTAAATTTATTGTAGTCGGAAATGGTATGACCATTCCTGTGATTGGTCAAGGCAACTTAACCCTCCCACCTCCCTTCCCACCCTTTAAATTAAACAATGTCCTATTTGCCCCCAATCTTATCAAAAACCTTATTTCCGTCCGCAAAGTCACTACTGATAATTTATTGTCCATAGAATTTGACCATTTCGGTTTTACTGTGAAGGATCTCAAGACCAAGGCGCACCTCCTACGATGCAATAGCTCGGGCGACCTATACCCACTGACCGCTCCTCTCCCGCTCAAAACCACCCCTACAGCTTTTGTGGCCACTGCTCAAGACCGTTGGCATCAACGCCTTGGGCACCCGGGTTTCTCAACTTTGCATTCGTTGCCTTTATCTTTTTCTAGTCGATCTAATAAACATGACAAAAATTTATGTCAAGCATGTGTTTTTGGTAAAAGTGTTCGTTTTCCATTTTATGATTCTTGTAATCGTACTAGTTTACCATTTGATATTATACACAGTGACCTGTGGACCTCTCCCGTGCCCAGCACCGGGGGCCACCGGTATTATGTTTTGTTTTTAGATGACTTCACCAACTTTCTATGGACATTTCCCCTCACCCATAAATCGAATGTATTCAATGTCTTCACCATTTTTAACACCTATATAAATACCCAATTCAGTGGCAAAATAAAACAGTTTCAATGCGATAATGGCAAGGAATACGATAACAACGCCTTTCATAACTTTTGTAGTCAGAATGGCATGCATTTTCGTTTTTCTTGCCCTTATACCTCGTCGCAAAACGGCAAGGCCGAGCGTAAGATTCGAACAATTAACAATATGATACGCTCACTCCTTGCTCAATCTTGCATGCCACCCGCCTACTGGCATTTTGCCCTTGAAACCGCCACCTATTTATTAAATATTATTCCCAACAAACATCACCAATTTCTATCTCCTACCACCCGCTTATACGGATGCGACCCCACCTATGAACACCTTCGCGTGTTCGGGTGTCTCTGCTATCCGCTTCTACCCTCCACCACCATTCACAAACTCGCCAACCGTTCTAAACCTTGCGTCTTTCTCGGTTACCCCCCACACCACCGTGGGTACCATTGTTTAGACCTCACAACTAATACCATTTTTGTATCTCGTCATATTCAATTTGAAGAGACCATCTTCCCATTCACCACCACCTCACCCACCGCCCCCACCTCTTATGACTTCCTAGACTCTAATCTCAGCCCTTTGTTGTGGGACAATTTCACTTCCACATCACCAGACAAACCTAATAATCCTTCTGGCCCACCCAGCCCAAGCCGGCCCACCTCATCCCCTACCCCTCACCACCTTACGGCCCAACCATCTACCACCTTACCTATGGCCCCATCCCCACCAGCCCACACTCCCCAAGCCCACTCCCCTCCAGCCCATTCATCCCCACACCCCACATCCTCGGCCCCCGTCATACCACCACAATGCTCCTCCACTGCCCCACCAAACGAACCACCACCACCAGCCCGCACCATGCGCACCCGCGCAATGGACGGTATCCACAAACCCAAACACCCATTTAACCTTCATACCACCACTGTCGTTCCTATACCCAAATCACCACAGGTTGCCTTGTCCTCGCCTGAATGGCAACATGCCATGACCGACGAGTTTAGTGCACTTATTAAAAATGAGACTTGGGAGTTAGTTCCTCGTCACCCTGATATGAATGTTATTCGGTGTGTGTGGCTCTTTAAGCATAAGTTTCGTTCGGATGGTAGTTTGGAGCGTTATAAAGCCCGTTTAGTTTGTGATGGTCGTGGTCAGCAGGTTGGTATTGATTGTGGGGACACTTTCAGTCCGGTTGTAAAACCGGCGACTATTCGCCTTGTCCTTACTTTGGCTCTTTCTAGATCATGGTTGATTAATCAGTTGGATGTTACCAACGCATTTCTTCATGGTAATTTGGAAGAAACGGTATACATGCACCAACCTATGGGTTTTAGAGACCAACGTTTCCCTAACTTTGTCTGCAGGCTCAAGAAATCGATGTACGGTCTAAAGCAGGCTCCCCGGGCCTGGTATCAAAGGTTTACTGATTTTGTCTTGTTGCAGGGCTTCACACAGAGCAAGTCTGATACTTCTCTGTTTATTTATCACCATGGGCAGGACACCGCCTACTTACTCTTATATGTGGATGACATCATCCTCACTACATCGTCTGAGGCGTTACGTACCCGCCTCATGGGTTCTTTATCTGGGGAGTTTGCCATGAAGGATTTAGGGCCATTGACTTACTTTCTCGGCATTTCTGTTACTCGCACCGGAGACCACATGTTCTTGTCTCAGCAATCTTACGCCCGGGACATTATCCATCGAGCTGCTATGGATTCTTGTAAACCGGTTGCCACCCCTGTTGACACCGGCTCCAAACTCGGTGCCGCCTCCTCTTCTCCTTTTCATGACCCCACTCTGTACCGCAGTCTGGCAGGTGCTTTACAGTATCTTACCTTCACCCGTCCTGACATCTCGTATGCAGTCCAGCAAATCTGCATGCACATGCATTCACCATCTGATCATCATTGGGACGCACTTAAGCGTATCATCAGGTATATACAGGGTACTACGGAGTATGGTCTCTCGCTGACACCGGCTCCTAATATATCTCTTCGGGCTTACACTGATGCTGACTGGGCAGGATGCCCTGATACTCGACGGTCTACGTCTGGTTACTGTGTCTACCTTGGTGATAGTTTGCTGTCCTGGTCCTCAAAACGACAGCCAACCGTCTCGCGTTCTAGTGCCGAAGCCGAGTATCGAGGTGTTGCCAATGTAGTTGCTGAAATTTGTTGGATTCGGAATTTGATGCTCGAATTAAATCAACCACTCACGAAAGCCACCTTAATCTACTGCGACAATGTCAGTGCTGTTTACTTATCTGGTAACCCGGTTCAACACCAGCGCACCAAACACATTGAGTTGGACATCCACTTTGTTCGGGAGCAGGTACAACGGGGGTGTGTTCGCGTGTTGCATGTACCCTCCCGGTACCAAATAGCAGACGTCTTCACAAAGGGCTTGCCTCGTGTTTTGTTCGATGATTTTCGGTCCAGTCTCAACGTCCGACAACCTCCCGATTCGACTGCGGGGGTGTATTAGCAAATATCACTCTAGTCAAACAAAAGCATTTACTTGTATTTATGTTAAATAGCTAGTCAAATGTAAATCCCTATGATTATGCCTATTGTTGTATTATAAAAGCACTATGCACATAATGAAAGGATCATTCAGAAAAATAACTATTTTAGGATCAATACCCTTGCAATATACAAAACCTGTGGAAGAACAAAAAAAACTTTTTAACAAGGATCACCATAGCCTTTCTTTTACATTCATTTCAAGTATTCTACCAACAATAGTTTAAGGTTGTAACTAGAATGAAACTATACTCTAGTAAGGCTATTTGGTGTGGTGTATACCTCTCCCAAATTCCACATTAGCGTCACGTCATTTCCTCCTTCACTTCCCCCAAATCAAGGAAATAGTTTCTCCTTCTTCCCCCTTCCCACTTTCAATATTTTATTAATTTTTAAGAGGAAAAGGAAAAAAATAAACCACAAAAGATGCTCGGGGAGGTAGGAGAGTTTTCCCCCAATTCACCGATTTTGTTTAGGGGGGCGGTGTTCCCCTTGGGGAAAAGTGGACACATCAGGACATCAAGTTCATCCCCGAAACCATACCATTCAGTCTAATAGATAATTTGATCGGTAGACATTCTCTGGACATGTAGTTTTCCTCCCATGAATAAACCTTATGCTACATGTTGTTGTTGCTTAACAAATAGGCATGAATAAAACATGCTATTCTTGCTTTATAAATGACATTCGCATGAATAAAACTTAACAAATAGGATTTGGACAGATAAATAAAAGGCTAGTGAGATTGAATTGAATCTTTCGATGATCAAGCACTTACAATGTTACTATTATTTAAATCCTATTGTTACTTTTTAACATATTCGGGTTGTTGGTGATGCTTAGACCATCTCCAATCGGCCCTTAGAGATGAAGCCCTTGAATGTCTTTAGAGGCCCTTAGCATTGAAGTGTGTCTATCCTAAGGAGCCCTTAGGTAAGGTGCCCAAAGTTAAAAAAGAAATGTTTTATGTAATTATTTTGTGTAATAGTTAGGTGATGAGGTGGAAATTAAGAATGGTAAGGATATTTGTAGGGTTGAAGATGAAATTTAAGGTTTTTAAGGATTTATAAGAATATTATGTGGTAGATGACGTGGCAGCTAAGGGCGCTCAAGGGCGCATTTAGCATCGGGAAAATTGACATCGTTTTAAACACTAAAACCAAACGCATCAGACCCCTACCAGTACCCACGGCGGTGTGTTACCGTGTGGGTACTCGGATACCCGTAGACAACCCGGGTTACACCCCGTCCTCCCTTATATTTAAGAGCAGGTGATTTGGCATGTGTGTTAGGGTGGGTGTATTAATTTTTTTTTGAACGGCAAGTGGTGCAGCCGGTGAAGCTCTGACTAACATCCTAAGCGAGATTGTACTGATTACCCCTCCCACCTGTATTGAATTAAACTCGATTTTGATAAGTTAAAACGTTAACACTCAAGTAGTAGTTTTGAATAAAAATTACATTTCTTTCACGTCGCTTTCAAAAGTTGTAAGATAAAAAAACAACTGGAAACAAAAATCGAAACCTGAATGTAGTTTTGATTGCTTTACGTTTGTGCTTTGATACCGTTTTTTAATAAAAACAAGCACGTTGTAATGGTGTACTTGCTTTTTATAAAAAAAATTGTAAGCGAATAATGTGTCAAAATATAGTTGGAAAAAAAAAACAAATAAAAGTTTTAAACTAGTTGGATATCTCTTCAAAAAAAAAATGAAGAATTTTGTGTGGGCCCCACCTACGTACCAAACTGTGTCATTATTCTTCCTCATAATAAAACTCCTCACCACTCACAACACACTACACACAACAAACAAACACACAACACAATGTTCAAATCACTTGAAAGAGCTCGAAAAGCCATTTATGCAGTGACATCACAAAGGAAACGGAACATTTTCTTGGCTTCGAAGACATCGACGTCGACGACGACCACTTTGGCGTCGTCGCCGGGATGGCGAACGCAGAGAGACGTGAAAGGTGCTGAGATGGAGAAGACGTTAAATGTAGTGGGATCTTCTATTTCTGGGTTTCACGGAGTAGGTAACGCTATCGACAAGGATTTTGTTGATTTTGGGCTAGGATCCTTCACAAACTTACTGGAGAAGGTTGATCACCGACAAAGTCTAACTCCGGTAAAAAATCAGGGACCCTTCAGTAAGTACTCCTCTAATTTTGGGATTTTGTTTAGAAGCAAAAACGATTTAGAAGGCCTAAGGGAAGTATCCGTCATAAAAAGAAAGCCCACAATAGTGACTCAAGCCATAGTTCAGGCTTTAAGCCCAAGAAGAGATCAAGGCTAGAAGAGGATGACCCATTCGATATTGACAGGTTTATTGGTATCTCTAATTCTGTAGAGACGCAGGTGAGGGAAGACGACCGAAATACTAAAGGAGGAAGCACATAACCTAGCACTTCTGCACTTGCAAATCAAGGATGACTCAAGAATTCAAATTGTTAATCATCGTTTGATAACAATATCTTTTTTTTTTATATCTACGTAGCACATAACCTAGCACTTCTGCACTTGCAAATATGTTTAATAAAAATAAGCTTGGTTTAAGTTTGAAAGAAATATGAAAACTTGTTTTACTTCAATACTAGCAATGAGCAAAAAAACACATACATATGTTTTAGGCTTGAAAATGTCTAAGTTGTTATACATTGTACTCAAACTTGATATAATAAAGCTTTTATAACCGTGTACGTACATATAATCAAACTGGTAGGTATATTGGTGCTACATGACGAATTGACGAGATAACATATTCTTTACGTTGCAGTTAGTTGTCTATGAAATCTAAGTGTATAAAAACGCACTTAACAATGATATAGTCAGAAAACACAAAATGTTGGTTGTCATTGTAAAAACGTAGGTTAACAAAAATGAATTAAAGAAAGATAAAATTATAACATAAGTTTAACTAATTAATAAATATAAAAAAGTAAGTAAATGACCAAAAATATAAAAAATTAAATACAAGTAATACATAGGGATTCTAACCTAGGAAAAATTCATAAACATCGTCTTAACAAACTATGTATAGCCTATTGTCGTCTAACTAATTCATTTTTATTTTCATCTATAGGAGTGGTATGGAGGCTCAATGATAGAATATCCATGGCTGAAAAGTCATGTGTCCGATTCTTGAGAGCACCAAGTTTTACCGATTATTCCATTGTCGTGCTTTCGGGCGGGTGGGTAATCGGGTCTTCCCCAGAACTGGTGGACTTGGTGAAACCAGGAGCTCTCTTACATGTAGGGGTGTTCAAAATTCGATTCGAATTCGAAAAATTCGAAATTCGACTTAGTTCGATTCGATTACCAAGAACTCGAATTCGATTCAATTCGAATTCGAGTCCAGTAAATCGAATACTAATTTATGATTTTAAATTCGATTCGATTCGAAATTCGAATAAAAACTGCATATGTATATTTTTTAGAGTAAAGATCAAATACAAAGTGTTTTTTTTTGTGAGAACTATGAGAATCAAAGAGGGAGGGGATTTTTTTTTTTTGAATTTTTTTCCCCATATGCTTAAGCATACTTTCTAAATGAATAATACAAAAAAAAAAATTTTTTTAATTTTTTTAGTGTAATTACGTCATTAAAGTAAATACATTAGGATACACTAGAGTAATTATGTAATTACTCTACAATATTAATTACGTAATTACTCTACACCAAAATTTATTTATTTTTTGTTTTTTAGATTTCAATACTATAATACATGTTTAACAATATGGGAAAAAAATTTCGAAAAAAATACCCTCATTTGATTCTCACAGTTCTTACCAAAAAACACTTTGTACAGGATCTTTCCCCATATTTTTTTTAAATATATACACACACATACACATTATTATATACACAAATATACATATTGAAAAAAAAGAACTTCTAAATTTTGGTTAAACTCTAAGAACCCATAGTGTTCACAACTTTTACCGTAACCATATTTTACATATTTACCTTATACATTACAAAACTCTAACAAACTATACACTATACTAATTTAACGATTCCCGTATTTCACATATTGTTGTTTATCAATTTTGTAGATTTGTGTTTTATATGTTAAAAATAGTAAGTTTGTATTAGTTTTAAAACTAAAAGCAAAACAATTTATTCTTTATGGTGAATTTGAACTAAATCGAATTTATTCGAATTCGATTCGAATTCGAGTTTTTTATTCGAATTGAATACGAATTGAATAAATTGAATTTTAAGCGAATACGAATCAAATACAAATTCAGGTAAAAATATAAAAAAATTCGAGAAATTCGATTCGAATAATTCGAAAATTCGTTATTCGATTCGTTGAACACCCTTACTTACATGTCTGGCTATGTCGGGTGGAAGGGGTCCTGATTTGACTGAGCAGGGACTCCGAAGGGAGTTCTTGGTGAATTTTGTTAGCCGTTCAAAAAAAAAGTATATCTTGAAAGTTAACCAAAACCATGACCATCTATTATGGAGACGAAAAGGTGACGTGTGAGTAAACAAAAAGGACAAATATGTAATTTCTCAACAATTTTATTAATAAAAACTCTAAAATATAAGGTCGTGTGGTGTAGAACAAAGACTTTGTGCGCCATGTAGGTAATGGACTTTAACTAACTCACTCATTCACTAGCATGATGTGGGTTAAAGCTTCCTTAAATATTAATTAAAAAAAAATAAAGAACAAAAAAATGTTAATTTGTGTAAAGTTATGGCCCCCACTATCCACAGAGTTGACAATCGTTAGTGAGGTGGCAACGGCCTCATTGGAGCTCCTCAATAGCGCCTAGGAGGCGGTGTTCGTGGCGTTATTGATCGTATACGAACACACATGAACTAGGGTGTCACTTCGCATCATACCGACAAGCTTAAGACCAAATAAACATACTTATGAACAAATATATGGATACACATGAAGAAGATGAAAATTTAAAGGGTACATTTAGCCCACCTTTAAAATCTATACCACACATACATAAAACTAGTGGTTTCAACAGGTGCGCGTTGCGCACCTTCGTTTCATTTACTACGTTCGGACAGAAATCGAAAAAAGGTAAATGTGCGCGTTTTTAATATTGATTTTTAAAAGGCGGTATTCAAATATAATCATACAACAATGCGTTTTTCAGATTGTTTTTTTAAAGATGGTATTCAAATATAAGCAACAACTACAAATTAAGCGTTGAAACTTACATGCATCAATTAACGGGGAGTAATAATTCTGTTTGTTTCTATTAAAAAACGTCGTTGGAAACTATATTGTTATTATTGTTAGATCATGTGTAGTGGAAGGGAGAAAAATTTAAGCCCCCTCTTCCTGATTGATCCATGTGGCAGCTAAGTCAGCATGGGACTTTAATATGAAATGAGATGTAGTGGGGAGAGAAAAAAATTAACGCCCATTTTTTAATCTGTTGAAACAATATTCAAACAAAGGGGTGACGTGGCAACATACTATTGGGAAAAGAATTTGCATTCCGACACTAAAAATAAAACGCCCTAACCATTTTTAAACAATTCGCTTCATTACGAAGGGCCTTATCATCAATATCCTATTTGACCCTAGGAAACTGTAAATGGTTTTTCCCCAAAACCGTTTAACACTCCTAATATTAGATTATAATAATGTATTTTGGAATGATGCACAAATTCTTCAATAAACTATTACTAGGTGTATACACAACGTGCGCGTTGCGGCACGTTTAACCGGATCGTTTTCTCTTTGAACATGTTACTTATAGGAAGGACGTCAAAAAAAAAGTTGTTAATATGTTTCAATGTGACATAGAAGCACATAGGTTTTAACATTTAAATTAAAAAAAATAGGATAATTAATGTGTTATGCCAAAACATCAAAAACCAAAATGAAACCTCACGTAGCCAAACGCCGTGACACGGTTAGACGACAGCAAAAGGGAAAACAATTAACCTATACCAATGGGTGCATAGCATTGTAGCTAAACACCCTTAAATGTTATTGTATAATAATATCTTTTAACAATACTTTTAAAACTTTGTCTTAACTTTAATTTGATGTGTTTTATCACAAATGTTGGTAAACAATAAGAAACCTCATTGTATAAAATAATGAAGTTTACCACAAACCTATATAAATTGAAGTTGTACTTCCATCTCCTATACATTTACAGTTGTAGTTGATTAATGTTGTTAGTGATGTTAATCACACACACATTCACTGAAACAAATAATGGTAAGAAAACACCAAACCAAGTTTAGACAAAACGCTAACCAGTACCATTATCCTGTTCACTATATCTCCACTTCTTGAGTTCATTTTCAATTGCTTCATTTGTTGCTTCAGCCTTTTGCAAAGCAACACTAAGTGCAACTTTCATATCCTTACTTTTTACCATTCTCTTCTCCAGTTTCTGAATCGTCAGTCCGACAAAAATCCAACCTGTTTAGGTATATAAAAATATACACTTTGACATCGACCCGATGCGACCCAATCTGACAACAACCTGACCCGACCTACTTAGGCGCAAAAAATATACAATTTGATATCGACACGTTGAAGCACATATAAGTATACACTTACTCGACACGTTCTAGGCATAAATTTACACACTATTACACTAACCCGACGCAACCCGTTGTAGGCCCCAAAAATTACACTTTCACACCAACCCGAGCCTACCCGTTTTATACCAGTAGAAGTATACACCTATACATTAATAAACCAACCCAACCTGACCCGTTTTATACCCATAAAATCAACAACGCATAGCAAAGAGAAAGCAGCGAGGGGAAAAAACTGCAGCAACAATGCAAAGACAATGCATCCCATTTATAATTTCCATTAAAATAGTGCAGGAGTATAGCTAACAACACATTCTTTTATGCAACCGGACCACAAAACGGGTCACAAGTATTTGATTACAGAGGGCAGTGGGTAGATATGTTTTGTCATGAGTAAAGGAACACATGTTGACTTAAAAAGTCTAATATTTGTTTCCCATAGTTGCGCAAACCGTGGCAAACGCCAACCTAACTACACCATTCCATGAAGAAATTTATACAAAAAAGTAAACTGCATTATAACACTCCTAAACATGCGAACAAATTAGTTACCAAAGGAAGCACCAGATCACATCGCCATAATAAAATCAACAACGAAGGCAGCCAACACAATAAACAATCCTGCATACCATAATCACATCTCGAAAATTCAGAAATTGTAAAAAAAAACAGAACAGGCGACAAACAAATCACCAAACATTTACAATATAAATCCAAAAGATTAAAGCCACATAACATAATCACATATCAAGAAATACTATGATTAGAGCCGCACATATCAACAATTCATAAACCTACATAAGATAATCACAATTCCACAATAAGAAGCTAGCTGTAAGAATCAAAATTTCAGCAGCCAGGAGCACAAAAAAAACAACCGAGGTGTAAGCATTCAGTCGAGCAACTGGCGTGCATACAAGTTTCAACTGGCGTGCATACAAGTTTCAAGGAAAAAGAGAAACAAAGTATGAGATTCGAGCAAAGCCTGTGAGCATAAGAAGAGTATATACCAAAGCCAATGATGAAAGATAGGAAACTAATTAGAAAGCTTGGGAAAAAAAGGAGAGCCAAAGATTCAGTGACCGAAAAAGAAGAAGAAGCTGAGAAAAATAAAGGAGAGGCAAAGATGCAGGGAACGATTAGGTAGATGTAGGGGACGATTAGGTGCCACATGATGAAAGGTAGGGCAAGTGGCAGAAGAGAAAAAAAACAAATGGGAAACACAATGGACGGGTATCGAACACCCAGACAGCCGTATAAGAAACCTAAAGACAAACCACCATGCCAAAGCAACAAATATTCGCAAATCCGACTCACAATCCATATATACACATAAAACATTTCAGGAAGAATCTGAGTTACTGTTCAAAGAGCAGACCTATAAATAGTAGTTAATTAATAAGGGTGTTAAAAAGTCGGTTTTGCCCTTAATGTAAATGTTTATCTTGTGAGGGGTTATATATCATCATCTCCAACAACACACACAGGGTATAGAAAATAACAGTTATAATAATAATAATAATAATAATAATAATTGAAGCGGCGGCGATCGACGGCGATGGGGAATCCAAAGCAGAAGTGGACGGCGGAGGAGGAAGAAGCCCTACGCGCCGGCATAGCTAAACACGGCACCGGTAAATGGAAGAACATTCAGAAAGATCCCGAGTTCAACCACCTCCTTCATTCTCGCTCCAATATCGATCTCAAGGTTTCTCTCTCTCTCTCTCTATATATGTATATATGTATATGTTTATCAATATTCATTCAGTTTGAATTTGTTTTGTATCAAATTCGCATATGCTCTTGTGGTTTGATTGTTTTGTGTTGACATATATGCCCTTTGTTAACATTAGAATTTAAACATTGTGTTGTTATTATACGTCCTCATTTAGGGTTTCCATATTGAAGTTTACTGTTGAAGTTTTGATATACGGAGATTTTTTGACATTAGATAGATGAAACTGGTAGAGTCGGACGAGCCGAAAAAAAGACCTTAGGCCTTAGCGAAGTACATGAACTGTTTTTCTAAATGACGGTTAACGTTATAGCAATAAACATAGCAACATCATAGTATTAGAATGACATACCGTAATAGAAGTTTAGAACCGATGATTCGTGAGGAAGTGGAACATAAAAAAACATACTGTAAGTGTTTGTGGTGGCTGGTGGTCGTCGCCGGTGGGCTGGGGCTTGGGTCGTGACGTCATGTGGTGGTCTGTGATTGTTCTGCGTAGTTATGATAATTGTGATTATTATTATTTAGGTTAATGGATCAAGGATCAGTTATGTTTATTTGGGCTCAATAAGTTATGAGGTTTTAATATTTTAGATAGAGGGTCCAATAAGTTTTCGGTTTTGTATTTTTTAAATATATGTATAAAATCTATATAAAAGTTTAGGGCTCCGTGAGAAACGGGCCTCGGCCAGGAGTGCGGCCCGCACACCCCTGGGACTGGCCATGGAAATAGGCACGACCTGTTATGGATCATCACTCAGAACTTGGATGTATATGTTTTCATATAGCATAATAACTTGAGTTGAAACATTTGTTTTCGGTTTCTTATAAGTTTTAAAAGCAACAACGTGATGAATGATGATGTTATCTAATTGTAGGATAAATGGAGGAATATGAGTGTAAGTGCAAATGGTCAAGGTCCAAGGGAAAAATCAAGAACTCCAAAACCAAAAAGCAACACAGATTCACCCGCGATTCCATTGGCCGTTCCACAAGCTCATGTTCCCTCGCCTCCGGTTGCAGTTGATTCAGACATGCAAATGGATGATGGTTCAAGATGCTTACTAGATGGGAAGACAGCTTCAAAGTATGTTACTTGCTTTTTGCTTGTCACTACTCATAGTATATGTAGAGAGTAGAGACTGCCTGAGTATTTGAATGTTTTCATCTATGCTACTACATGTATTGAAACAACTTTATAGGCCACTCAAGTATGTATCTGGTTTGTCGGATGATGAAACTGCCCTTATAATCTTGACAAGACAAAAAGTACCTTTGATGAGGTGTCATGTCAACATGTTATAAGCTCAAATTGTTGTTCTAAACAAAGTAAGGGCGTTTCATTATCCTGCATATTTTTTGACTGAATTAAACCACATACATTTTACATGCTCGGCCACTTGGGTGGCCTATAATATAGTTTCAATACACTGTTGTTACTTGTTTTAATAAAGAGAGGTTCAGAACTATGTAGTTAGCTCGGCTGAATATATCGGTGATATATCACTGATATATAGGTTATCGGTCATCAACCCAAATATCGGTACAAAATATTGGTACCGGTATTATTGGCAATATTGACCGATATCGGATATTTGATCGACATATCACTGGTATTCCCAGTACCTTTCTTCTTAGTTTTTCCATTAGTCTTTCTTCTTATTGCTGATATTAGTGTTTTTAGTCTTAATTGTTAATTGTTAGTGTTTTAAGTCTTAATAAGTTCCTACTTGCTACACTTGTTAATGTTTTGCAAGTTGCAAAAGGTTAATCTGTTAATGGTAGGAGAGTATATTGAATTGTCAGTGTTAAATTGCTATATATATAATAAATTCTGCATGATATAAAAATTACCGATATCTCACTGCAATAACTTATATATATAATAAATTCTGCATGATATAAAAATTACCGATATCTCACTGCAATACCGCTAACTGCATAGGTTCAAAATGCTTACTAGATGAGAAGACGGCTTTCAAGTATGTCACTTGCTTTCTGCTAGTCACTAGTGTGCACTCATACAGTCATACTTCAAATGTGCATAAATCTTCTTATGTCACTCATTTTCAAATAAATTAAGGGATAATATATGTAGAGGCTGCCCAAGTATTCAGCCATTTTCATTGATGCCACACCATTTATTGAAAGCTGAAACAACTTTATAAGCCCGTGTCTACACATGTATGATGTTTTGGTTACACCAGCTTTGATTCATAAGCAAAAACATACTGGATGATGAAATTGCCCTTGCAAGTCTGAAAATTCAAAAAAAAAAAGTTTTTATGAGATTACAACATGTTATAGGTTAAAATTGTTGTATCCCAAAAAATTAAGGGCATTTGTGTTATCTGGCATGTTTTTTTGCCTGAATTAAACCGCCTACATGCTTGGGTGACCTATAATATAGTTTCAATATGATGTAGTGTTGTCTTAATAAGAAAAGGTTTAATACTTGGGTTGCCTACACATACATGCTCTCTGCTAGTGTCTAGTGTCTACCAACACTTTGCTTGCATGCGTGAATCCCAATATCTTCATGGGTATTAAAAAATAAAGGGATAATTATGTGGAGGTTACCTAAGCATTCAACTTTTTTCCTTAAGGCCACACATACCCTGAAACTATTTTATACACCACCCAAGTATGTATCTATTTTCATTTACACCAGTTTCAGCCAAAAACATGCCTTATGACAAAACTGCTCTTAATTTTTTTTTGAAGATGATAATACATTTGATGAGGCATAATTTTTTGCTGGAATTGGTATATGTGAAAGACTGAAAGTAGATACAGACTGGGTGGGTCGTCTTAACTCTTAATGAAATATGTTGAATACTGTGGTGGCCAGCGTACATTATCTAATAAATTAACATATTAAGTTACGTTTGTTATCATATCTAATTCTTTTAACTTTCTTTAGGTTTTATAATGGAACTATCTAATATTATAGAAGGTATAAAAATATTAATCATATTTTCTTTCATGTATACAAACAAATCTGTTCATGAGGTATGTGTAGTCGAATATAAAATCATCAGCACTAAGAACAGAAGTCTGATTGTTAGTCTATCTTCAAGTGCAACTTTTCATGTTTTTTAGTGTTTACTAGCATGGTGGCAAGATTTGAAAGTGGAAACAACATGCTTGGCTGACTCTTGCTTAACTTGTTATTTGCCTCTTGGTAAACATGAATGGTATATAACATTCTTGCTTTCATTATTCAGGTATAATGCAATGATCTATGAAGCACTATCAACCCTGAAGGATCCAAATGGATCAAGTACCAGTGCAATTGTTTGTTTCATTGAGGTAATCATTAATCCGATCGATATATGATTCTTGAAGATCATGTTGATAGCATTGATGGTTTGTAATATTTGTAACTGATTTTGTTGTGATATCTGTGATATGCAGAAAAGGCATGAGGTTCCCCAAAATTTTAGGAGGCAATTAACTGCAAGGTTACGAAGGCTTGTTGCACAAGAGAAACTTGAAAAGGTGATTTTTTTGTATGCTTGCGACTTTGCGTCAAACCTTTGTGTATGGCTTGTTTAATTGTTAAGATCCTTGAAATTATTCAGTTTGACGGACATAGGGACTAAATCCTAGAGGGCATTTGGTTTGAGATCAAGAATGATTAGGGGCATGAGTTTTATGATATGATGGAATGGGACTGGGATAGATTTTTAAATCAATCACTTTGGTGAATATGGAATATGCCTAAATATGTGTGTTTGATATCGGTTTTCAAAACTCTTACCAATTAGCCAAACACTTCTACTAGGAATGAAAGTCTTCATGGCTTCATGTGTTCCCATGCCCATAAACCAATCATTAAGTCATTGTTTGGCATGAGCGTGGAATTTGGCTGTTTTTTAATATAAAATATTGGGGGTGTTATTTTCTACCCCTTTACTTATTGCTGGTTCTGACTTTTTTTTATGTTTTATTTCTACTGGCTAATATAAAAGACCGAGTACCTTTATTGTAATTTTAGTGGGACAGTAGGCCACGAGGACACTCAAATCACCATTGACGGCCAAGTGGTTCCGCAAGTGACTAGGTTCAAATATTTAGGATCATTTGTACAGCAGGATGGGGAGATAGATAGTGATGTATCCCATCGCATCCAGGTTGGCTGGAATAGATGGAGAGCAGCCACTGGGGTTTTGTGCGATAGGAGGTTTCCAGCAAAATTAAAAGGTAAATTCTATAGGGTTGCAGTTAGACCTGCGATGTTATATGGTTTGGATTGCTGGGCTATCAAGAAGACGCAAGCACGAAAGATGGAGGTGGCAGAGATGAGGATGATGAGGTGGATGTGTGGGCACACAAGGTTAGATTGGATAAGAAATGAGGTTTTTAGGGAAAGACTAGGGGTGGTTAGTATAGCGGGTAAAATGAAGGAGGGGAGATTGAGATGGTTTGGTCACGTGAAGAGGAGGTTGACGTCGGAGCCAGTTAGAGCAGTGGAGACTCTCATTGTGGAGGGGAAGAGAGGTAGGGGAAGACCTAATTTGACCTAGGATGAGCGAATTAGGCAGGATATGCTAGATCTGCATCTCTCTGAGGACATGGTCCCTGATAGGAGTTCGTGGAGACGTAGGATTAAGGTTAAAGACTTTTAAGGAGGACAAAATTAGGACCTTGTTTTGTGTTAAGTATAGTTTACTACACTCTAGGGGGACTTTGCTTAGGAAAACCCTTTAACAGCTAGATAAATGTTTATGATGCTACACTTGTGTATACATTACTATGTCTCACGATGCATATCTACATTTTACTATGCTTTCCTGCCACCACCTGTTATGTTACTATGCCGTTGTATTGCTAGTCTAGTTTGTTGCTTATTGTTTGTTTTGAGCCGAGGGTCTCTCTGGAAACAGCCTCTCTGCCCTTTCGGGTAGAGGTAAGGTTTGCCTACATCTCACCCTCCCCAGACCCTACGAATAGCTATGCCATTTGTGGGATCTACTGGGTATGGTTGTTGTTGTTGTTGTTGTTTATTTCTACTGGCTTAAAAAATCGAAATAGCAAAAAAAGGAGGCAGTACAAACTGGTTGAAGTAGTTCAAAGTGTATTATTTAGACATAGAGCTGCGATTTAAAAAATTTAAGTATTATTGAAACATTATAGTTTTGATGGTCATATTTGACACATTGATAACTCATAAAAAATCTTCAAGTTTTGTTCAAAAAGTGTTTGGGGTCAACCCAACCTTGCCCTGTTCCAATCTGTACAAAAACTTGTCCCTTTTGACGCCCAATTTTCCACCTGTAATAAATCTAATAGATCCCAGGATTTGGTTTTTACAAAGTTGTCTAAAGTCTATTTTTAATGCATTAAACCTCCTAGTTTTATTCATAAAAATAGTTATTATTGAAATTACTTGGTTTTTATAGTAGTTTTTGACACACAAATAGTTCATAAGAAAAAATCTATAAATTATGGACAAAATGTGTCTCGGCAACCTGGCGAGACCTATTTCAATTTTCAACCCAAATCTCTCATTTCAGTTTTCAACCTCTACCCAAAGTTCATCTCCTATATGCACCCTACCAGACCAATTTTGTCACCTCTACTTTTCAAGTATTTGACATATTGTATGTTAGGATTCCGTTTTTGACAATGAACAGTTGTGTGAATTATTAGGTCCAGAACTGCTATCGACTTCGGAGGGAGGTACTGAGTGGAACCAAGGGCCCAATACCAAAACCCAAAGAGATCTGGCCCAGGCTATCCAGCCCATTCAACAGTCATCTTGGTGAAACACTAGAAGAAGCAGCTATTGCTGCTGCCTATAAAGTTGCAGAAGCAGAAAACAAGTCGTTTGTGGCGGCAGAAGCTGTCAAAGAAGCTGAAAGGGTCTCCAAAATGGCTGAAGAAACTGAAGCCTTCCTACAGTTGGCAAAAGAGGTTTATGAAAGATGTAATATTTCACGTCCCTTGTCCTCCAAAATGGTCTGAATGCGCAAAACCAAAAACTAAACCTGACTGGCTATATATTTTAGCTTGGCCCGTTCTTGGGTCTGGAGTTAAAAATGGTTCTGGGTTCAGTTTTTGGTTCAGGATATTTTTGTAAATGAGCAGATTGCACTAAATTAAATGAAACTTACACATTTTCACTATAACTTAAGTTACTTTTTTATACAAAGACCACTCAAGTTTTAATGTTCTATTGTTGTGAAATCTTTTCATGAACGAATAAGACACTTTTTTTTTAAAAAAAAAATTTTAAGTTACTTGGATGGAACGTATATGTTTTTCATGTTTAGTTTTTGTGAAGAAAAAAAAATCACTAAATAATAAGTTTCATAATTGGTGAATTGGCCTTTTTCCTGAACTGAAGTGGTTTTTCATTTCCTAGATCTTTTATTGTTTCAAACCGTTAACGTCATTTTATATGTTTCAAACTATGACACTAGTTTATTTGGTTTATGATTTTAGGACCGGATTAAATTGATTTAGTTCGATCCTCTAGTTCTGGTCCTGACGAACACCCTAGTATTACTGACTGGTTTTCTGCACTTATTTGGCAGGTTCGCGTGGTGAAGTGGTGATGGTTGCATAGAGCAATCAAGTTTTTGCGATCAAGTGATGATGAACTTTCATGAATGTGTTTCTTTTGATCATTAGTCAGTCTGTTCCATATCATGAAAATGGTAGTTTGTATAAAAGTTAAGTTGGCTTACAATGCTTTTAAATTAATGGTGAATGTGGATGTCTTTTGTAGCTATCGTTTTTAATGGTTTTGAGTGTAGGAACACAGTAAAATGACATTCGTGAATGACATGTTATGTGTGTAACAAGCTAACATAACTTTTGTGCCGTATTTGACACCATCGTTGACTATGGTGCCTTCTTGGCGTTGTGATAAACTACCATCCAATATTGTGCGAGGCAAAAAATGGGGTGGTGGTGGGAGACCGTAGGCATTTAGAATAGAAAAAAATCAAAGCACAACCGCCTACGAGCTGCTCACGCCATTGCCCCTTATGCACTCCAGCCCTGGCAATGTTTCGCGACCCTTGGGCCAATGTGGCTTCTCCATGCCTCTCAGTTTAACACCCAAAACACACAATCTTGAGTATTTGGTGTGGAAATAGGCTGATTGGGATAGATTGGATAGGATAGGATTTCAAACCAAGTATGAGGTTTTGTTTCAAAAGGATTTTGGTAATGTGATTTTTTTAATGATACTATGAAGTTAAATAATGTTCTCGTTTTTGGTTAATTTCTCCATTTTGTTTTAATATAAAGTAAATACAAAACGTATAGTAAGAAAACTACAGTAAAAAAATATCTTATAGCGGTTGCGAGCTAGACGTAAGCTATAAGTATTATAACTTTATTAATCTAATGATCTATTTAGAAATATTAAATCAAATATTAGGTCGCTACTTTGAAATAAACCAGGTGATTGTGGTTCATAAATAAAGATAAAATAAAATTACTTAAGATGCTCTTGTACCAAGTTAAAAAAAAAGGACTATCTTGTACCACTAGGTAATTACCGCTTTACACCTTTACTACTTCCTTAAAACCTCGTAATCTGGATAACCTCTGACTAATTATACTATTGACAAGTTGCCGCATACCCTAGTAGTGACTAGCTAGGGTCAATGCTTCATCAATGCCACAAGTGATGAAGCATTTCACGATGTTCCCTTTTGAAAGCCTTCATCACTCCTTAGATTCGGAGAGTGACTTTTACATTCTTCCTTCGTTTGTTAATAGAAAGATTATTTCTTTCTAACCATTTACATCATTATTATATTATAGATTTTTTTTAGTAAATGGATACTTATATTAATAAAGGGCAAATTACATAAGGATAGCAGGTAGACGGACAACAAACTACGCCGCCATCCTCTTTTGAATAGAAAACCCATTGTTGTTAAAACCTAAGCGGGCTGGGAACTATAGCCTCGTCCCGTTCGGTTTAGGGCGTTAGAACCATTGTGATGGGTAGGGATGAGCATACAAGGCCGAATACCGATACCGTCCCGATCCCGTATTGAACCGATACCGAACCGAGAGTATTCGGTACCGGTACCAAATTTAGAGGTTTTCGGTATTATCGGTATCGGTACGGGTTCGGTATGGTATCGAGGTTTGAGAGTTTTTTGTATCGGTTGGTACCGATAACGTCCCGAGCTCATCCCTAGTAATGGGAACCGGCCAACCAACTAGGAATCAGTGGTCGAACCTAAAATTGATTAAATTCTTCCCATTTTACCCAATTTATTATTTATAGTGTTTACAACATCATTCGGTTCATACATCCAGTCTGAACAGTCTAGCCAATAAACAAATAAAAAAGACCGGTTCGACGTCCAGTCTAATCTCGAAAACATTAAATAAAAAAAAAGAAAAACATACATAAAAAAACAAAAGAATTAGTGGCCAGTGTGTAGCCTCCACGTAAACACGAAGGGTACAACCGTCAACAAAAAAACGAAAGAAGGGGTATGATGGTCCAAAAAGAAAAAAATAGGGCAAGATCTGTGTTTGAAACACACATTGATTGATTAATATTATTATTATTAATATTATTATTCCTTCACTCTCATCGTCTCCTCAACTCCACGGCCACACCGAGGAGTTTGATAAAACCCTAAAAATTCTCTCTCATCTTTCTCTCTCTAAAATCAGGTGTTGTAGATCCCTCTTTTACCTCTGATTATTATTAATACCTCGTTAACTTATTATGTATCTGTATCTGTTTTTGTTTTTGGATCTGAGTTTGTGTGTGTATGTAGCAGATCCGTTTTTTATTTACTTATATCTGTAAATAGAGATTTATGTTGATACTTGATTTAGATCAGTATGGATATGTGAGGTTTAAACCGTATGATTTATATTCTCAACGTTAGATGAATAGATATTATCTGTGTGTTGATAATACTTGATGAGCTACTATATTTATGCTTGAGGATTAGTGATTTGTTCATGATTATACCGTTAAGGAACGTTATGGTGAAGGCCTTATTTTGTTGTTGATGATTGTATCTGTTGGACGTAAGTCCTGTCCTCGAGCCTATGAGGCGGATTGGGCCGACTTATTCTGTTCTGGATTAGTATGGTTATTTGGTTAAGTTAGTTAGAGATGAATTAAATGAGTTATATTTTGTCTATAATTGATACTTTAGATAAACGTGTAGGTTTATTCTATTAGTAGCTAGTTTGGAAGCTGAGTCCTACTCTAATTGTAACCAAATCATGTCCTATATAACATGATCAAAGTTGTGGTTAAGGTTAAGGTTAAGATAAGAGTAATCGGTTTTGAGTTATTTTCCGTTTAATAAGATTGAGAGTTATTCAATCTAAATTCTTTACTTTTACTTTTCTATTTGGTTTGATTGTTGATTTGGACTTGAGTATCTTTATGTAATGCATATATAAACATTTTATTCATGCAAATAAATACATATGTATGCATATCTGTGTTGTTTTAGTTAATATTTTGAGTATGTGCTTGTTTATTTTTAGTCTCTATGTTTACCTTTTTAAAAAGGTTGATGTTTGTTTGAGGAGGACAGTAAGAAGTATGCTAGATCACTAAAGATTTATGATCTTAGATTTTTTTTTTTTTTTTTTTTTTTTTTTTGCAATTTTTAAGGGTGTTGGACTGACTAATTGTTGCTTTTGATTTTTGCAGTCATGGCAGGCGCTGCACCAGAAGGTTCCCAGTTTGACACTCGTCAGTTTGATTCAAAAATGAATGAGCTGTGAGTTTATTTTTTTAGATAATAGCTTTCATAGATGTTGGTAACAACGATTTTTTAGAAGCAATTGGTCAAGTGGTTAAAGACGTGTCTTTTACATGATGGTGACGTACTTTTATTTGTGTTACAGGCTTTCTACTGATGGGCAGGATTTCTTCACATCTTATGATGAGGTTTATGACAGTTTTGATGCTATGGGTTTGCAAGAAAATCTTTTAAGAGGCATCTATGCATATGGTTAGTACTATTTTATTTACCTGTTGTTTTAGTAATTAATCAATTGTTGCAGTTATCTACCATGAAAACTACTCATCGCTGTGCATATTCCGTGATTTATTGAACATTTTTCATATAGTGAAGTGATTTACTATGGATGTAACTTAGTATAATAGCTACAAACAAACATACACAGTAAAATACCAGCAGATAGAGAAGCTTCTTCCCGTGAGAGCCTTGACTTAAAAGCCGTTTTTTTGCTGCATAGTAATACAAATCACATAAATTAATATTTATAAGCATCTTGCAAAAATAAAAAAATCGGAAGTAGATAACTTGTTTCTTAACCTTCTCTGTGCAAGGATGGATTATAATCGGGGGTGGACAAGTTAACTTCTTTTGCATTTTGGTTTTATTCTAATATCTCACAAAGTTTTGTGAAATATTGGAAGTGTCAATTATGCCTTAGCTATGTTCAACTATGTTTTTACATTTTAGGGAAAATAGTAATTGACCAACAAAATTGGGTGGTGTATGGAATATGGATCACTTTTATTTGCGTTTGCGTATTAATTTTACTTTTATATAATAAAATTTTATGATATTTTTGAATTTGTTTTTCCCAGGTTTTGAAAAACCATCTGCAATTCAGCAAAGGGGAATTGTTCCTTTCACCAAGGGTCTTGATGTAATTCAGCAAGCTCAATCAGGAACAGGAAAGACTGCAACTTTTTGCTCTGGCATCCTTCAACAACTTGATTATGGTACAGTTGAGTGTCAAGCTTTGGTCTTAGCTCCAACTCGTGAACTTGCACAACAAATTGAGAAAGTTATGCGAGCCCTAGGTGACTACCTCGGTGTTAAGGTTCATGCTTGTGTTGGTGGGACCAGTGTTCGTGAGGATCAGCGGATTCTCTCAGCTGGGGTCCACGTTGTTGTTGGTACACCTGGACGTGTTTTTGACATGCTTAGGAGGCAGTCGTTACGTGCTGATTATATCAAAATGTTTGTGTTGGATGAAGCTGATGAAATGCTTTCAAGAGGTTTCAAGGATCAGGTTATATTTGTTATATTAATATTTAAGATTTATAAACTAAACACCTTCAAAACACACTGAAATATGTTAAAATGTTATTTTAAATCTGAATGTTTTTTTCTCTCAGATCTATGATATCTTCCAGCTGTTACCATCAAAGGTACAGGTCGGTGTGTTTTCTGCAACCATGCCACCAGAAGCCCTAGAAATCACAAGAAAGTTTATGAACAAACCCGTAAGAATTCTCGTGAAACGTGATGAATTAACCCTAGAAGGTATCAAACAATTTTATGTCAATGTCGAAAAGGAAGAGTGGAAACTCGAAACTCTATGTGATCTTTACGAAACTCTGGCAATTACCCAGAGTGTCATTTTCGTTAACACCCGGCGAAAGGTTGACTGGTTGACCGACAAAATGCGTAGCCGCGACCACACAGTCTCTGCCACACACGGTGACATGGACCAAAACACCCGAGACATCATCATGCGGGAGTTCCGTTCCGGTTCTTCACGTGTCCTAATCACCACTGATCTTTTGGCACGTGGAATTGATGTACAACAGGTGTCACTTGTGATCAATTATGATCTTCCAACCCAGCCTGAGAACTATCTCCATCGTATTGGACGAAGTGGTCGGTTTGGGAGAAAAGGTGTTGCGATTAACTTTGTGACCCTGGACGATGAACGAATGCTTGCGGATATTCAGAAGTTTTATAATGTGGTGGTTGAGGAATTGCCATCCAATGTTGCTGATCTGATTTAGAAAAGATTTTGAGATGTTTGGTTGGTTGGTTTGTTTTGTTAAAAGTAAGAAATCAAAAGTTAGAACCTGCTTTTTAAAATATTTCGGTTTTGGCTGTTTTATGTTATTTGTTATTGTCATGACTTTGGGTGTTATAAGATATTTGGAACTTATGTTTGTACCCTAATATGCTTCAAGTGTAAGGATTTTATTAATTGTTTTTCCTTTTGGTAAAAGTTTGGAACTTTATGTTTGGGTGCAGGAAGCTGAGATCAAGTTCATCTGAACATGACCCAACTCTGTATCCAAAGCTAAAATTTTAAACCCTAATCAAGCTATCCAACTTAGCTTAAAAGATATGTTTGTTAAATATATGTTCCAAGTATTTTAATTGTATGTATCGCGTATATAATACAGTATTTGCTTATTTTACGTTTTTTAATGGTTGTTTAGAATTAAAACCGTAAGATTAAAGTGATCTATGGTATTATCCTTGCTGCTTGTTGGTGTGTTTGGAAGACGAGAATGAAGTGATTTTCTTGGTTTCAAAGACGTGCATCCAAAAATTGTTGATGACTTCGAGTCTCTAGGCTTTCTATGTGTTAACAACGGGAAGAAATGGGGAGATGAGGGTTTTAATAAGGTGGGAGGTGTAAATGATGGTGTAAAGATGAAATTGCCCTCACATAGAGTTCACGTGATCAAAGAAAACGCCAAAAATAAACTAAGTTAAGGGTAAGATTGTCCGTTGTGGCTAGAGGTGAGTCATGACTCTATCCTCTCATATTGCGCCATGTCAACGCTTAGTTGATAGTTTGATAAAGCTGCTGGTCGCTCACCTGATGTTGTGGCTAGAGGTGAGCAACAGCTTTATCCATTTTTTTATAAATTATTATTTTTTAAACTTTATTATTTTAAACATTATAATAAACAAAATAAAAAACATTATATTACAAAAAATTAAAAAGATTAAAATACACTATTCAACTTTTAAATAATAAATAATAATAAAAAAATTATTATTATCTATATCAAAGAAGAGTGTCGGCTGACACTCTTCTCTCCCACCCCTCAACTTTAAGCTATTTGCAACTTCAGTCCTCTTATTTTATATTTCAGTTAATTGCAAGTTTAGTCCCCCTACTTTCCACTGCCACACCCTCATGTTTCAGCTAATTGCAACTTCAGCCCCCCTACATTTATTTTGTTTTATTATCGGTTGCACCGGCAATGTTTGTTTCACGGTTCAATCCGCCGCAACGCGCGGCGGGTAAAATTGCTAGTTAATAATAATAAAAATAAAAACCTGAAAATGTGCAAAAAAAAAAAAAAAACCATTAAATACCAAATAAGACAAAAAAAAGAACCCTCCCATTTTCATCATCTCTCTTTGAAAAAAAAAAAAAAAAAAAAAAGCCCTCATCTTCATCACTCTCCATCTTTATCATCTTCCTTTCACCCATCAAATACCAAATACAGAAAAAAAAAACACCAAAATAGCCCTCGCCATCACACGCGAGCTGGGTCGCTTCAACTCGCTCGTGGCATCGTTCACCCAGGTGTGTTGTAGTTCAAGTGAGCCACGTGGATTAGTTTGTGGCTCGCGCGCCACAACAGACAGTCTAAAAGATACAACGTGCAATGCTTTTTAAACACAAAGTATGATTTCAATAATTTATGTTTTTAAAAGATACGATTTACAACCTGCTATGCTATAAATATAAAAGATGAATTCTATGATTACTCTATAGATAATTGGTTTCATCTAGGTGATCAAAGGTTCAATCCCCACTTCCAACATTTATGGTTTGGTATCCGGGTGAATATCGAATACGGGTGGCGTCGGTTCGAATCTGACGGGCGGCGAGGTTTTACCGAGTTTTATAACACTGTCGTGCCTTCGGGCGGGTGGGGCTCGGGTTTCGGCGCATCAGGAGAAGGCGGGGGCTGTTGGAGGTCGAATAGTCGATTCTTGGGCACGGCGCCCCGCAAGAGTGGTTGCCACACAGTTGTTCGCCAATAAAAAAAAATTTGGTTTCTCTCTTTTAATATAACAAATATACCAAATAAAATTAAATGAAACTGTCAAATCTGTGTCATGCCTTAAATTTGCATTGATGTAAGTTGAAAGTTGAACCTAAGACGTTTTTTTTTTCTAGATCCCATTGACTTGTCGAGCATGTTTGGCTCTCCTTATTTCCACCTCCTTATAACTTATAACTTTTTCAAAAGGGTTATATGATTCATACACCATGTGACATCACATTTGGGAGGTATGACATCATATTCTGAGTATGTGGCAGCTTTCTGTTGGTCTGTGGTGTGGGCTAGGGTGTATGAATCCTAATTATAGGGTGTATGGTTCCTAAATACCTTTCCAAAAAGTTAATAAGTTACAAAAACTGTTTGGCAAAAGGAAAAAGACTTTTTGTTTTAACTTTTTGTAAGCCTATAATAAGTTGTTTTGGAAAAGTAAGGGAGGAGTGACTTTTTGAACCTCCTTATAACTTATTGATGGTTATTTACCTACATGCCCTTATTATATCCTTACACCTTCCCTCTTTATACCTTTTTTTGTCATTTTACCTAAATAAGTTAAACCAAACATTTTTTTATAAACTAACTTATCAACTTATTGTTTTTCCCCACCACATAAGCTAATCCAAACATTTTTTTAAAAACTCCTTTTTAAAAAGTCATAAGTTAATAAGTCCTTTTAACAAAAAGTCATTTTTGCCTCAAATAAGTTTATCCAAACATGCCCGTCATATTAAAAACAATATTATCATTTTTACTTATGCATACACTTATTTTATACACAAAAAAAGGTTTAATAAACACTCCCATGGCCGTAGGTGGTATTTAAATATAAAAATGTATTTTGATATAAAGAGATATTATAGAAATTAGAAGACATGATTCCAGTTAACTAAGCTCTTTTAAATACTAAAACATAAAGGGCTGGTTTGGATAAACTTATTTGAATTTAAAATGACTTAAATTTTTTTTTAGAAAAGTGTTTGGATTCGCTTATGTGGTGGGAAAAAACAATAAGTTATTTTGTAAAAAGTGTTTGGTTTAACTTATTTAAGTAAAATGACCAAAAATGATATAAGGAGAGTATGTATAATGACATAAGGAGAGCATGTAGGTAAATATTCATCAATAAGTTATAAGGAGGTTTAAAAAGTCACACATACCTTACTTTTTTCAAAACAACTTTATTATAAACAAATGAAAATTTAAACATTAAGTCCTTATTATTTTGCCAAACACTTTTTTTTAACTTATCAATTTTTTAGAAAAATAATAAGTTATAACGAGGTGGACATAAGAGAGAGCCAAACACGCTCAAAGATACTTCAATGCATAAAGTGAATCATTAAATACAATTATGGGTTTATTGTATCCTAATATGATGATTCATCGCATAAAAAATAACCTTAACCATGTAACATAGAAATATTTATAAGAAAGGCATTTATCTCAATAAATTATGATTTTATGTTTGACAAAGGGTTACGTATGAGCTGTTTGACAACCTTTTAATAATTCCAATAAAAGGTTTTCTCTGAATCAATTAGTATTAATTTTGTTTTTACTGATAACACACCTTTGAATCAGCCAATAAGTCTCTTAACAATTAAGTTTCAAAATGATGTTGAATGAAAATTTTACCGCTTTATCTATTAATCTGTGTTCATAACCCTTAGTCGGCCACCTATGCATCACCTCCTCAATCCACCACCACCTCATCTACTACAAACTAGTCAGGCCGAACTAAGACAAGCTTTTTACTTGTTCAGAGCTTCTTACCCAATCAAACATCTTAGTACTTAATGAGTTAATGATGCAGAGCTTGCCAAACAACCCCTTAGACAAAGAGGATTTTTTTTTTTAAAAAGATGAACTTCATTAAACCACGACCCGACCCTAAGACGGGGCCGTCCAACAACCACCAATTACATCAACAAAAAATTACACCAATTCGACCAAGTCAAATTTTTACATTTGGATCTATTCCTAGCCCAAAGGAAGCCCACCGACTTCACCTCACCTATAATGTCTTCCAACCTAGCCGTTTTGTCGTTAAAAATCAAGCTGTTCCTAGCTCTCCAAAGACTCCACATGCCAATAATGATCAATCCGTGCAGGACCTCCCTGTGTATACCTTGCAGCCCCGAAAATTTGTGGAACTCCAGCAGGTCTTTGACAGCAAACACAAAAATCGGAGAAGAGCGGCACCAAGACCCGATGTGTTGCCACAGAACAGACACGAAAACACAGGGACCGCTAATGAAGTAGGCACCGCACTGCCGTATTTAACTTTAATTTTGACATAGATACGGTTGCCTTCTGTATGTTTTATATTGGATAATATAGAGTGTTGGTTATTTTAGCGTAATTGAGATTGACTTAGTGACCAAACTGAATTATAATACACAACAAGAAAATTAGAAGGTACGAAAGTGCACACTTAGTTCTAATTGTTAATTGTGATGAAAGTCCACACTTATTAAACGAACAAATGAACACAAACAAATTTCCTGTCAAACAGTTCACGAACGGTTCGTTAGCGTTTGGTTCATTTGCAACTAATATACACACATGTGCATTGACTTTTTTCTTTATAAAATATGTAAAAAGCTAAAGACGGCTCTGGATACATATTACAGGAAAAGTTATTTGTATTTCGTATTGATCTATGGTTATAAAAAACCAATATACCCACCGTTATATGGGGATTAAATGATTAATCTATACATATAATAAACCAAAGCCATTTTAATGACATGTCAAAGAGGCATTCTCTTCCTTGAGTGTGCCATGTGTCATCCCATGTGGCATTGAGATATTTTAGGAAAAAAATAATTTAAAAACAAAATTGGATTTTTCACCCTCATGTTTCCTCCCATAATTTTTAAACGTTAATATCTTTAATATACGAGATTTTTTAAAGAAAAAAATTACACCAAATTAACGAGCGTTTTATTATCTTTCCAACGAGTACCATAGTGTTCAGGTAAATCATTAATCATGTATAGACAAGTCACTAATTATATTTAAATCAGTAAATATGATTTTTTTTTTCAACCAGAGCCGAATATGTTAATAGAGTTCTACGTTTTTTAAGTTAATTATCAATATTAGTATGTTAGAGTTGTACATTTGTTTAGTTTTTAGGATATGTGTTAATATTAGAGTTACATTAAAGTTCTACATTCTTTTAGGTTAGGTGTTAGCATTGGAGTTGTACATTGTTAATTTGTTTTAAGTTAGATATTAATATTAGATTTATACATCAGTCTATTTCATATGTAAAATTGATGTATCATATTAAATTTTTCA
This sequence comes from Ambrosia trifida, assembly GCA_028751855.1. Classification (NCBI taxonomy): domain Eukaryota; kingdom Viridiplantae; phylum Streptophyta; class Magnoliopsida; order Asterales; family Asteraceae; genus Ambrosia; species Ambrosia trifida. The sequence goes on from CM054132.1 coordinate 78,014,048, forward strand.
ACCCGGGACGCTCCCGGGGTATAATCTAGTATTTCCATAATTTAAAACTCACTAAAATTTATGTTATTTTTAAAATATATTTAATTTTAAAAGTATGAAAACTAAGTCTCAACTTAAGATAAAAGGAATACATGCCGAGGTCGGCTTTAAACAAATATATAAAAGTATAAATCTTAATTGTGAAGCAATCCAAAACACCTTAACTTACAATATAAAAAAGAAAGTCGTTGCACGACATATTATTTCAATCTTACGTACTTATTAATACAGCGGTATTTTATTTTTATTTTTGAAGAGTTTTATTTACAATAATTAAGAATCAAAATCGTCATAATATCAAACAATTGAAATTGTATATGTAACTTTTATAATAATAAAAAAAAACGAAAAACTATAAGTTGATGGCTATGATTTATGTAACTTAGTCTAAAAATAGATTTAGTTAATAAGTTGCAAACGTTATATCAATCATGTAGAGAGAACTTTTTGTATCTTCTCGAAACAACTTGTACATCGATGTGATGCGATAACGAAATAGAAATATCCTTTTGGTTGGTATTATGCAAGACAAATGTTATTTTCATAGTTTTCGATATCATTTTTGTCTGATATTAATCATTCTAATGATTACTTATTACTTATTTTAAAGGGTATTCCGAAATTATACATCGTTATGACTTACGTCATACATTAATAGGAGGTTGTCACATTGTGACACCCGGCAAATTCTGGTTAACAACATGGTCTAGATTAAAGTCTACCTTAGCGAGTCACGCGTATATTATACTTAACGAGGGTTATCTAGATAGCTAGATAGGACATACGAGCATTATCTCGGGTTATGAGATGCTTTGACTCCTTGTGTGGGTCGGGTTCTGACTCCTTGTGTGAGTTAACATGTGATTTCATGATTAGTGAACCTCGGACGTTGGTGAATAACAAACTTATGTGTCTCGGTGATATCTGACAAACTTATGTGAAAACCATACGTGATTATGTGAACCTAAACCGAACACGTTAATAAAAATTATTAAAAGTGGAGCGTGAGGTTGATTAGGGTCTTAACGCATGGGGTTACACTTGTTACGGTTCGAAACAACGAAAACGTCAAAGGATAACGCGTCGGGAGACGAAACGAGAAAAGAGCGCGCCACCCGGACCTGTGAGCGGCCGCTCACAGGCACCGAGCGGCCGCTCGAAACGAACTGACGGGTTTAAACCGCCTTAAACTTATATTTAAGCAACCTAAACTCCCATGCAACCCCCATACTCAACCCTAATCGCCCCCTTACTGCCCCACACGAATATTTCACTCAAACAACCTCTGCTAAGGCTCAAGATCATCAATTGGGAGGCTCCAAGGCGCGCGATTGATCGATTGAGAGAGCTAAGGGTATATCTTACGATTTCTTATGCTTTTATCTTGTGTTTTCATTAATAAAAATCATATAATAAGTTTGTCCAGGTCTGAATGAGTTTATAAAACATTAAAGCATGAATCTTTTTGAAGATTAAATGGATTAAACATACTCATAAACGCTTAGTAACATCGTAGGATACTTGTTGCGCAAGTAATTGGTGTTTTGATTCTTAAAGCTTTGATCTTGACATGTTTGATAATAGGATCTGATGGGAATAGGTATTAGGAAAGTTGTATGATGATTATTAGGTATTATTGATTGATAATATGCAACTAGGGTTTGATATAATTGATGATATTGTACGATCAGAATCTGGACAGATTCTGAAAGTCGACTTGTAGGGTCTGTTTCGTGGCTTGAAAACAATTGATTTGATCGATTCTTTGCATGATTGTAACGTACATGGTCTTAGCTTTTCATAATGGGCAAAACCATCGAATTTGGACGTCGTTTGAGTCGTTTTTGGAATTTTAATTGATTAGGGGTCATATCAGATTTTCGGATTTGTAAATTGGGTTAACTTTAAATGGTCATAACTTGAGATTTACAAGGAATTAGATTATGAAATTTTTACAGTAGGTCAATACTGGAAAAATAGAGCTTTTCCAAGTGGATTCATCTCGTTTGGATGAATACACAATTTTTAAGAATTTTACTACTAAACTGACCTGTTGAGGAGATTTTCTGGACCTAGCTGTGTTGTACGAATTTTCATAATTTTTGTGTTTAGAATTGAGACAAAACAAAAATAGGTATTGTCGAGTGAATCCCAAAGTAAATTCAGTAAAAATTTGGGAGGTTAACTCACTGGGTTGCTATTTTAAATAAATTCGTTTTGATGGCGCACAATCTGTCCTGAAAACACAGATTGTGTATTATGTGCTTATGTGCTTAATTGAGGTCTTAAGTGGTATGGAATTGACATGTAACTGAAGTACACTTGTCTGAGACACATACGGAATGTAGAAACTAATTGTAACCAACGTATTCACCAACGGGTCCGTAGGGTTTACTATTGCATGTAGAATCACTAGGCGTCGCATACACACTTTTTGAACATTTAAAACGCCTTGGACAAACGAGTTATATGGGTAATGATATTACGCCTATACTCACTAAGCGACACTGTTATTAGGGTGTCGGTAGCATATATTGCTTGCTGTTCGGATTCTTTGCTTGCACGTTAAGGTGAGTTTACGGCCCCTCTTTTAAACTGGTTTCACATTTTCGGGGGAGAAAACATGTGTTAAAACGATTATTTGGTAACTACTGTCATACTATGGGTTTCTATTGTGTACTACACGATCTTTGGAAGTCCCGGGGGGAACCATGAATGTGCGGGTTTGCACAACGGGGAAATGTGAATAGCGCTATTGGGAGTGACCAACCCCGCTCGTCGGCTTGGAGGGCCGGGCGAGTGCATATTGTCTCAAACAGGAACAACAGGAACATTTGGAACTATTCGGGCACAACAACTGGTATTCGAGTTAGTAATGGTTTTCCAATCGTGGTAGTAACAAAACGTACGCCTAGCTAGCGTATACTGGTTTTCTATTTGTTATAGTATGGACAGGTGAACTTGGTACTTGAACTGCAAACCTGTAAACTCACCAGCGTTTTTGTGCTGACGTAAACTTTTACATGTTTTCTCAGGTCGCTAAGGTAGCACAATGGAACTAGGGCGCACGCGTCTGCACGGCGTCTAGATAGAGTTGCATGATTTCATAAACATTGAACTTTGGTTATTCATGTTGAACTTTATTTTGAATAAGCTTCCGCTGTAAACGGGATTTTAAAACTATGTTTTGGTATTGCATTAATTACATTTAGACTTGTTTATTGTGATCGTTGGTTTGGATCCTGGTTTGTCATGCGCCTCGCGGTAAAACCCCGCAAGTGGATTTTGAGGGTGTGATACACATACCATAGAATTTGATGTCATACTCCCGGAATGAATGTGAAGTGCTTACAAATACTTTTTTATAATAAATAATGATGGTCAACTTAAAAAAATAAAAAATAAATACATAATTGCATTTTATTTGTTTGTCTTCAATATATAAAATTTAATGAAAAACAATTGTATTTAAAATAAACTACTTTTTTGCCATTGTAAATTATACCAAGTACCAGTATTACAATGGAACAAATCGATTTCAACAAAACATTAGTACCAATATGAATGATATCAGTATTTATTTTTTATAATTTTCAATCGCTACAAAACACGTTCTGACGTTATTTGAGCAACATTTTTTTTTTTAAAAATTTGTAACACACACAACTATTTACCCGACTAAACCATAATGAAGTTGAGTCACAACAGGGTCAAGTGAGCAGAGCAAAAGTTTTATCTAGTGTCACGTTAACGTTCAGGTTGCATGATATAAGATGATAATATCTGCGCTCACTTGGAGCCGGTAACACATGGTTTAAACAAAGGCCCCAAATAGGCCTGTAAACGAACCGAACGTTCATAAACTGTTCGTGAACTGTTCGGCGGGAAGTTCGTTTGTGTTCTTTTATTTAGTTAAATGAACGAACACGGACACAATTTTTTATTCGTTTAATTAAACGAACGAACATGAACATACGTTTTGTTCGTTCATTTATGTTCGTTTATTTCTGTTCGTTTATGTTCGTTCAATTAAACTTTACTTTATTTTTATTATTTATTTCTTTTGGTTAAGTAATCTTAATTCATATTATATTATATACAATATATTCGATTCGATATGTTCTAAAATTTAATCCTAATCCTAACATTCTAAACATACCAGCCGCTCTCCACACTTCACAGCCCCACCTCCCTTCTTCTCCACACTCCGCAACCCTATTAATTTAGATTTTGTTTTGGTTGCATTATGATGTATTAGATTTGGTTGAATTGTGGTGAATCATTATTAAACTTGTTGAGTTAAGTTCCTTTTCAGTCCTTGTGGTTTGCTCAAAAAATCTATTTCAGTCCAAAAGATTTTTTTTGTCTTTTTTAATCCAATAGTTTAGGTTTGGTATCTATTTTAATCCATTTCACTAACTCATTCATTTTCTTTGTCCTTTTTAATCCAATAGTTTAGGTTTGGTATCTACTTTGGTCCATTCCACTAACCTCATCTATTTTCTTTGTTAATTTCTTAAGAAAAGACCAAAATGCCCTTATAATTAAAAAAAATAATATATAAAAACCCTAAATTTCTATTCTACAACATTAATATATAAACACGATTGTATTAAACTTAATCATATTTTATGGTTATCTCGGAAGAAGAAACCGGGTGGATATTTCACATCTTCTGTCACTTTCACCTCTTTAAAATTCCGACCGATTTTGAAGTCATTAACTTAAATGGAAAACCACAAACGATGTGACGGTTTTGAACTCATAGAAATTTATGTGTTTTTTTTATCATGCGCTAGTAAATTATTGATATTTCAAATTTTCCACCTCTCTTAATTTTTTCATTAATCACCTCAAATTTTCTAGTTGTTAATCCATCACACAAATTGAAATACAGAAGAACAAATACTAAACATGCGTTTCTTTGCCGATTAATTTGTCGTTCTTGATTTAGACATCTAGTATACGTAAACAAGGGGATCCAGATCAGACAAAAAAATAAACAAATTTGAGCAAAAGAACTTTAATGGCAACTACTAATTCGCAGTATAAGCTAACAAACATCAACAATCTCCATCATTAAGTACAATTGTATAAATACAAAATTCGGTCAGAATTTTAGGGAGGTGAGAGTGACAGGAGATGTGAAATACTCACCCGGTTTCTTCTTCCCAGATAATCATAAAGATGATTAAGTTTAATATAATCGGGTTTATATATTAATGTTGTAGAATAGAATTTAGGGTTTTTATATATTAATTTTTTTAATTATAAGGGCATTTTGGTCTTTTCTTAAGAAATTAACAAAAAAATGGATGAGGTTAGTGAAATTGACCAAAATAAATACTAAACCTAAACTATTGGATTAAAAAGGACAAAGAAAATGGATGAGTTAGTGGAATGGACCAAAATAGATACCAAACCTAAACTATTGGATTAAAAAAGACAAAAAAAATCTTTTGGACTGAAATAGATTTTTTAAGCAAACCACAAGGACCGAAAAGGAACTTAACTCAAACTTGTTTTTGTTTGTGTTCATTAATGTTCGTTTATGTTCATGAACTGTTCGTTTAGGTTTTAGATGAACGAACATGAACACGACAAATTTCTTAATGAACGAACACGAACACAAAAATGTGTTCAATTATGTGTTCGTGTTCAGTTAAAGTTAAATGAACAAACACGAACACGCCTGTAAGACCCGCAAAACCGGTGTCAAACAGTTGGGTTAAAATTCTTAAATATGCAAAAACATGAGTAAAAATTTCTTTTAAAAGAGTATATATACGCAGCGGAATATCATTTAGAATAAAATTCTACAAAACACATGACATACTTATCCAATTGTAAATCAAATTTAAAATTCATCATGTGTAAACAAAAGTTGTCTCCCACTAGAAATGTCTTCAATTGCCAGGTAGCTTCTCGCATCGCCAAGCAGTCATCCATCCATCTCTCTATTAACCTGAAATCAATCTAACGTGTATGCAAAAGTCAGCTACGCTGAGTGAATTCAAGTTTTATAATTTTATATAAACAAGTATTTTGTCAAAATAAGAATTAACAAAATACCTCAACCTCTGAGTTAACAATAAGCGCAATCCGCTAATTTGTTTTTCCACAAGCAAAACAAAAAATCAATGTCTAGGATAGGCATACTCTGCCTAATTACCTCAAGACTTCACTTACCAAATATATAATAAGCGCATCTCGCTTTTTAGCACAAAGAACAATCCAATCCATTTAAGCAAACTAAAGCTAGAGATTAAAGCAGGCATTTCCCACCTCTGTCATAGCTCAGTTTATAAAAACACATAATATAAAATATGTAACAACCCTGACTCAAAACCAAGACCAGAGATCAGAGCAGGCATGTCCCACTTCCGCCATAGTACAGTACAACATATCAGGTAGCCATCGAACATAGTCTATTATATTTAATAACAGATATAACATAAACTAAGCAACAACCATGACACAAAACCAATACGATAGATCAGAGCAGGCATATCTCACTTCCATCATAGCCCAGTTTATAAGGTCATGTAGTCGCCAAATACAGTTTACGAAAATATATAACTATATAATCCATATAACCTAAATAGGTAGCAAGTCAAAACAATACCCGATCTAACAAGTAAGGTTTTGAATACGTGGCCAAGACATTAAGCGCATTCCGCTTATTAACTAAAAACTTAAGCCACACTTTAATCTAGACAACTGTCTATTCATATATATATATATATATATATATATATATATATAATAACATGTATAACTCAAACCATATAATAATGCATTAGGCATAAACTATGTGACAACCATAGCTAAAACTATTCCATAAATCAGAGCAGGCCTATCCCACTTCTAATGACATATATAACTCAACCCATATAATAACGCATTAGGCGCATTCCGCCGATTCACGTTTCATGCGAAAATAATATATATGGATTTCTTTCGTACACAAAAATATTTATAACTTCATAAAAATATTTTGTGACTTGATAAAAATAATCATATTGGTTTGGCATGCACGTCAGCCCAAAATATTTAGAAAAATAATAACTAAAAGAGTGGGCACAAGAACTCACCGGTTGTCAAGCTTCCAATCCACGACACTGGTTGTCAAGCTTCCAATCCACGACTTAAGAACTCTCGAACCGTGTCCCTAGGTGAAACCTCATGCGTCCTTAATTTAGATGAAGCCGAGCCATTTAAACCCGCGAACCCGCACCGGGTTCCCGTACGTGTCCGCCACCATCCATAATGCAAAAACCTTAATAAAATTTTTACCGCCATGCAACATACCCACAGGCCACATCCATGCATCGAAATTGTTTCATGGAAACCACCAACATTATTTAAATCATCATCGTCACCATTACCTCATCATAGAAACCCAAGGATGATTTAATTTTATTTAGTGCACACCCACACTCATGGCCATATGGCCACCTACGTAAATCATCACCATCCCATTTAAGTCTAAGACTTAAGCCATGAATGAAAGTGTTGATTCATGTGACTTTATGATTAGCAGCATTACATAACCTTAAAAAAAAAAACTCAACTCCACATCAGATAATTAAACACGGTACCTACACCTTAAGCAACCCAAACAAATAACTTTGCTCAATCCGGTAACCGGGTTCCCTTCACAGCCGGCCGCCATCATAACCATCAAACATCACCACCTATCCTGCAACAACCACCACCACAACCTTCGTCACAGCCACCACAACCCATCTACGCCACCGGTATCCACCGCCATAGCCATAACCGAACCAAAACCATCCCGAGACCATGCATAAACACCTATACGAACAGATTAGAAGTTTACCCTGCTCGCGATGAGTCGCAAGTCGTGCACCGGAACCACCGTGATCCACCACTGTGTCGACTTCCTCGTTTTCCCTCCCGTCTTCCATCTTTCACTTCCTTGATTGTAACAATGGACTTGTAAGAGATTGACGAGAATCGACGAATGATGCTTCGACCACGAATGGCGTTCACTTGCACACCGACGGTTGTATGGAATATTTTGTAGCGATAGGATCACTTCGGTTCAACGACTATACGTTTTCATCCAAAAACAAAAATTATACAAAGAGGTAGGGGTTGCTCACAGTGGAACGGTGTCGTGCAAGGTGGTGTGTTGGTTTGGGTTCTCACTAGAAATATCGATCTTCATCGGCAACTTGCCAGCAAAGTTATGTAGCATATAATGGGTAGAGAGGGGGAGATGATAGGGTACCAGCTTTGATCAATGAAGCGATATAAAAATCCATTGATGGCCGCTAACAATTTGAACGATGATAATGGCTAGAATGTCGGGCCAATTATGGAATCACATTTAACAACAATTTTTATTTCCTTTATGGTGATATTAATTCTAATTTAATATCACATTTAATACATATTTAAATGAAATATGAATCCGACCATTTAAATATTACTCAGTGCTCAAGAAATAGCAATTAAAATGTCTTGCCAAAAAGAAATCATTTAGCGCAAACTTTGGGATGTTACAACGCCTGTGTTCGTGTTCGTTCGGTTCGTTTAAAGGCCTAGCCACAAACACTTCAAGTTTTTCTCTCTCACACACAGACACAAAGAGGAGAGTCGGATTACGATCGTCACTCACCGTCACCGTCTGTATATATATACACACACGCACACCAATACATATACATTCATTACATAACTATGATAGAGAGAGCTGTATACGAATTCCAAATAATCCAATAAACCGCCTAATCTCCCCCCCAATCCCCTTCTCTCCTCTTTATTATTACTATTAATATTATGGGTGGCAATATGGGTAGGTTGGGTGGGTTTGGTTGTTGGGTCAGGATGGGTTTGGGTTAGGATGGGTATGGGTCAAGATGGGTAAATTAAAAAAATGGGTTAGGATGGGTTGGGTCAGGATGGGTTTGGGTATGGATGGGTTTGGATTAAGATAGGTTCACATTAAAATAGATTAAAATTTTTTAAAAAAATTAAAAAAACAATAAAAAAATTAAAAAGTAAATAAAAAAAAACAAAAATAAACTTAAATATAAAATTTTAGGGGATCTGAAATATTTCATTTTGAACCGGACCGGTTCGACCCTATCGGGATGGATAACACCCCGGACCGTTACGACCCGGCCGGGCCGGATAGCGACCAGAACTGTTTCGACCTGACCCGTCTCGTAGAGACCCGGACCGTTTCAACCTGACCCGTCTTGTTTCGACCCGGCTGGGCTCGGTAGCGACCCGAACCGTTTCGACCCGACCCGTCCCGTAGCGACCCGGATTGTTACGACCCGGCCGGGCCCGGTAGCGACCCAGACCGTTTCGACCCGACCCGTTTCAACCCGGTTGGGCCCGGTAACGACCCGGACCGTTTCGACCGGACAGGACTGGTAGCGACCCAGACCGTTTCTACCCGGTCGGGCCCGGTAACGACCCGGACCGTTTCGACCCGGCCGGGCGCGGTAGCGACCTGAACCATTTCGACCCGACGGGCCCGGTAGCGACCCGAACCGTTTCGACCCGACCCGTCCCGTAGCGACCCGGATTGTTACGACCCAGCCGGGCCCGGTAGCGACCCAGACCGTTTCGACCCGGCCGGGCCCGGTAACGACCCGGACCGTTTCGACCCGACAGGACTGGTAGCGACCCAGACCGTTTCTACCCGTTCGGGCCCGGTAACGACCCGGACCGTTTCGACCCGGCCGGGCGCGGTAGCGACCTGAACCATTTCGACCCGACGGGCCCGGTAGCGACCCGAACCGTTTCGACCCGACCCGTCCCGTAGCGACCCGGATTGTTACGACCCAGCCGGGCCCGGTAGCGACCCAGACCGTTTCGACCCGGCCGGGCCCGGTAACGAACCGGACCGTTTCAACCTGACCCACCCCGTAGCGACCCGGACCGTTTCGACCCGCCCGGGCCCGGTAGCGACCCGAACCGTTTCGACCCGACCTGTCCCGTAGCGACCCGGATTGTTACGACCCGGCCGGGCCCGGTAGCGACCCAGACCGTTTCGACCCGGCCGGGCCCGGTAACGAACCGGACCGTTTCAACCTGACCCACCCCGTAGCGACCCGGACCGTTTCGACCCGCCCGGGCCCGGTAGCGACCCGAACCGTTTCGACCCGACCCGTCCCGTAGCGACCCGGATTGTTACGACCCGGCCGGGCCCGGTAGCGACCCGGACCGTTTCGACCCGGCCGGGCTCGGTAACGAACCGGACCGTTTCGACCTGACCCGTCCCGTAGCGACCCGGATTGTTACGACCCTGCCGGGCCCGGTAGCTACCCGGACCGTTTCGACCCGCCCGGGCCCGGTATAGACCCGGATCGTTTCGACCCTCCCGGCCCGGTAATGAACCGGACCGTTTCAACCTGACCCGTCCCGTAGCGACTCGGATTGTTTCGACCCAGACCGTTCCAACTTGACCCGTCCCGTAGCGACCCGGATTGTTTTGACCCGGCCGGGCCCGGTAGCGAACCGGATTGTTACGACCCGCCCGGGCCCGGTAGCGACCCGGACCGTTTCGACCCGGCCGGGCCCGGTAGCGACCCGTCCCGTAGCGACCCGACGGGACCGGTAGCGACCCGGACCGTTTCAACCCGGTCGGGCCCGGTAACGACCCGGACCGTTTCGACCCGACAGGACTGGTAGCGACCCAGACCGTTTCAACCCGGTCGGGCCCGGTAACGACCCGGACCATTTCGACCCGGCCGGGCGCGGTAGCGACCTGAACCGTTTCGACCTGACGGGCCCGGTAGCGACCCGAACCGTTTCGACCCGACCCGTCCCGTAGCGACCCGGATTGTTACGACCCGTCCGGGCCCGGTAGCGACCCAGACCGTTTCGACCCGGCCGGGCCCGGTAACGAACCGGACCGTTTCAACCTGACCCGCCCCGTAGCGACCCGGACCGTTTCGACCCGCCCGGGCCCGGTAGCGACCTGAACCGTTTCGACCCGACCCGTCCCGTAGCGACCCGGATTGTTACGACCCGGCCGGGCCCGGTAGCGACCCGGACCGTTTCGACCCGGCCGGGCTCGGTAACGAACCGGACCGTTTCGACCTGACACGTCCCGTAGCGACCCGGATTGTTACTACCCTGCCGGGCCCGGTAGCGACTCGGACCGTTTCGACCCGCTCGGGCCTGGTAGCTACCCGGACCGTTTTTGACCCGGCCGGTCAACAACCCAGACCGTTTGGACTCGATTAAGTCTGCTAACGACTCGAACCGTTTCGATGAGGTTGGTCTCGTTAACGATTCGTGTTGTTTCGACATGGTTGTCCGTTAACGACCCGAACGGTTTCAAACCGACTGGGTTATCAACAAATGCAAAAGATATAATTTTTTATTTTTAGTGACATTGATTTTTATGAGGCATCAACGCTTTTGGTGTTGGGTGAGTTTTAATTCAGATTTGTATATGATAATCTAAAAATACCCATCCTGACCCATTTATTTTTTTTGACATACCCATCCTGACCCACTTACTTATTTCCTACAATTAAAATTACCCATCCTAACCCACTTGAAAATTATACTAAACCCATTTTAACCCACAAAGTTAAATTTTAAACCCAAAACAACCCAAACTCAACTAGATGGGTTGAAATTGCCAGGTCTAATTAATATTATTATTATTATTTTATTATTATTATTACTCTCTCTATCTCTTATCTCTCTGCATGATCTGAATACTTTGATTTCAATTTCTTCATCATTAATCTTACTGTTCCTTCATCTGCGTTCATTGCAAGCAATCAATGGCGTTATTAGATACGCCTAACATTGGAGAAACCACAACCGCCTTACGACGCCGAACCACCACTGTTAAGCCTGATTCCGTAACCACAGACGCTTTCTGTGATTCTTCTTCGTCGTCATATCCGACAACAAACTCGTTCTCGGATAATCGTAGCTTGAATAATAGTGATTGCAATAATAATAATAATAATAAGAATGGAAAGGAACAGATCCGACCTGGTGGTGATGTTACGAAACAGGAATCGAAGGTGAACGGAGAGAAGACGGAACAGAAAGGTGTTAAAAGAGAAACGAGTGTGTTGCATTATGCGTACAGGCCGTCTTCTCCGGCGCATCGTAGAATTAAGGAGTCACCTCTTAGTTCTGATGCTATCTTCAAACAGGTATTTCTTTCTTTCTTTATTGTTTTGTTGATAATAATTACTGTTTAACTCATTTTTTTAATTGCTAATTCTAGATACGGTTATGAATAGAATAGGGAGATCAAACTATAGTGATATACGGTAGATTTGATTTATGTAATATTGTGATTATAGGTGATGCTAGTTATTGATTGTGATGATGTGTCAAGTGTGTTGTTAATAATATGCATCATGTTTTTAGGCTGGCCTGAGTAGCTTTCAATTTGACTTCAATTTTGTTTTTATCTGGATATTATAAACTGCATAGTGTTTGGACTGTAACTGCTTTTTTTTTTCTTTCTATTTTTAAACAAGGGAAGAATGCTGGCTTAGAGTGTGTGGCTAGTCATGGTAGATCATATTGTCCTGGTTCATAGGTTAGGTGGAAGAGTACAAGTCAAAACAACATACCTAGTAAAATCCCAGCCATAGCAAAACTATTGGTAGAACCTAGGAAGGTGAGATGTAGCCATACCTCAGTCTCATAAGGATAAAGATGCTCATACCTCTGTTCCATGAGGATAGAGATGTTGCTTTTGGGGAGACCTCCGGCTTCTAAACTATATTAGGGCATGAAAAGTGTATTAGAAACGTAGAGTGTTTCCCATGGGATCTAAACAACACAGAACGAGTGGTGCTACAAGTTTAGTATTATTGAGCTGTTAATAAAAGAAAAGTGGTAAAGAAGTATAAAAGTAACATATGAACCATGATAGAAATAGGGAAACAAGAAGAATGTAACATGTAAAGGCCACTAAAAGTATAGAAAAAGCTAAGTCCCTAAGGCAATGCTAAGACAAATGTGCACCTTTCCCTAAAAGTACTTAACCTCAATCCTACATCTCTACGTAATCCTAATCCTATCCTTGGCCATGTCCTCAGAGAGGTGGAAGTCTAGTAAATTATGTCTTATTTGCTCATCCCAAGTCAGCATGGGTCGACCTCTACTTCTCCCATACACAGTGAGGGTTTCCACAGCTCAAACCGGCGCCGTTGTCTCTTCTCTTCACATGCCCAAATCATTTCAATCTCCCCTCCCTCGTCTCTGTTACCTCTAGCTTACACACATGTGTCTTCTTGATGGCCCAACAATCTTTTCCATATAACATAGTCGGTTGAAATGCAAGTCTGCACCACTATCAAATTTTCCTCAATTTAGTTGGGAATATCTTGTGACACACACGTGGCTGCTCTCCATAGTCCATCTACACCAGCCTACATGGACGTGGTGGGCTACGTCACTATCTATCTCCTCTTCGCTTTGTACAACCAATCCTAGACCAATCTTTTTGAAGTATAAGTTATTGTGCAACAATGAGTTTAGTAGTATGATGGTAATTATTTTGTCAAGCAATGGCTAGGTTCCATGAGTACAGTTTGTTGCATGCCTAATTTGAGCTGGTCAATAGGGTAAACATATGATGATTATTGTGGAAAGAACTAAAGTTGATTTCTCAGAAAGATGAAACTAGCTTGAGAGGTTCAAACTTGATGATATAATGTTTTGCTGGAAGTGTGTGTGTGTGGTGATACTGACAATTTCCCATGTTAGCTGATTAATAAAAAAATTGGATGATTCTGCCTTTTGGGAGTATAAAGTTAAAGAAGGAAACACAATAACTTAAAATTTAGCATAGCATACACCTTTACCGGCCTTTTAGTTTGAAAGACGCATTTATCCAGGTTTAACTCATGATTAAATCCAATTGTATTGTGTAAAAGTGCCTTGTAATGTAGGTGCAAACAACTTAATTGATGTCTTTTGGTGGATTAGAAATGTAACTCGAAGAGAATTATCATGGACTCTGATTTACCTACCCAATACCCATGGAACTTTGATAATCAGTGATGTTGTTTTCCATTCATTTCATGTGAACAAAAGTACATGTTTATTTTTTATTTTTTATTATTAACATCATGAGCACTTGAGCTCAAAGGACAACTCTCCATGTGAATCACTAAAAACATGTTAAGAGTATGCCTTGGTTCTTGAGAATGTGAGCCACGTTGCCAGAGGTATGACGTGTTCCATTCTCTTGAGTGCTTAAAATTGTCGTATGATAATTAAGGAACCTTCTCTGCTATGTATGATAATTAGGGAACCTTCTCTGCTATGGGCATAAAATGCTTTTATGCAACTTTCCTTTTTTAAAATTCTTTGATATGAGGGGTGAATGTTGCTCAACAAGCCCTTGAGTAACACCCTTCTACCACAGGCAATATTTACTTTTCTCTGATTTTTATAACCTAATTAAGGAATCTTCTTGTCTGTAATGCTTTATCTGTTTGTGTCATGATATAATGTTATTTATATTGAGATGAATAATGAAACACATTGTTTCTGTTACCTTTCAACCATTAGAAGGTTGGGAAGTAGTCTTGGAAATTCTCTGTGGATATTGCCTAGTATATTATTTGTCTTGGTCTGTTGCATACATGCTCTAAAATAAGTTACATGGTAAAACAACATACGGTCTTCTAGTACAATTCTGGAAGTTAGTTGTGTGGATTATTTTTCTTATAGTTGTTTTATTCCTTGTGTTATTTTGATTTCGTTTTCATTATTGTCTTATTAGTATATTATTATTACACTTTATTATATAAGACATAAGTCACATAACTACATAAGGGAAGCGGCTAATTAGAAATCTTTGGCAGAGTCATGCAGGCCTCTTTAATCTTTGCATAGTGGTGCTTGTTGCTGTAAATAGTAGGCTCATAATTGAGAATCTGATGAAGGTAAGCCCTATTTTTTTTTGTTATGATCGGATATGTGTATTAGGTTATGTTATCATATAAATCTAATATATTACTCCTAACATTATCCTGATACTTTGCAGTATGGATTATTGATCAATTCCAATTTTTGGTTCAGCTCAAGATCATTAAGAGAGTGGCCACTTCTGATGTGCTGGTAATATTCTATGTTACTCATTCTTGTAAAAGCCATATAAGTGTAACTACTCCATTTGAGTGAAAACATAGCCTCTGTTTTGTTACTTGATATGGATATGTTGATTTATGATCTTGCAGCCTCTCTCTTCTACTCTTTCCCCTTGCTGCTTACATTGTTGAGAAATTGGCTTGGAAAAAACGTATATCAGGCCCTGTAAGTGAGTTGCTCCATGTTGATATGAGTAAATATTGTTAAGTTTACAGAAACTAATCAAATTTGATCTACTTTTGTAGATTGTAATCACTCTACATGTTATAATAACTACAACTGCAATTCTGTATCCAGTTTTCATGATTCTGAGGTCAGTTTGTTTGCACCCTTAATCTTGTACAAGTTAGTTTTGTCTCTTTTGAAGTATAGTCTCAGTTAAGCTAATTTTTATTATTGTTATTGGGTCGTCCTTTCAAAATGTTACTAGTCTCTAGCTTGCCTACTTTCTTATGTATGGAATTATGCTGGAATATATCCTTCTTTGAACTCTGTTAAAATTATCTATGATACTCATGTCTATGTTCTTTAGCCATGGTTTCAGACTTTGATCTTTCTTTTGGACATTTATAAGCTTCCTGTTATGTTATCTCGTTTAATAGTTTAGTTACAAACTTACAACGTACCATGAGAACCAAGTCACCAACCTTGAAAACCCTGCCGGCCTGTTTAGACCTGTTATTTTTGTATCGTATATCTCCACAGGCTATATTATGAACCTATTTCTATAGAAATAAGGCAAGATTAAGAATTGATCTACGTTCTAGGTTTACCAGTGTATAGGTGGCAAATTGGGTGAGTTGGGTAGATGGGTTGACCTGCTAGCATTTGTTGTAAATAATTAATATATTAATATGATTATATGAAACCTGTTATGAGAATAAAACAATTTAGAAGGTTGATTAAAGTTGATTATCTGGCATTTTTAAACCCTTTCAACCCATTTCTTTCGTTTGTCGAGTTTTATAAAGATGATTTGTTAGCATTACTATAATACCCAGATGCACCTGTTCTATCATAAACGAACTGAAAATACTTCCTACTATTTTGTTTTTTAAGTATGATTTATCCACTTATACATAGAAAGAATCAATTGCTGGATATGAAAGCCCACAATTGAAGTTTAGACTTATGTATGGAAGACACAGACCGTTCTCATGTGACTGTTTAAAGCTGTGCAGGTTTGGTTCAGTTGTTCTATCAGGTGTTACATTGATGCTGTGTTCTTGCATTAACTGGTTAAAGTTGACATCTTTTGTGCATACAAGTTATGACATGCGGTCCCTTGTGAATTCTACTGATAAAGTAAGTTAATAGGATGTACCTTGAACTTATCACAAATCAATCTTGTTTTGAGAAAGATCTTACTGTATGGGAATGCTTACTTAATGTACATATGCATATATTATGTTGCTAGGGAGAAGCCGAGTCCACATCTTCAAATATAGAGCTATTTTATGATGTAGACTTCAATAGCTTGGTTTATTTCATGGTTGCTCCTACTTTGTGTTATCAGGTATAAATTTCTTATCCTTCACTTATAATTGATAATTACTTATTGTCCTTATAGATGGATATATGCATAGAACTTTAGAAATTGTGTAATGATGTACATTATAAAACATTGGAACCTTTACATTTTATCCCTTTGGCATGCAAAAAACCATGGAATTGGGTACTCTAAAATAGATGCCCCGAATCATCCCTAACTTTTAGAAAAAGTTATGGATTTGGTCCATCTGCGGTCTAAGTCAACAGATGCCAACTTTAATACCTTCTATGCGGGCATTTTTGGTCATTTAGCCTTTTGTTTTCTCTCCCTTCCATCATATTCAACATATACTTTCTTATTTACTTTTTTTTAATATAAAACTGAGGAACTATTGTTTAAACTAAAGTACTAAACATTTAAATCATCATCATCATCATACACAAAAAATCCCAACAATAGATACCAAGATCTTATTATGGGTTATTAAATGGGAAAAGAAATCAAAATTATAAATTGGAAAGCCAAAGTTAAGGTAGGATCCGAGGAGGGTAAGATGTAGTGGGAATAGAAGGGTTGCTTCCGGTAGACCCCAGTCTTGATAGTAATTTTGCATCAAGCCTTGGACATAAGACACACAACAGTCAACACTTGGGACAAAGGCCGATTTGTGCATGTACCCCTTGTCTTTCGGCTATCAATGCCACCACATAATGCATGATTAACCGTCCGCTCTTTTGACATTATTTTCACGAAACCAGTAAAATAACGTTAAAATGAGTGCAATTTCACTTTTGCCTCCCTATGGCCTACACATATACATTATATGCGCACACTGCAAGCGGGACGTAGAAAAAACCAACACTACTTCAAAGAATTAACAAATGGCTTTCTGGTAACTAACTTTTGTCCCTATTAAATAAAAGACAAATCTGTACTAACCTACCATATTAGTCTGACAGTTAAAACATTTAAGTTACTGCTTCAACCACAATAGAGTGCCTCCTATATGTATTTCAGACATCTAATAATAGGGCTATTGTCAGAATAATCATGACTTGAATCCACACATAAGTCCTAACATTTCTCTCTCTCTCTCTCTCTCTCTCTCTCTCTCTCCCCTAGATCAAGGTCACTTCTTTATTTTTGCGGGATTAAATCCTTTTAACTTTCAAACTAAACGATAAAGTCTCTGGACCTAAATTTTAACAAGGAGGTTCTTCAACTTTATAAGAACACAACACATTTACATTAAGTTTTGAAGGGTTTAACCATGCAAATTGAAGTCCAGAGACTTGTCTGCGAATTTAGTGCAAGTCCATAGAGTGGTGACCATTTCATATTGGCATATGATGAATAAAACTCACCTTATTGTTCAATTAATTTAACTTTCCATGTCATCTGAAAGGTTAATTCAGTTTTTTAACTGTTTAGTTTCCCTGCATCTTAGATTCTTTTGGCATTATTATCATTATTGTTGTTGTTATCATATTGAGGCATTTTACTTGTAGATAAGCTATCCTCGCACTGCATTTATTCGAAAGGGTTGGGTGTTACGACAACTGATCAAGCTAGTAATCTTTACTGGGTTCATGGGATTCATCATTGAACAAGTAAGTCTGTCCTTTTTAAAGATGTTACAGTTCTTAATATGTCCTTTCTTTGCTTTCCTGTGGTGTCATTTCCATTTTGACAAATGTTGCAAACTAGCAATTAGACCCGCGCGCGTTAAACATAGAACGGATTAGAGAAAACGTCACGTAACCAGCGGGCGCTGCACAATAGACACGAATAAGCGAATGGATTTGTCCGTGAGTTGTGTCATGCGCTAACCGCCCGAAAGCGCATGTTGTAGTTGTTTATAACGGCCCCAAGTTGTTAACTATATACGAAAAGACTCGTCGTGAGACCAAACCGACACCCGATAACGAACCCACCCGACACCCGGTTTATTAGTCATAAATTACCCGGTAGAAGAGAGAGAAAGAGTGGCGGAGGAGGTGGACCTTCAGAACACCATAAATGGTTGTTGCGGCCTAACACTACGATTTGTGAGGTAAATATCGCCGGGAAACGAAGGAGAAGGAGAGGACGTTAACGATGATTACGATTGCAGACGACAAAGCGAGAAGGAAAGGTGGTGCCAGTTCCCGTTGCCGTTGCCGATGAACACTACAACAACAGCCTCATGAATCGCATGAGCAATGGTAACCTAAGTTAGCGACAATTGTCGGCTGCCCGGTCGAGGCCGTTGCCGACTGTCTCCTTGTCGGTATGAACGACTAAAGTGAACAGCTCACCGGAGGACCGTCGGAAAAGTATCCGTTCATCTTCTACTCCTCACCACCGCGATTGCCGTCAGCGGTCGCCACCACACGCAAACACCGACCTGCCGCTGTCCGGCCTCTTCTCACCTTCGCAATAATAAGCAAATGCCTTTCAAAGCAAAAGAATTTGCGAGTACACATGATGCACCGACGTTACATAAAGAAACAAAAAGGAAACGCCGTTACCGTGAAAGGAGCAACCGTTAAATCACCGATGTTGGTTTTTAGGAATATATAGAATGTGAAATGAATATTTTTTATCCTCTTCCAAAATATTACAATAGTAATTTATCAATGAGTTTGCTTTCTATTCAAATATTTTTACTTTTTCTAGTATCACCAAAAAAAATAAAAATAAATAAATAATTCTTTTAGTTATCTTATGAAAGGTTTTTATTTTTTAATCCTTTTATGTTAAAATCTTTAGTTTTGCAGATGCAAATTTCTATGTACTAAGTAGAAGTGAAATGTATAGTGGGTGTATGTATCATTGATATAAGCTAATATGTGTTCACTATGCCTCCTTTTTCTTGTTTGAATTATCATTAAACATGACATGCTATATATGTTATGCCTCTAGTTAGTACTTGGTTTAATCAAATATACACAAATAGGAAATAAAATCTGAAAACATAAAGGCAATATATATACACATATAGAGAGAGAGGGAATATATGAATCTTTATATATATTTTGCTTCTAGTTAGCACATTGCTTCCGTTTTATTTTAATTTCTTTTAAATCTTTTGACATTCCTTATGGAATGGTCCATTCCATGCCTACATTGTTAATTCCTACATACTAAACACTATCAAAGCATTTCAACCTAATATGGTATGTCTTATCTGCAGTATATCAACCCAATTGTCAAAAACTCTCGGCATCCACTGAAAGGAGACATTTTATATGCAATTGAGCGGGTTCTAAAGCTTTCAGTTCCAAACTTGTATGTTTGGCTCTGTATGTTTTACTGCTTTTTTCATCTTTGGTAAGCATTTGCTGCTTTTATCACTTTAGTGATTGCTTTTCTGCAGTATTATCTAGTCACATATACGTGCATTACTGTAATTTAGGTTAAATATACTTGCTGAGCTTCTTCGTTTTGGTGATCGTGAGTTTTATAAGGATTGGTGGAATGCACAGACTATTGAAGAGGTGTGATCTATTTACTAATGATATTAGTTTTTTATATTATGTTTAGTGTTTTTCTTTTCTCTGCTACCATTGCTGATTTTGCTTTCTTTGCATATTTTCGCCATGGGGTGCTGCTCTAGTATTGGAGACTATGGAATATGGTAAGCCCTGCTGCAAAATTTTGCCAATCCTGCTCTACACATACATACACATGCACATACACAAACAAACGTAATTGGTTTGGTAGCATTGTAGCAACTACCAACAACTCTAATATATATATTTTTTTTCCTGTAGCCTGTCCATAAATGGATTGTAAGGCATCTCTATTTTCCTTGCTTGCGTAATGGTCTCCCTAGGGTAATGATTTATTGTTCCAATTATATGTCATATCATGCTTAGAAAAATATCATTTCCTTTCACTTTTGACCTCTTTTATTATGGTTTATGTTTATTAATTATCATATTTTTTTGGTCCTTGGATTCAGGGTTCTGCCATCTTGATTGCATTTTTCATGTCTGCTGTGTTCCATGAGGTACATTTTTTCTCTTTGATCTTTTACTTTAGTCACATAGCATATACCCTGAACCAATTTACTTATACTGGATATTTGATGGTGTTTTTTACTTTCTAAGCTCTGTATTGCTGTTCCTTGCCACATTTTCAAATTTTGGGCCTTTATCGGGATCATGTTTCAGGTAATGTTCTTCCTTCCTTTTTTGCTTCATGTGTCAGTTATAACTTATATCAGCATCTACATTACCTGGAAAAATGGGCGGGCAGATTATTTTGGGTAACTGCGTTGAAACGAGTTTGGATCATAATAGATCCAGTTCAGGTCAAAACGGATTGAGTTGACCTGGAAGCACTTCTCTATTTTTTATTAACGGGATAATGTGTGAAGGCCATCCCTATATTGAAAGTTGAAACTACTTTAAGACGACAAAGTTACGTCACCTTTGGTGATGTGTCAACGCGTTATAGGTTAAAATTGGTACCCTTTTTTTAAAATTTAAGGGTATTATCATCATTTGACAAGCTTTTTAGCCTGAAAGGGTTTTAATGTAACTGTGATGGCCTTAATGAAATAAGGTTGAATACTTTGGTTTCCTCATACAATATTGTCTTCACTTAATTTAAAAATAGTAAACATGTCAACCATGATCTCAGGAATTAACCAATAATAATGATATAATATTATAAATTAACCAATTTAGTTGATCATCCGCATAAAAGTTATGTTTGACCCGTTCAACCAATTTTCTTTTTAAAATTTTTTTTGGCTTAGTCAATTTGGTGTTTTTGGAGTCTAGGGTCTCCCTGGAAGTAGTCTCTACATCTTACTCTCCTCGGACCCTACCACTATGGGTGGGGTTTTCTTGGGTATGGTGGTGTTGGTTGTTGTCGCTTCATCAATTTGGCCCGTTTCCTTGTTAAGTGTTTTTATAATACATCACACTCGACCCATTTTGCCTGCTAGAAACTACATAACCGAGTTTAACCTATTCACAAATCACAAGTAAATGGGATAAAACTGTCACCCCTTCAACCATTTACGATCCTAATGTCCGTTGATGTGAATCAGGTACCGTTGGTCTTACTGACGAATTACTTGCAAAACAAGTTCCAAAACTCAATGGTATCTTCTTCTCTTACTATTCGTAAAACCCATATTTAATTACTGTTTTTCTTGAATTTAATTGAAGAAAAAATGAATCCAGGTGGGAAATATCATCTTCTGGTGCATCTTTAGCATTTTTGGTCAACCCATGTGTGTATTACTATACTATCATGACGTCATGAATCAGAAGGTGAATAATGGCAAGTGAATTTTAAAGAAGTTACATTCTCTTTAGTTGTTCTTAAAAAGCAATTTTGTAGCAAGTTTGATGTGAAATCAATCGTAATCATGTAATGTGTGTTTTCACATCTCATGATAATAGATGTCAATTAACTGTTGACCATCAACTATCATCTGGTGGTGTTGGTGAGTCTCAAACGTGTTAATTGTAATATAGTTTTCACATAAGTCAAAGTGCGTCATTCAAGCCAGCCTTCTGAGCGGTCTGCTCTCCCTCTCTCCCTCAAAATGACTTGCACATTCTCAAGGCCGGCTTAACAGTGTCCAGAGTCGTCTCCGTGAACGCTAAAAAAAATTTGGGCCTCGGGCGGAAAAAAATTGGGGCCCAAAATTTTGTAAAGAGGAATGAATTTAAAAAAAAGGTGAATATGATGCTAGAGTTAAGGCTTGAACTTGAGATCTCTAGATTAAATTTGCATGGTTTTTCCTACTCCACTAACAAGACTTTTATGTATAAAATACAAATATATATCCTAAATATAGGATTTAATATATATATATATATATATGTATATTTTAAAAAAAAAAAGTTCAGGCCCATTTGTAGGTCGGGCCCTGAGTGTTGCTAACTATTATTCAAAAAAATTAGTGTATCTATTAAATTAACCAAGATATATAAATTTAATCTCAACATATGTATACACGTGTGTGATATAACTTTTTTTAATTTTTATAACTTGGTCAACAATGGTGTTTTTTTTTGTTTTTTATTGGGGGTCTCGAGTTTGGGAAAGGTGGAAGGTTTATATCATATAGTTTTTGTCTTTTTGAAAAGGCACAACGTTTAATTCGCTTTGAGCATCTGCGGTCAACAATGATGTTTTTTTTTGTTTATTATTGGGGGTCTCAAGTTTGAGAAAGGTGGAAGGTCTATATCATATAGTTTTTGTCTTTTTGAAAAGGCCCAACGTTTAATTCGCTTTGAGCATCTGCAAACGTTGAGCCGGCTTTGCACATTCTCTCGTCGCTCACATGGCTTGGTTTTGCTCGTTCATCCAATAACTCTTTTATCCCTTCTTTCCTCAACCCTATCACTTCTTTTCTCCATGTCACATCTCTCTTCTAACAATTTCTTAAAATTGGCCATTGTGTATGGTTGTAAGAGTGGGAGAGTCATGTTTCCCATCCACTCTTTTTCACCCACCACATATATAAAAAACTGTTCATTTGATCCATGACCATTCCTAAACCATGGAAATGTTTCTTTATCCTTGACCACCGCTGAACTTTTTAGGTTGTACATTGAGCTTGTTTGGTAGCAACCCCCCCCCCCCCCCAACACCCATTTGAGTTAGGGTTGTGTTCTTTAGCAGGTCGCATTGCCAGATAGGCTACTTGACACTACATCGCATGCACTCCCACGGTCCCATCACCCTTATAGCGTCTCTAATGCAACTCTTTCAAACATGTTACGTCAACTGTCCATTAAACACACCTATTTTATCCTAATGTTATGTATCATGATTCACTCTGAAAAAACGCATGATATACATATACATTATGAAATAAACGCACGCAATCAAATCAAAATAAAAGTTTATGAAATCATAAAGTATCAAACGTACCCATTGTTTTGGATAAGGTGCAAATTAACATTGTTTTTGGATAAGGTGCACCTTAATCAAAATAAACTCAAATGCACCCATTGTTTGGATAAGGGGCATATTTAAACGCACCATTTGTTTTGGATAAGAAACATATTTAAACACACCGTTTGTTTTGGGTAAGGTGCGTTTAAAACAAACGCATGCATGCATTGATTTAAATACACCTTAATCAATATAATAGACAACGTGTGTTTAAACAAAATATAACAGACGCACATTAAATGTATTACTTACAAACAGTGGCGTAGCTTTTAAAGGGCGGGGAGGGGCGGCCGACCCCCCCCCCCCCCCCCCCCGGTTTTTTGCTCAGAAGTTCTGATTATATAGTATTCGTATAGAAATTTTTTGGTATAGACAGTTTCGACCCTCCGAAATTGGTTTTCGACCCCCCGAAACTAGTGATTTCCGACCCCCCGGTAACTTTCGACCCCCCCGATATTTCGGGTCAAGCTTCGCCACTGCTTACAAACGCTCGTATGAAAAAACCTCAAATCAAAGACGCACGTTTTAATTTTTTTTGGGGGGGGGGGGCGTAAAGTGAAGATCTAAGGCAAGCATTAAATAGCAAATAACACACTTAGTTAACATTCAAAAGAAAAAAATTTATCAGACGCATGTTAATCATATAACAGACGCACATTATAAAACAAAAATATACTACTTACAACGCACGTATGAAAAAACCCAGATCAAATACGAAAATAATCCAACATTGTATATAAAAATCGATATACTTGCTTGGTTGACGTTTTATGGCGGCGGTTGTTATGATGTTCGTTGGTGCAAGTGGTTGTCGTCATTGATGCTTCGGTGGTGAAGGGTGGCGAGGCGGCTATGGAGGGAAGTTGAAGGTGGTGATTGTCGTTCAATTACTTAATTCAAGTAAGGGGCTGTTTGGTAGCCTCTTAATCAGCCTCTTCACTATTCAGGTATGAGGTATGAATCATTCAGCATTGAGATTCTTTGTTTCAGCATCTGAATGGAATGATTAAGTGCTGAATCATTAAGCTAATAAGGGATGCTAATTGATTCAGCTCTTAACCATTCAGAGCCTCTTAGACCGATGGGTATGGGGGCGGCAGCCGGTTGCCGGGCCTAGCTACACCGGCCCCCTGGGGCAGCAGCGGCATAGCCGGCTTCCCCTTGCCGTTGTTGTCGGGCCTCTTTTTGTCTTGGGAATCGAGATTGGACCGTTTGAATATTACCGTTGCCCCATATTATGACCGTTTAATTAAAAAAAACTTTTTTAAAATCCTATTTAAACCATACAACTCTACCATTTTTCACCACATATCAAACACCACTTTTATAAAATACTTTATTTATTTTGCAATGGATCCCTACCAAAACAACCCAAACCCGAATCAAACACCACAACATAATCAAAACAACTCGAATCCAAACCCGTTCACGATGCCAATGGATCCATCTTGGGCTACATATTCGGGTTTCCAACAAACTCCCAACCCTTTCACCCAGTATTCCCAAATGCACCAAAGCCCCACTACTTTTAACCAATTTCATCATATGCAAATGCACCATAACCCTCAATCCTTTACCCAACTTTTGCAAACTCCGCCATTCTGTCCATCTCTACAAACACACACGTCACAACAACCACAACGACAGCCCATTTTTGAACCCGAAGATGAAGAAGATGAGGTGGAGGAGTTTGTGCCCGAAACACAAGTTGAACGTTCGAAGGGGAAGGGGAAGGGGAAAAAAAACAAGGTCAAGATAAAGAAGAAGGGTCGTCCAAAAAAACCCCATGGATGAAAATAGAAGAAGAAGCGTTAGCGAAGGCGTATTTGGCAACTTCGAAAGATCCCATAGTTGGTAAAAAATTATTTTTTTTAGTAGTATACAATACTTTTTACAATTTTTTTTGTTCTCTAATATATGTTTTATTTAAAAATGTAGGGACTAATCAAACGGGAGATAGTTTATACGTCGAAGTGGGAAAGAAATTTCACCAATTGATGGAGCAAGGAGTTTATCGCAAGCAGGAGGCCATAAGTTCTAAGTGGAGGAAAATGAATACTATAATCGGAAAGTTCATCAAGTTTTATAATCCGTTGTATGTGAACCTCTAAGTGGGTTTACCGAGGAAATGATTTTCAAGGAGGCGATGCGTAAATATGAAGACAAGTATCGCCATGTTTTTCCCCATGTTCGTGCATGGACGGTTTTGAAGACAAGTGCCTAATGGGCACCGGTTCCAAACGAGGTTGCAAGCGCCAAACGAATCAAAACTTCGGAGTCGGGCGATTATAGCATAGGAGGCGGGTCGACCGGTCATTGTCAAATAAATATAAACGACGACCCAGACCCAGAGTTCGAGGATACTCCCGTTCAAGAGGAGCCACGACCCATAGGGAGGGACAGAGCAAAAAAACAAGCCGCGTCAGGGAGTGGGAGCGGGTCAATGCTGGACGGTTTGGTTGCTGAATTTGCATCCTTCAAAAATACCTTTAGTGAAAGTCAAGCAGAGAAAAAGAAATTGAAGGAACGCGAAGTCGAAGAAAAGCTTCGCTTAAAGCAAAAGAGGGTGGAGGAAAACGTTTTCCAAAAGAATGAAGATAGGCAAATAAAAGAATGACGAATAATGACAGCAAACATCAACGACTACCCCGAAGAAGATCGTCCCGTGTTGCTCAAGATGAAGGAGAGCATCGCAAAAAAATGTAATCCGTAGTTTTTTTATTTTAAGTGTTCGCTTTGGTTTTTATTTTTATTTAAGTGTTTGTTTTTTTTTTAATTTTTAGTGTACGTTTTTTTTATTTATTTAAGTGTTTGTTTTTTTTAAATACATTTTTACTTTTAATATTAATATGATAATATTATTTAATTAAAAAAAAAGAAATATCATTAAATGATGATGGGCCTCTCCACACCCCTAGGACCATCATCCTGTTGATGCTCCTATCCCACGCTGACGTGGCAGCTGAGGTGGAGGAGCATCATGGATGATGGGTCTCCTCCACACCTAGTAGTCTTAACCATTCATACCGTCTTAATGATTCAACACTTAATCAACTAAACAGCCCTAAGTTAGAATCCACTGCAATATTTAAACGAGATTGTAGGAATTAGGGATAAATTCTAATTTACCCTCCACAACCACAAGAATTAAAACCTGATTAAAAATAAAAATTGCCAAATACACGTGGTAGTCTAAGGTTCCTTTCTACATTTTGTAGAAAGAAACCTTTCTATATAATACTTTCTCTAAATTGATAAATAAAAGTAAAGATGTGTTTCCCAAAAGTGTATTTCTATAGAAAAAATTAATATTCATGATATCCATTGTAATATACCGAGCAACCAAATTTACGTGACAACTAAATGATCATGACTTACTTTGTATACTCGATTCAGTATATTTAGTTTGACTTTGACCAGAAAAATATTATATTGAATTATTGTTTATTGACTGGAATAATTTTGACAAATGACCACTGACCATACGAACCGGATTCCTATGGGAATTAAAATTCTACCCGTAACATATGGAACCAAATTAAACCCAAAGAAAAAAATATATATATAATAATAAGAAGAAGAATGAAAAGACACTCAACAACTAAACCCGGTAGATCCCACAGATAGCATATGCATTTATGGGGTGACTGACTGGTGAGGGTGGATGCAAACAAACCTTACCATGAACGTAAAAAGTTGCTTCCAGAAATATCTCTGACTCCAAAGATAAAAAGCTACCAAATCTATACATCTAATAAACTAAAGTCCATGAGGACACTTGGCACTCCCACATTCATCCTCAATTGTGTAGCCTATCATATTGTGCCAAGTGTCTCATTGTGAGAATTTATAAAATTTTTCTTTTTTCTAAAAATCAAAAATCATTCAATTAATTTTGGTCAATTAATTAAATGAGGTTAAAATTTGGGCTCTAAATAATTAAATGTGGTCAAATTTGAGCTTCAATCACTCTATTCTTCACATTTCTCTCTCTCTCTCTCTCTCTCTTTCATCCATCCAATTTCAAATTTGGATTGCCTGTGGATAAAAACATTCCGGTCATAGGATTTATTGGCAGGCTTGAGGAACAAAAGGGTTCAGACATTCTTGCTGCAGCCATCCCTGAGTTCATAGACGAGGACGTTCAGATAATAGTTCTTGGGAGCGTTTAACGTTGAGGTAATATAAAGTTGCCTTTTTTTAGAGCATAATTTTGCTACCAATTGTTATGATGATTCTATAAATTATCTACGGATAGTCCAAGTTTTATCTTTGTTATTCTCAGTAGGGTTTCCATTACCTCCTCTATTGAAGGTACTCTAAATTTAGTGTTTATATATTTGATTGGTTCAATCATAAGATTCTCTGTTTACTATGTGATAATCAAATATACATAAGTAGCTTCAATTTTTTTTTTGTTTAATAAAAATACATAAAGTTTGGATTTTTAATGTGTAGGTTGTTATATATGGTGGGGCTGTTTGAAGTTGCTTCATATGCTTTTATGGTGGAGTTGAAGCATGGAGCCGTTATATATGGTGGAGGTTAATCACAGAGGTTATAAGCATCTCTTTCGTTTTTATTTTTGATTTTTTGTTGACCTAATCTATGCTAATTGTATATTTTTTCTGCTTTATGTTCCGTATAGGAGCACATGTCTTCATATGTTGGTGTGTATCGATGCTAATCGGTTGTTATTGGTTTCATCAATGGCTGAAGTGGTGGTAAAAGATGAACCAGCGGTGGCGATTGGGTTTTCTTGGTGGCGGCGGCAGTGGTTTCAAGGCTATGATTATTATTGGTGGTCTTCGTGTCAAATCCGTCTTCCGGCGTCTACGGTCCACCACGAATCAGTGGGCAAGTTCTAGGTAAGATAAGTACCCCCTGCGTTTCCACTTTGCAGGTCTTCTTTTATCTTTGAGAATTAAATGTTACTAGATTTTTGTCTTCGGGTGAGGTTGAATGTTCATATGTTCTTCAAGGTGTTCTTGAGAATCATAATATTAGATGAAAGGTAAAAGAATGTTAGATATTTTTTAGTGATTAATCCGCTTAGGAAAGCTATTCGGGTCCGGGTCCTGTTTGTTGATTCGGGTCTCATTTATTAGCATTTTATTTGTTTCCTAAGTTGATGGCTTAAAGTTTGGAAGGATAACTATAAGAATTAATTGTTATAAATGGTGGTTTGAAAAGTCTTGGATGTTAAAAGGAAGGGTCGAGTTTTTTGGTAAGAGATTGATTGATTGTATTATAGGAAAGTTAATAGCACAATTAGTTGTACACTTTCCATATAGTCATAGTCAAATGTATTAACTGCATAGTCAAATGTATTAACTATAATTGCTATAATTATGAATCTTGGTTTGGAAAGTTGTTGAATGGAATTGATGGTGGAATTGGTTTGTAAAGTTATTGCACTAATTTTAATACATTTTTAAAATTCTGATTTGTTTTTTAAATACTTTTTTATGGCGGTTGCAGGTGTATAACGATTGTGTTGCACCAGTGAGCAACGGTAGAGGCTGTTTGCTCAGGGTAATAGTACTCTGGCAGATTCTTGCATAGACCAATTGGAGTTTATTGTTGCACGGACACAAAGGATTGGAGATCCAAAATATCAACAGAAGGTACATGATTTTGCTCTTTAGTGTTAACAATTCTTGCATTTTGATATTTATCATGATTTATACAATATTGGAAACATCTAATGTTAATAATTATAATTACCATATCATTAATAACCTTTAAACACAAAATTATTAATCAAATATAAATACATTTATAAATTTACTTTTAAACACTTTGACCGAAACATTAATGAATGATTTTCGATTTTAAAAAATATTTATTTTTATAAAAACATTAATGACTCTTTTTTGACTTTTAAAAATAGAATAGTCATTAAATGTTTTTTATTTTAAAAAAAGTAAAAATTTGGATTATAGTGTTTAGGAAAGTTATTAAACACGTTGACCGAAACATTAATGAATGATTTTCGATTTTTAAAAAATAAATTCTTTTATAAAAACATGACTTTTTTTTGAATTTTAAAAATAGAATAGTCATTAAATGTTTTTTATTTTAAAAAAAATAAAAATCGGGATTATAGTGTTTAGGAAAGTTATTAAACACTTTGACCGAAACATTAATGAATAATTTTCGATTATTAAAAAATAAAAAATTTTATAAAAACATTAATGACTCTTTTTTGAATTTTAAAAATAGAATAGTCATTAAATGTTTTTTATTTTAAGAAAATTAAAAATATGGATTACAGTGTTTAGGAAAGTTATTAAACACGTTGACCCAAACATTAATGAATGATTTCGATTTTTAAAAAATATTTTTTTTATAAAAACATTAATAACTCTTTTTTGAATTTTAAAAATAGAATAGTTATTAAATGTTTTTTATTTTAAAAAAACAAAAAATGTGGATTATATTGTTTAGGAAAGTTATTAAACACGTTGACCGAAACATTAATGAATGATTTTCGATTTTTAAAAAATAAATTCTTTTATAAAAACATGACTCTTTTTTGAATTTTAAAAATAGAATAGTCATTAAATGTTTTTTATTTAAAAAAAATTAAAAATCTGGATTATAGTGTTTAGGAAAGTTATTAAACACTTTGACCGAAACATTAATGAATAATTTTCGTTGATGTAAAATAAAATTTTTTATAAAAACATTAATGACTCTTTTTTGAATTTTAAAAATAGAATAGTCATTAAATTTTTTTTATTTTAAGAAAATTAAAAATCTAGATTACAGTGTTTAGGAAAGTTATTAAACACGTTGACCCAAACATTAATGAATGATTTTCGATTTTTAAAAAATAAATTATTTTATAAAAACATGACTCTTTTTTGAATTTTAAAAATAGAATAGTCATTAAATGTTTTTTATTTTAAAAAAAATTAAAAATCTGGATTATAGTGTTTAGGAAAGTTATTAAACACTTTGACCGAAACATTAATGAATAATTTTCGATTATTAAAAAATAAAAAATTTTATAAAAACATTAATGACTATTTTTTGAATTTTAAAAATAGAATAGTCATTAAATGTTTTTTATTTTAAGAAAATTAAAAATATGGATTACAGTGTTTAGGAAAGTTATTAAACACGTTGACCCAAACATTAATGAATGATTTCGATTTTTAAAAAATAAATTTTTTTATAAAAACATTAATAACTCTTTTTTGAATTTTAAAAATAGAATAGTTATTAAATGTTTTTTATTTTAAAAAAACAAAAAATGTGGATTATATTGTTTAGGAAAGTTATTAAACACGTTGACCGAAACATTAATGAATGATTTTCGATTTTTAAAAAATAAATTCTTTTATAAAAACATGACTCTTTTTTGAATTTTAAGAATAGAATAGTCATTAAATGTTTTTTATTTAAAAAAAAATTAAAAATCTGGATTATAGTGTTTAGGAAAGTTATTAAACACTTTGACCGAAACATTAATGAATAATTTTCGTTGATGTAAAATAAAAAATTTTATAAAAACATTAATGACTCTTTTTTGAATTTTAAAAATAGAATAGTCATTAAATTTTTTTTTATTTTAAGAAAATTAAAAATCTAGATTACAGTGTTTAGGAAAGTTATTAAACACGTTGACCCAAACATTAATGAATGATTTCGATTTTTAAAAAATAAAAACCATTTATAAAAACATTAATGACTTTTTTTTGAATTTTAAAAATAGAATAGTTATTAAATGTTTTTATTTAAAAAAAATTAAAAATTATGGATTATAGTGTTTAGGAAAGTTATTAAACACCCGGCTGTGGAGTAGTCCGGGAAGCAAAAGGTGGAAGAAGATTTACACAATGTGGGGTTAGCAACGATTTCGCAAATATGGAGCGCGAGAAATTTAAAGACTTTTGAGGACAGGTTTGTCTCTGATAATACTATTTGCGGGCGTCATCCTATCGGTGTTTTTCTACATGTAAGTAATGTTATATACGTAATTACCTCTCGCTGAAGTTCATTGATTATTTATTTGAAAACTGAATGTCCATTTGGTATTTGACTTTTGACTTATATGTGGATTTTTGAGGTATCACAAGTAATTCTATGATTTTGATCGCTTAAAGCTCATATAATCGCTTTTAAAACGCACATCCAAACACACTGTTTTTTGTATTGTTAGTTTACTTAATCTTAGTACTTAAATATTTGTAGGCAACACTCTGAAATGAGTAAGCATATCGATGTTGATGCAAAGTTAAGGAAGTTCTAAGTTGCTTACTCAGAGACCTTCAACGGTAGCTTTTTTTATCAAATGCAAGCATATGGGTTATGTGAATTAGTTGATTAGTTAAAAGAGGGTTATAAAATGTTGTTTTAGTGGTGTAGGTTCATGTTTGTTTACTTATAAATCGGTCGATTTGGGTAATGTTCAACTTTTCCAATGGGTCAAATAGGGTAAAAGTCGCCAACAGTGTGTTTATGGTGTTTTGATTAGATTGATGTTCCTTTTACTTATACATAGGCCATAGGTGAATTGGGGCAATCTTCCCTTTTCTTAACGGGTCGATTTGGGTAATGTTTGCCTTTTCAAATGTGTCAAATAGAATAAAATATGCTCGAAGCTTTTTTAGCGGGTCGATATGGGTAATGCTCATCTTCTCAGACGTGTCAAATTAAATTGTGAAATTTAGGTGGTAGTTAGTTTCTTATTTTCATTTTTATTACTTTCTTATTGTTGAATATGCCATAAGTCTATTTTTAACACATACCATTTAAGTCGCCTTATTCAGGTTGGATTGTATTTAAGAAACCCTGTATTCTCATATGGCCAGCTTTATGTCGCATTGTCAAGAGTTAAAAGCAGGGCAGGCGTGAAGTTACTTATACTTGATGCTGGTGGGAAAGTGATGACTAAAACAAAAAAATGTGGTTTATAAGGAAATTTTCAGCGATATTTGAATAAATGTGTATTCGTTGCTTTTAAATTTTAATAAAATGTTTCTACTTTATTTTTCTTATACGTTATGCTACTCCAAATAATCGTACGTTGTTGAACTGCGTGTCAACGCGGGCAAATATCTAGTAACAAATATAAAGATAAGGTTTTAAAATAATTGAGCGGACATTCAAAATAATGTAAATAGTTTGGTGCCAAATCTTAATTCAAATATAATCTTACAGTTATAAAGTCTGATAAATATGTTGATCATGTTGGCATATATATCCATTAGGGGCACCTTATTTATACACTATAACCATTTGAATTCCAAATAAGTCACGGCAATAATTTTTAAAATATAACCTGGTTAATAAAATAATTTTATTTAATTCTTTTTAACCCTAGGAAAAAAAGACATAAACCTGCATGCAAGGAAGTGATAAAAATAGATAAATCAAATTTTTTTTTTTTTGGAGTAGTATAGATTTCATTAATTTCAATCCACAACTCTTACAAGTGAGAGGCGGGTAAAATTACAATGTCATGACATGCTTACACTTATTACATCTAGCTCTAAAATCTTAATAAATAATAAAGATATAAAACATGACAAAGATTGTTTTTTCTTTACACAAAATGTGAAGCTCAAAAAGGCCCACAAATTGAATGTCTTAGCTAGCAGCAACTGGGGTCCTGGGGGGACTGGGACTAGGGAGTCCCATGTATGAAATCCTAGGAGAGAGCCTAACACCCGGTCTGGGCCGGGGTGACGGGATCGGCCCAAAGTTCTCAGGAGAGATACGGGGAGATAAGTTAACTTGCTCTAGGGCCCGGAACTGTAGCTCGGTTGGGTAATCCCGAACAATGCCGATACGTGGCCCGGTTCCTGAGGACCACTTGCTAGAAACGCGGTTAGCTTCTTGAAAACGGGCTGAAATGGGACCTTGAACGAAGGTGGGTGTGGTTGTATGTTCTGCATTAGCATGTGTAGAAAAGATATCTTGCGGTCTTGTACGTGGAATGACTAATGGCGTGGGCTTAGTTTCGGGTTGCGTGACCTTGAACGAAAAGCCCATGTCATCTAATGGTGTGGACTTGGTTTCAGGCTGCGTGACCTTGAATGAAAAGCCCATGTCATCATCATCAATAGAGCATTTCTGAACAAATGAAATTATTTGCTAGTGATTAGAAAACGAACACGACACGAATTTTATGCATACAATGTACAACACGTTGATGCATTGGTGTACAAGTGGGCAATGCATGGATGATAAAATATTAATATGTACCTTAACATTTGTGAGATCAACATGGTTTTCCTCCAAGAAGCTAATGAAGTCCCTAAAATTTTCTTCTGTTGGGAGGTAGTGACCACTATAAGGCCAAATAGCCTGAACAATAAATGACAAATGGTTAAAAATATACACATTAGATGTTGAATTGTCGTAGCAACGTTACTTATGCATTAAAAGACTTGTACCTCAAGAATGCCGCCATGGGCTACCAATCTACCAGCGGCAGTGGTGGCACCGCCAGCTAGAAAACTTGAATGTTGAAACAAGCCTTTTTGTTTTCGGCCAACGTATAAGTTTTTTGAAGTGCTAAGCACAAAGATCCATTTAGTACCTTCAACGGTTTCCAAAAGTAAACGACTTTGTCTGTAGATGAGCTTCCCGTTTTCTACTATTACTTCATATGATTCGCGTTCGTTCTGTTTAACCAAAGGTTTCCATTTAAAAACATCTAGTAAAAACAATGTATAGTTATGGCAACAAGGTAGCTAAATAGAAACTTACCGGGCCTAAATATTTTATGCATTGACGTTGTAAACGGAACCTTGGGCATTTTTCAGGGTTCATTTCTTTACCATCTCCAACATCCAACCTTCATATATGCAAAAATGCAACACCATAAGGATTTTACAAACTTAAATTACATAATAATTACTTTCTTTATATTCTTTTAAATTCAACAATATCTTTTTATGGGCGGAACTAGAAGGGGTCCATTTACTGTATGATCAGTCATTTTATACCAACACGGCATCATAATGGTCTAACAAACTTAAATAATATGATTACTTCCTATGTATTCTTTTAAAATTTTATAATGTCTTTTTATGGGCGGAACTGGATGGGGTCGATTGACTATTTGACTCTATGACCAATCAATATTTACCAGTCATTTTCCTTATAGTTTGACTCTTAAACTTTTAGAACTATACATACACAATTTCCGT
Source organism: Ambrosia trifida (assembly GCA_028751855.1). Lineage (NCBI taxonomy): Eukaryota > Viridiplantae > Streptophyta > Magnoliopsida > Asterales > Asteraceae > Ambrosia > Ambrosia trifida. The sequence goes on from CM054132.1 coordinate 78,048,785, forward strand.
TAAAGTAGTTGTACCATGACTAAAAACATGCTTTAAAATGTATACACTTGGTTGAAAAGAAACTTACCAATAGAAGAAAGGTTGACAACTTTCGCTTTCGAACCAAAGATCATAGTAAATGTGCAGATTATGGCCATAGCGATGTCGTGGGTCGATCTGCAAGCAGACAATTAGTCTGAGACGATTTTCTATTTGAAACCCGAAAAAAAATCTATACGAATTGCGAGGAAGGTACTTACAGCTTCAAGCCAATGCTGCAAAGCCAATTTTTGAGCCTTTTCATTCTTGCATAGACCCTTTCCCACTTTGGCAGCCCGAGTTAGGGCCCGGGCCCATCGTGAAACCGCACTTTCGGGTTTCTCAACATTAAAAAATGAAACCGAACTCCGATCCAAAGCTGCAAAATCCAAAGCCTTCCACCTACAACACATCACCCAAATTCAAAAAAATCCACCTTTGACTTTGACTTTTAGGGTCAAAAATTCAAACTGTTATAAAAAAATGTTGTAAACTAACCATAATTCTTCAACAACAACAGCACAATCTGCTAAATTTCTTCGTGTCCGATAACTTTTGTATATTTTCTGAACTGTAGTCGCAGCAGCGTTGAGTTCGCTAACAGGACGAGGCGAAACAAAGACAGTTGACTCCAGAGAAGTCAAAGCACCCTTTTTAATATTTAAATTTCCGGGCTCTGCTTTCTTGAAGTCCTGAACCAGATTCTTGAAAGAAAGGGAGGTTTCAAGCATTATCCTTAACGGTTCGCGGTTCTTCAAAACGATTGAATTTTTCCTACTCAGACCAGCACATGACTCTTTAGGTTCTTGACATGTTGTGTCTGATTTCGATTCGTTTAAGTTATCGGTTTGTGATCCCATATTAAGTTCATATGGCAAGATCAAGAAACTGTGGTTCAAGATTTCTTCCCAGGCTGATGCTAACAGTGATAAGGACAAACCCATAAGAGTTCAAGATTTCTGCACAAAACTTGTAAAATTATAAAATAAAAAACTTAGGGTAAGTTCAAGCAATTAATATATTTAAGACCAGACTCACGAGACACATCAATACACTGCTAACCAATAAGATTAGATAAAATACGCTTACGCTAAACAACTTAAGTTAACGATAAAAAAAAAGTGAAAACTGGCTTTAAACGTGGATTTGAACCTAAGACCTCTGCTAGAAATATTCGAGCGTTTACCTCGCCCCACCCTACCCTACCCCACCCCACCCCATTATCATAACTTTTCATAAATTCTTTACCCACCCCCTTATAATAACTTTTGATACACACAAAAGAATTTGACCAAGTACAAACAAACCCCACACAATGTTCTTAATAATGAATTAATAAGAATTAAAACCCAACAAATGTCTTCATTATGAGTTTAAACATCCTTAAAGAAAAGTGATAAATATTAATCTAACAAAAGATTCATAAAATCTAAATTGAAAACAATAAAAATATACAATACAATACTTAACATGATGAATCATCATAAACCAAATAAACAAATACATGGAAAATCTTGAAAAAGAATTACTCACCTTCTATCAAGCAAAGAGCTTTATCCAAATGCTTCTTCAAAGTTTGTTGATTTCTTTCTGGGCTAAAATGCAATATTTAAAAATAATATTGAAAAGGTTGATGATTATGAACAAACCCCTTGTTTTCACCTATTTATAAAACAACCCCTGGCCGTGATAAAAGGGATAAGAAAATATTATTATTATTATTATTTGATTTGCATACATACAAATGCTTGACTAGAATGAAGAAAAATGAAAGTTTTCAAAACAAAGGTTTGAGTGATGTGAATAAAGAAAGAAAGAAAGAAACCCAAGAGCACGTGTTTGATGTTTCAAAGCCTTCAGAATGTGGAATACGCTTATCACGGACAGGTTTATTATACTTTTACTCACACAAACTACATATATATATATATATATATATATATATGTATGTATGTATATATTATATATGTCTTGCAAGAGATGAAGAGTTAGATGACCAGAAACATGGGAGTTGTAGAGAGAGAGGGAATGAAGACTTTTTAGAGAGAGAAAAGTGGTCAGAGAGAGAGAAGGTGATGGGGTTTACGATGATAAGTCAGTCGCACAAATTCATGTCCCGCGTAACAAATTAAATTAAAAAAATAAAGTCAAAAATCACAGTTTTCTATAGGTAGTAAAACCTTATTTAGAATTGTGACATGTTGCATACAACAATAAATACGTTTTAGTGACTCAAACGTAGGGTGGCATACTCACAATGCTATCCCAAGTATATATTTTGTTGGAATTAATAAGGCTCAGGGTAAATAAAGGCGATGCTAACGCTACCCTTACATTAATAGCGTGTTATACTGGTCATATAAAAGGCAGATTAATTATACGGGTTGTACAAGAGGATGGAAATGGTTATACGGACTACGGTTCATATAATTACAATGTTAGAGTGGTATATCGTATAGGCCATAATGTTTTTATACATGTATCATGATTTGGTGCCGCCGATTCATACGATGTTTTATGATGTGACCAATGAAAAATGAGTGATAGACATGATCATTGAAAAAATCATATGACCTTATTACCAATTTCGCCTTATCATATAGGGTTGTATGATGACTTCACTTGGTGACTCAATAGTACGACCTTGTTACCATTTTCGCTACAACTTTTATGATGACTTCACTTGGTGCCTCAATAGCAATATAGGTGTATCTACCACGTTATCAATTTATGAACCTAAATATATAGTATATTTACTTATATCATATACATTGACGGTAAAAATTTCTAATTCAACATTACTCATTTAACGTGTTAAGGTAAATTAGCTTAAATCATTGGCAAGCTAAAACTTAAAACAAATTGACGGGTTATAAACAAGTTGTAAATGAGTTGACAGGTTACAATATAATTTGTAATAACATTATAAATGGGTCAATAATAGGTTGTCGATCGGGTTGAATATATAAGTTATATGTTATTTTACAACTTTAATTTGAATTGGCTGACACGTTAAATTTTCCTAAGATTCAAACATAAACAATTTATTTTTTCGTAATTGATTAGTATATCCAGAGACGCTCTCATGTTATAAACTAGTATCTAATAAATAGTTTATAAAGATTAAATGGAACAGATTAAACAATATAATTAAAACAATAGTCTTGTGTAATCAATTCAAATTGGCTTAATGTAAAGGTTAACCAAAAAATAAAACACATCACATTAGTTAATAATAATAATAATAATAAATGTTGGGTATATTATTCACCGTGTACAAAAATTAAGAATATATACGACCCTTGTGAGTTGTGGCGAAAGTAGTAGATCAAATCAAGGATTGCTTCCAAGTCAATGATTTGGTTTTGACTAGGAAATCATATATTTTTGGTTTTAACATGTTTAATAATTATAGCATTTTCACACACACAAATGAGTGTGTTTCAACTTTCAGTTGTGTGAGCACACCCCTTTAAACCTCTCCCTGTTCATAAATGAATAAGTTTACAAGAACTACTTATAACTACAAAACAAAACAAAGACGAGCTAGACTTCGTGCAAAACATCATAAATGACACACCCTTAAGGTGGAGGTGTGTATAACCCCAACTTGGAAATCAAATCTACGTGTTGGATACGTCCATGAAACTCTGAAATTTTCGCATTATGAATAGCAACTTGACTATCAAACTCGAGAGGAGCATGATGAGTAAGACCATGAGAAACTTTGAAAACAAACAAGTCAATCAACCGAGCTCCAATTATAGAACCAATGGCGGATCTTGAATGTAAAACATGGTAGGGTCGGACTTAATTTGGTACGGTCGGACTCAATGCATATTAAATTTTTAGAAAATTTCCAGTAAAATTTACGCTACGAAGCGAAAATGATGGGTAGGCCAGGGCCCAGTCAGGCCCGTATGAAGGTCCGCCATTGTATAGAACGATGTTCAGCTTCGGTAGCTATAAGTGAAATGGTGGCTTGTTACTTGGATCTCCAAGAAATGAGACTCACCCGTAAAAATGAACTTGATATTCGTTTTTATGGTTTTTTATGGGTGTAAAACACACGTTAATGTTTTTTGCGTACATCACAACTTTATTATTTATGTTTTATCTTTAAGTTACAATAAGTAACGGTACGGTTATAAACCAAACAAATTACTACTGAATTCTTGTCACTAATGAATGAGGAAATCACTGGTTTTAGATAATACCCAATATATGTGTAATGTGTTCTTGTTTTATTATATTTCATATGTGGTTGGTTTGTGCACGGCTTTTTTTTTTTTTTTTTTTTTTTTTCTAATGTCAACTTTCAATAACCTTTATTCAAGACGTATTCTTAACTCCACACGCTTTCATTAGGTTTTTTTGTATATAATTTATCAAGTGTCAATATTAGATTTGAACAACTACCACATACGGCTGCTGGTAAGTCCCTAATTCAAACATACCCTTCAGGCCTTCACTTCCAATTTTTTAATAACCATACTTTTATGTAATATTGTTTTTCTCCCTTGTTAATTTTATTAACTATTCATCACTTTATAAATGTTTTATCATCATTGATAGATTTTTTACAAAAAAAAAAAAAAAAAATCAGTTTTGATATCAGGATCGCTTACTATCATCCATACATTTAAAAATTACGGTACCTTTTTTAATATCAAATTGTTTTTTCGTCTCGTTTTATCTTACATGATTGAAATTACTCGTTCAAATTTCTTTCATCCCAAACTCACCACCGACTCCACCCACCACCGACTATTGTTGCCACCAGCGACCACCGCTACCCACTACCGGCCACCATCACCCTTCGCCGACACCCCCACTTTCACTTTTTTTTTTTTTTTTGCTACACCTTGTTAGTTGTTTTGGTTTTACTAGTTTTCACTACACCCAAATCACTTTTTAATCATTACCTATTTCTTTAAATCTTATTTTTTTATAGATAAAATTACAAAAACCAACCTTTATTTATTACCAAAACTATAACATGTATAGTTTTTATTGCAGGTGGCAACCACTAACACTAGTGGCGTAGCTCTTAAGGGGCGGGGAGGGGCGGTCAACCCCCGAATCTTCGCTCAGAAGTTTCTATTAGATAGTATTCGTATAAATTTTTTTTGGTATATACGGTTTCGACCCCCCGGAATTGGTTTTCGACTCCCTGAAACTAGTGATTTCCGACCCCCGGTAACTTCCGACCCCCCAGAGTTTCGGGTCAAACTTCGCCACTGACTAACACAAACCCGATTAATTTGTGTTGTTAAGTCAAAGGCAAATCAGTCATTTTATTCACCACTTTTCTTCTTCTTCTTCTTCCTCTCCTCCATGACTCCATATCTCGTCGGCCGTAGATCCAGCGCCGGTAACCACCCTTCACATCTTATCACTAATCAGGCATGCCTATAAAATGGTACTAGTTGATTCATCTATGTTCTTTGCAATTTATTTCACTTATTAGGAAGTGTGAGTTACAACGTGTGATTTAGTGTTTAGGTTTGTGTTTTCAATACTCATAATAGTGATGCTGATATGTTGAATCATTAATTCATGATTTTACAAACTTTTCTTGATTTGTTGGTTGACAATACACATTTTAAGTTATTTTCAACATTTGATGATGATTAAATCTAGTTGAATGAGGTTGATTTTCTCTAATTAGTTAACATTCTAATTAGGTTTTGAAACAAGATAAGAGTGTTGGTTTGCTGAATGGCAATATACGTGTGTAGTTAATTTTAAACATTTGATGATGATAATCAAATTTCTGTAGTTAATCAACAATCGAATTAGGTAATGGAAAAAAATAAACGTGATTAATCCGTAAAGTAATAAGTTGAATTAGTGGTGAAATGGAGAGGTGTAAAATGACTGATTTGCCAATTACGTAACAACAAAAATTTTTTGGATTTGTGAGAAAGGTTGTAACGCCTGGGGCTGAGTTGGACAAAAATGGCGCCCCCCACACCGCTACGGGGGGGCTCCATTTTACAAAAAAGTGTTGGGGCTTTATTAATATAACGCCGGATCATTTTGTGCCCCTCCAATCAAATGCAGCCACATCAGCACTCTCTCTCTCTCTTTAATTATTTTATTATTTTTTTAATTAAAAAGATATAATAAAATATTAATAGGGGCTTTATAAATAAAGCCCCACCACTACACCCCTTTTTCAGTTTCTCTCTCCACACTGACTCAGCAGCCACGTGGACCAATCACATTCGGGGGCTTTATAAATATAAAGCCCCACTACACATGGTCTAACCTGTAACAAAATAAAGACATAAGGATAGTATGAGTGCTTTTTAAACTGAAAGTAAGAAGTTGTAATTTTAGTAATACATAAAGGTTGATTTTTGTAATTTTGTCAAATCTTTACCATTAATCTAGAATATTCAACGACTTAGAATGTATCACCGCTACTATACGGAAATTTTACAATATACCTTTTTTAATGATATAACATTGTTTATTTCAAAAACATGATATTAGGCATATACATTCATTTTAATAGTCAACCTATATTAAGCACTCGTATTGTGGTGTACCAATGTCATATCTCTGCTAGCGATTATTAACACCGAAAAACTTGTAAAACAATAGTAAAAAAAATGAAAAACAAAATAAAACTGGACGAAAGTAGACGTAAAAAACTAGGCCACGCACGCGAAACATAAAACCTAGAAAACGATAACTAAGTCAACATAAGGCCCATGCATTGAGAAGGGTCATTAAACGAGAAAAGATATTGGTAAAACATTGAACCACACATGCACGTTGTGGTGTGTTTACTCATAAAATTTAGACGGGAACATAAAACAAAAAATTTGTAAAAGATGACAAGTATAGACACTAAAATTGAAAGTAAAAAAGTATTGGGGTTAAATTGTAAAAGATTAAAAAACATTGATGTTAAAAGTGAAAAAACCAAGTCGATAATTATCCTTCTATTAATAAACCAATGGCCATGAATAGTGTTTTTGTGTTGGCAGGAGTTTGGTAGGTTATTTTGGGAGGTGTTTAGCTTGTCATCGTCTCCTCATACGTGTCCTCGCTTCTTTAATCCTTCTTCTTTCCCACGCGTACGCTCTCTTTAGAGAGAGTAGTAGAGCAACCACCGCCATCGACCTCCCCAACCCCCATCTGTATCCGCCACACACCACCTCATACCACCAGCGTTTTACCCATCTAACCTCCATCACACACCCACCTACAACCACTATTAACACTGTCACCTCATAAGCCGTTGTACAAACGCCCATCGAAAACCATAACCATCTGCAACTGCTTTATCACGCTACCTCTCTTCACCAAATCACATCACATCCTCCACCCATGCTCTTTCCCACTCCACCCTTCCTCATCAAAGTAGACGAGGCTTAGAGACCGGGAGTGCTAGGGTATTGCTGGGAACCGACAACAGTGGTGATTTAGGGTTGTCCTGCGTCTGGTTTCTCCGACCGATTTTGCTCTGGAATACGCTCCTCGAGAATAGGTATGTTTGATTTTGCTGAAACTCGTTTAGGGTTACACTTATCCATTAGTTGTGGTGAGATTGATTTAGATGTTGGTTTGTTTATTATTTTGTATTTTTGTTAAGGAGCTTATCGTGATGATAATGGGAAGCCTGTTAGAGAAGCAGATGACGAGTTGTAGGAAACCTTCACAGAAAGACGTCGAACGATTATTTAGTGTGTCAAAGGAGAAATGACATGTAATTGGACGGCCCGCACGTGCATGGCATTCAAAAATTTGAGATATATTATGTACGCTTGTACGATATTACATAATATGATAATCGAAGATGAAGGCCACGCAATATGTGATTATGATCATAATGACGTTAAAGAGAATGCCGAGCCGGTTGACGAGACACAACAAGAATCAGACAGGTGGGCTTTACACGATAGTACTGTGCATGGCAACCTTTGCTCGGATTTAATCGACCACCTTTGGAAAAAATTCCGTGTCGATGATGTTGTTGAAGAGTAGTTTGTATTTTTTTAGTTTGTCTAGGTTTGTAGTTTTTTATTAAGATCGATTTTTTATGTATTTTTCGTTTTTTTAATTTCTATGTATTTTATTTTTTAATGAAAAAACTAATGAAATATAAAACATATAAATAAATAAAAAATAATAAAAAAAGAAAGAAAGAGGGAAGGGGGGAACCATTTCCCACAAAAGGAGGAAGGGAAGAATGAAATAAGGGCACAAGGGGCACTACTAGAATATGTTTTTTCTTTCATTGATTTTAACCAATCCTGCACTGTCACATCACTTCACCGATTTACTTCACTGAATCACTTTTTTTAAGGCAACACTTAACTGATTCAATTATATTTTAGTATTTTTTTAAAGAAACATTAATTAAACATATTATTAAACTAATAAAATAAACTTACAATATTAAAACTGAATAAAACATAGAAATGCAAACACACATTTATAAAACACTACATTGCATAATATTAAAGTAAACGCTACTTAAAAAAACATAAAATAACATCAATCCATAACATCAAACCATTATTTAAAAACATAAATAAATAGTAGAAACACGACTATATTAGAAATCGTCCTCTCATAGCTCTCCAAATCTCAACCCTCGGGTAGTTATCGTTGTGTATGTTTCGGTATTGATTACGGGCTTCTTCAATCGCTTCATCTTCGTTTAAACCCGGATTGCCGTTCACTGCATTTACGAAGAATTGCTCAAATATTGTGCACTTCGACTTTAAAGATACATACTTTCCATATATCGCGTCCGTTGAACGATTTTTTTCACCTATTTGTTCATTGAATCTTGTGACAACCGCTTTCCAAAAACTTTGCGTTTACTCCATTCCTTGCTCTTGAATAGCAATATAGCTATTCACCAAGGCGAGTTCATCCTCCACGTTCCAGATTGGTTGTCACACACGGTTTAGTGGGGGCGGGATTGGATTTGGCTTTGGGTTTTGGTTTGCCATTTTTGATCAACTTGAAGATGGAAAATTGATAATATTTTGATCAACGGTTTAGTGGGGGTAAGATTGGATTTGGATTTGGATTCGGGTTTTGGTTTGCCATATATATAACGGTCAAAAAATTGTTACCATTTTATATTAAATTAATTCAAACGGTCAAAAAAGTAATAAAATAAATACTAAAATTCGACCGTTACAATTATTATTAATAGTTACAAGCCCGTTAACTAGAACCAGCAAATGGTTCACGGGACCCCTACCAAAACTGGTGGCAACGGTGTTAACGTGCCGATAGTAAGATACCCGTAAGCTTTTTTGGTGACGCCCCGCCCCCCTAACGTGACGCTAATGTGAACAAGATAAAGAAAGGAAGAAGTGAAACCACACCCATAGCCTGAGACCCACCCCCAACCACCCAAAACAAGCGAGGGACAAATCATTACAACATAATTTAGCCAACACTTCTTCTTCCAAATACAATATTCCCCTGTTTTTTAGCTTACTCAATCGTCATCATCTCCACATCTCACCCTCTGACTTCATCACAGATAATATTATTATCATTTATTATTATACACACTTGCATCTTCAATATTCAACCTCCCCCTCTCTCCTCCTTCCTTTCTTCTTCACATGTCCACAAAAAAATAAAAATAAATCAAACAAACAAACCCCAGTTGACCCATCTCCCTTCTCCTCCATATTCCCTAACAAAATCCAACCTTTATCACCATTCATGTCTCTTTATACCTTCTTCCCACTCATATCCTTACTGGGTCATCCCAATTTTTAATAAAAAACCTTTCTTGATCGGTTCTTGAAATGGGTTCCAGTTATTTTCATGATTTGATCACAGGGGTCACACCAATGACTGATTCAACTGATATTATTAGCACAAGTAGTGGCATTGAGTCCCCTCTCCTTCCTTCTAATGTCTCTGCACTCAATAGGTTATCTGAAGCCCTAGAATTGATGTTATTAGAGCCTGCTAACTCTTTTGCAGATGCCCAGATTGTTGTTTCGGGCGGGCGGGAAATACCGGTTCATCGGTGTATTTTGTCGAAAAGGAGTCCTTTTTTTAAGAATAAGTTTGGTGAGAAGGATCATAGTGTGAAGTTGGAGATGAAGGAGTTGGGAAGTGAGTATGAAGTCGGGTTCGATTCGGTTATTAGTGTGTTGAGTTATTTGTATAGTGGGAAGATTAAGGGGTTGCCTAAAGATGTTTGTGTTTGTGTTGATGAAGAGTGTTTGCATGACGCTTGTCGGCCCGCGGTTGATTTTATGGTGGAGGTGGTGTATGCTTATCATGTTTTTCAGATCACTGATATGGTTGCTCTCTGGCAGGTAAATTCTCAACATTTGTTGTTGAATATGAATCTTTATTGTTAGACATGGTGTTTGGATGTGTTTGTAGTTGTAAAGGTTTAATAATCCAGCTTTTGATTATGTAAGGTATTAATAGAAAACTTAAGTGTTATGGAATAATGATAATAAGATGATCCGCTGTGTGCAACCCGGTGCAGGATATAGTGTTTGGAATTTGGATGTGGTTATGCTTTTTTGATGCATGTTTGTGTGATAAACGCTTCTCTAGATTAGTGTCGTTTAGTTTTGGTTGATAGGTTTATTGTAACATACTTGTTAGTGTTATAAAACAAGTATGATAGTCTTTTGGTTCAACCCTAGCAAACATAGATGATAAACGAATTTAGAAGACAAGCGAAGTTAGGTATAAACGAAGATGCCATTTGGCATCTTCGTGTGATACTGTTTCGTTGGTATCTTCGCTTGTAGTGGATCCGGCTCATGCAAGTATAAATAGCTTGCATGGGTGTAGGCTAGGGTTGGTTGGTCAAGTGTGCTTGTAATTGATATTATTCCTACTGAAAGTTTATCAATAGACAAGCCGGTTTTAAAGTATTTCGTGTGTGTGTTGTTTTGTTACAATTCATCGTTTGCTTAAACATCTATCAAGGGATTCCGCACCTTGATAGATCTGATCATACTTGTAATCAATCCATTCCACGGACCTTCACTACTTTAGTTGTAGTAAATGATAATCCATCTATGATTCTTGCAGAAGTAATAGAGAAAATAAGCGTGTTTAAGTAACGTTACTCTTCCATCTGATAGTGAATAATCGTGATCAAATAATAAGCTTTCAGCTGTAATAGACGGACCCTAGTGAAATAGACTGTGTTTGGATGTGCAGCTATTAGTGTAAACTGCTTGCAAACATCATATCCAAACACCTCCCTAATCCGCTCATAAAGAAACATGAACGCTAATCGGTAAGTAGCATTGCAAATTGCATCTACTCGTTTTTATTTCTTATTAAAAGTTTAATATTTTATTTCTCTTTTGACGTTATGTAGAGGCGCTTGCTAGACGTTCTTGATAAGGCATCAGTAGATGACATTCTAGTGGTTCTATCAATTGCAAACACATGTGGGAAATCATGTGACCAACTTTATTCAAAATGCATCGATATTTTAGTCAAATCTGACGTTGATTTTGTAACTCTCGATAAAGCTTTGCCAGAGCAAATAGTCAAACAAATTATTGATTCCCGTTTTGAACGTGGTTTGGACAAGCCTGGAAGCGATAGTTTTCCCAACAAACACATAAAGCGGGTCCACCGGGCCCTCGATTCAGATGACGTTGAATTAGTCACTATGTTGTTAAGAGAAGGCCATACTACATTAGACGGTTCTTGCGCTCTTCATTATGCTGTTGCCTATGCAGATGCTAAAACGACAACCGAATTACTTGATTTAGCACTTGCTGATGTAAATCATAAAAACTCGAGGGGTTTTACTGTACTTCATGTTGCTGCGATGAGAAAAGAGCCGAGTATTATAGTTTCCCTTCTCACAAAAGGGGCCCGACCCTCTGATCTCACCCCTGATGGGAGAAAAGCTCTTCAGATTTCAAAGAGGTTGACCAGAGCTGTTGACTATTACAAGTCAAGCGAGGATGGTAAAGAGTCAACCAAAGGTCGTTTGTGTATTGAGATATTGGAACAAGCCGAAAGAAGAAATCCGTTGTTAGGAGAAGCTTCTGCTTCTCTTGCGATGGCTGGAGATGATTTGCGTGGAAAGTTGTTGTATCTTGAAAATAGAGGTAATGAGTTCAGAGCTCTTAGAAGTTTGACTTTCCAAAGTCATAATATGCTTTTTTGTCCTAGTAAGTGTAAAACATCAAAATGAGTAATTTTTTTGGGTGTGGGTCGAAACGGGTCAGGTTCGATTGGTTTTACAAGACACATTGTCTAAAAGTTTAATATCATGTATAATTAGTGTGTCAATTACGATTATAAAACGGTATGATATTTAGTTCCAGATGAAGCGGCGGTTGGGACATGGGTCAAAGTGGGTTAGGATGGACAGGTAACTTTCCGCTTCTGACAAAATGGGTTAGGTTAGATTAGTTTGACCCAAAACACTTTTTCCCTTTTTTAATACAAGTAAATTATTACAAATATCGTATTAATTCAATAATAATCTATTCCAGATAAGATAGTTTAGGAGGTTTTATGCATTAAAATTACACTTTCGGCAAGTTTTGACCTATTAGAGACGAAACATACCTTCAAATTTCCACTTCTATTCCGTAGCCGACGAAAAAATCTAGGAAGGGGGTGATTTAAAAAATTATTAATATTAAACAACTCTGTTAATTTAAGTGAGTAATGATACTTATTTATATATTTCAGTTGCGCTAGCGAGCCTTCTATTTCCCATGGAAGCTAAGGTTGCAATGGAGATTGCTCAAGTTGAAGGGACTTCTGAATTCACATTAGAAAGTGTATACTCCCAAAATTTGGCTAATGCACAAAGAACAGTTGATTTAAATGATGCGCCTTTCTTGATCAAAGAGGAGCATCTTGCTAGGTTAAGAGCACTCTCTAAAACAGGTAAATCTGCTTCTTTTGACTGTCATACGCGCTTTTTCTTGCTAAATAATCAAAAGTTTGTCCAACGTTCTGAAACTTCTTAATAGTTGATGAGCATATATGAATTGATCCGTTAGCTATGAAACACGACGTAGAGATAGATACTATGTCTATGAATAACTAAAGATGGCAATTTCAACTGTTCATCTGAAAGGGGTAGACGGATCACTTGGGTTATATTTAATCTCTATCGGGTCAAATGGGAAACGAGTAAAGTTTTAAATTATAGCTGGAAATGAAAAGGGTCAGATGTGTCAAAAGTATCCACTATTCAAATGCTTACAAAGCATTCAAAATTCAAATGGCTCTATTCAAATAGATTGTATTATTAACTTTTGTAATCATAATTAAGACATCAGTTATATATAGTATCCAAAACGTAATGAACAATAAGTGTTGACAGGTCAACCCGGCCTGTTTTAACGCCCCACTTACGGTGTGCGCATATAATGTATATATGTGTGGCCATCGGGGGGCAAAAGTAAAGTTGCACTAGTTTTAACGTTTTTTTTACTTATTTCGTGAAAATAACGTTAAAAACGACGGACGGTTAATCATGCATCATGTGGTGGCGTTGATAGCCAAAAGACAAAGGGGTACATGCACCGATCGGGTTTGTCCCGATTGCTAAGTGTTATGTCCCTTATGTCCAAGGCTTGATACCAAACCACTATCGAGCCGGGGGTCTCACTGGAAGCAGCCTCTCTATTCTTAGGGGTAGAGGTAAGGCTGTCTACATCTTACCCTCCTCAGACCCTACCTTAGCTTTGCTATAGGTGGGATTAAATGAGTATGATGATGATGATGATGAGGTCAACCCGGCCTGTTTTGACAGGTCAAACCGTCTTGATAAAATCATTTATAGCAGAAGATAAATGGCATATTAAGTTGTGTTTATGTTATTGCATATGGTTTGATACTTGGATATGCTGTCATAACTAATCTTTGACTCCTCACTAAAAAAGTCAACATGACCTTTGTGTTGTGGCATTAACAGTGGAACTTGGGAAACGTTTTTTCCCACGATGTTCGGAAATACTGAACAAGATAATCGACTCAGAAGGGCACAATGGGAAAAATACTCCAGAAGAGCGAGAATCGAAGAAGCAAAAGTACTTGGAAGCTCAAGAAACCTTAAACAAAGCTTTCAACGAAGACAAAGAAGAATTCGAGAAATCATACGCGCTCTCTTCTTCATCTTCATCTACATCTGGTGTTGTGAATCCACAAACTGTTCCATTTACTTTCCAAAAATAGTAACAGATTTATGATACACATGCAATGTTGTATATTGTAGTCACAAGTTAAAAGTTTTTTTTTTTTTTTTTTTTTTGTTGTAACATAGGACATGAGAGTATGCAAAAACTTGTGGTGATTATTTTTGGCCATTTTTAGTTTTTTAATTAATAAAATGAGTTTTAGATTGTATTGATTGGCTCAATAATTGGAACAGTCCCATTTAGTTTGTTGCGAGTTAGACTATGTGTAGTAGGGTGTGGTTGCCACCTCATTCTTTTGACACCACCCACGCCATTACACGAACGCCAAATTGGGGGGGGGGGGGGGGCATCAGTCCTTCGTCATTGTGTAAACGAGCAAGAGAAATAAGGGAGGCAGGGCTACGTGCAAACCAACCAATCACACATTTTTCATTTTATTTTGTCTTTTGTTTAACTTTTAGTTAAAACCACTCTACCCATGTGAAATGGTGGTGGTTTAGCTAAATGTCTTCCGACTCGTGACAATGACTTTCTCTTGCCATACATGCCGAAATTTTATTTTCTTTTAAATCATTTGAGGTGTCTACCGAGTGAGATGCTAAATAGTGAATAAATTTGACCGAAAACAAGGTTTCTTTTTCAATATTACAATGCGTAGGTAACATGTAATTAAGTAATTTAAAACCTAAAAACTATAAAATAACCACTAGTTTATGAAGTTTATCACATCCTCAAATTTTAAAGAAAGATAGAAACTAGAAGATCATATCAAACATGATCCAATGACTATGTGACCATATGAATGGATCATAAGCTCCCTAAACTTTGGACTTAGTTAGTTCTTCCCATTCTTGGATATAAGTTTTAGTTTGATCTTGTCCCGATTGTTCACCACCGCGTATCATCATTTCATTCTTTATTAACTTCTCCAATAAGATACAAATTTCTGAATCGAGTTCATTAACATTTATCGTGCTTTGCATTTGCTCTGATTTTTGTTTGTTGCACATTTCAACACTACCCATTTCTTGTTCTTGCACAAGATGTTGCGAAAGCTTAGAAAAAACCGGACTCTTGTATGCTTTTGACATGAATGCCAACAACTTTTGCTGCTTGAATTCCATTCGTTGCACACGCTCTTGAACAATTTCCAACTCTTTTTCAGCCTTCTCTTGTTGTTGTTTCATGTTCAAGATCTCTTGCCTAAGTTCAATTCCATCTTTTCTCAAAGTATTGAGCTCTGATTCGATTGTGGGACTAGTTTGATGAACACAAGATTGTTGCTGTTTGGACTCCTCATGCTTTTGCATGTTTTGTGCATGGTTTGTTGTTCTCCTCTTGATCTCTCTCAACAAGTACTTCTTTTCCTTTTGGAAGGACTCGTTAGCGAATTCCCATCTATTCGGACCAATTTTCTTGAACCCCTATAATCAATAAGTATACCACTCAACAAAGAGTCAATTATGACTTATATATTGAAATCAACCAAAACTTGAGCTCAAATAAACTATTCAGAAAGGGATTATGGCGCAACTTGTTACGCGTCTACCAGCCATCCTAATGTAAAATGCTCTTTCTTAATGATATATATATCTTTGCCAAAAAAATAAAAATAAGTAAATAAACTATTATCATGTTAAACTAAAGCTAAAAGTCTAAAACCTTCAAGAACATATTATCTTTAGTTCAACCATTACAACAGTCCATATAAACAACATAAAGATGACTTACATAAGTGTTAAGTTGACGAACAAAGCTAGAAAAATTACTAGTCTTGAATCTTTGTGACAAAAGATCCTTAGTAAACTTGTTATGATCCCAAATAATGAAGCTTTTATTAGAATCACTCCATGATATGATTGAATCTGTTGTTGGGTCATCCACCATTTCATATGTTTTCTTCAGAAACGGTTGAGGTCCAGCGTCTCGCAGCCCTATTGTAGAAGATTTCAATAATCTGTTGTTGTTGTTGGGTCCTGCAGCCATGATCAGCACAAAAACAGTTTGTGTTTCAATGCAGAAAGATAAAAGAATGTTGTTAAAAGTGTGTGATTGTTGGTATAAGTTACGAGTGAGAGAGACAAGAGATGTTGAAAGGGTCATGCAATTGTTGCGATTTGTACAATATGATTTTGAAACATGCGTGTCTTGCTTGGAACTACTTAATTTATGGTTATGTTCATGTGAAAGGTGAAAAAAAAGTACTGCCATGTAGGCATAAATGGAGAGCAATGGTCAAATTAAATGATTTAAAATACACAACATTACATTGGGATGGCAGGTAAGCGGGCAACAAGTTGCGCCACTACCCCTTTCTGAATTGCAAGTCCGAAATACCGCATGTTATACTAATATGTGTTATGGTTATGTGAAATGTGGTGGGATAATACAACTTTTCTCTAATTACTTATCTTTCGAAACACCGCGTATTGTACTCACAAGTTTTAGTTCTTTTCATGGATTTTTTTTTAACACTAGGCATGATGGTATGTGAAAACTTGTGATTTTTATTTGTTTGTTTAAGTAATAAATTAGATTTTTTATAGATTACATATATTGATTAGCTTAGTTGTTGGATAGGCCCATTTAGTTTGTTGCGAGTTATTGTGATTTGTGTGTCGTATGTTAGTTGACTTAGTTGTTGAATAGACCCATTTAGTTTGTTGCGAGTTATTGTCATTTGTATGTCGTATATTAATTGACTTAGTTGTTGAATATGTCCATTTAGTTTGTTGCGAGTTATTGTAATTTGTATGGTGTCCTAATTCCTATATTCTTTCTCGATTATTGCACTTGCATTGAGCAAAGTTATAGTGGATAAAAACTAATACCATAATTATAGTGAGTGAAAAAAAAACATACAGAAACAAA
The DNA here is from genome assembly GCA_028751855.1 of Ambrosia trifida. Lineage (NCBI taxonomy): Eukaryota > Viridiplantae > Streptophyta > Magnoliopsida > Asterales > Asteraceae > Ambrosia > Ambrosia trifida. The sequence goes on from CM054132.1 coordinate 78,065,824, forward strand.
ACTTAATTGGAATAAACCTAGAAATAGCCTTTTCACTATGTTTTTAATAATTCATAAGAACACTAATAACAGTACAATAATAATACTAATAACAACTTGTAACTATTTTAAAAACAAAAAATAAATAAATAGACCATAAGTTTCTACAATACTAAAGGAAGCTAGAAACTAGCATTGATCAATCATAGTGTGATCATATGAATGGATCATAAGCTCCCTAAACATTTGTAATCATCAGCTCTTCCAATTCTTGTAGATAAATTTTTGTTTTTGCTTGATCTTTTCTTGATTGGTCATCGTTGTTTATCATTAAGTCATTCTCCATTAACTTCTTCCACAAGACGAAGCATTCTGAACTGTAATCTGGATTGTTGATAGCGCCCGTCTTTTGATCTTCAGGCGGGCTTACAGACTCATCAGACGAAATCGCATAGGGCACATAGGGTTCATCCTGTTGGCGTTCATCAGCATTAATCATGCTTGGCATTTCCTCAAATTTCCGTTTTTTGCACATTTCAACACTATCCTTTTTTAGTTTTTGATGTTGCAAACGCTTAACCAAAAACGGACTCCTATATGCTTTTGACATGAATGTCAACCGTTTTTGCTTGAATTCCATTCGTTGCATTCTTTCTTGAACGATTTCCAATTGCTTTTCAGTCTTCTCTTGTTGTTGTTTCATGTTCAAGATCTCCTGTCTAAGTGCAATTCTATCTTTTCTCAAAATCTTGATCTCTGATTCGATTGTGAGGTTGGTTTGATGAACAGAAGAACTCGTTTTTGCTTGTTTGGATTCGGCTTGTTTTTGCTTGTTTTGTGTCCAGTTTGTTGTTCTCCTCTTGATCTCTCCCAACAAATACTTATTTCCCTTTTGGAAGAACTCGTTTGCGAATTCCCATCGATCTGGATCGATTTTCTTGAACCTCTATAGTAATTATACCACACAACAAAAGTCAGAACCAACTCAAAATCAACCATTATTAGTTATGCTGAACTGAACTTGGACCCTTCAAGCACATATTATCTTTGTTTCAAGTTGACTATAGCCTATTACCAAACCCATATAAAGAAACAAAAAGTCAAAATTGACTTAAGTTAAAATCAGCCAAGATTTGTACATAAAATTACCTTTCAAGAACACATACTTTATTGGAAATTTTAGAATAGACATTTTCAAGATAAACAAACCGAAAAATAAACATATCTAAAAGCAACTAATCCTTATAAGTTGAGCCGGCTTAAAAATCAGAATTTAGTCGGCACAAAAAAACCTTCAAAAGTGTTGCCAAGCCAAAAAGAATCCTATCAAAACAATACAATTTGAAATTGAATTTTAGCCCACTAAAACCTAAAAATATCCAAAAGCAACCAAACAAAAAAACATGACATATAAGCTAAGCCAACTAAAATCTAGCCGACACAAAAATATTGAAAAAACCATCCGATCAAAACAATACATGTGTAAAGACGTGTTATTAATGATTTTTTTTTCTATTTTATTTTATTTGTTTCAAGTTGACTATAAGTAAAAAAAAGCCCATATAAGGAAATGATAACGGTCTGTTAGTCCACAACATAGTTGTCAAAAGCGCGCCTAAACGCTACCGCGCGAGGCGCAACCAGGCGCACCAAGTGCGCTGGGCCCTGTGAGGCGCGCACCTGGGCACTGAGGCGCACTATCAGACATGTTTTCAGGCTGATTTCCGGCCAAATTCAGGCTAAAAGTTGCCTAAACCTCTAAAACATCCTAAATAAGTTATGAACAAGTCCTAAACAACCCTAAAACATCCTAATGTAGCCTAAACAAGCCTAAAACATCTCTAAAATCCCTAAAAATGTATTTTATACTATGCGCCTACTTATAAAAAGCCCTTGCTTTTTATGCGCCTTGCGCCTAGACTCCGGGCTGGGCCTATGCGCCTAGGCGCTTTGACAACTATGGTCCACAAGGCCGTTGATGGAGGAGTGCAAGTGGTGCCACTGCATCGAGCCCTTTTTTGAGCCCAAACTTTTAAAAATAATTTTAAACATATTTTACATACAAAATTCTTTTAAAAAAATTATTATAAAATTATTTTAAAACAAAGTTTTTTATAGTTTAAAACTGATTAAACATTTGTTACTAAAACTAACCGATTAAATAAAGTTATACAATTCACTAACCTTAACCTTTATAGTTTGATCATGACCCATTTAAACCCAATAGTCATATAGCCATTTAAACTAATAAGTTCAAGATGAAAAAAAGGTTGAGTGGTTAAAAATGACTTACATAAGTGTTAAGTTGACGAACAAAGCTAGAAAAATTACTAGTCTTGAATCTTTGTGACAAAAGATCCTTAGTAAACTTGATAGTATCCCAAACAATGAAGCTTTTATTAGAATCACTCCATGATATGATTGAATCTGTTAACGGGTCATCCACCATCTCATATGTTTTCTTCAAAAATGGCGGAGGATTCGACAACGACCCACAACCATTGTCAACATTAGCTAGCTTGGGTTCGTTAGTTTTCATGATCTCTACTGGTAAATGATCCATGGTTTTACTAGACAGCCTTCAACATTAGGTGCTTTGTACACATGAAGCCGTTTCATCTATTTATACTAGTTACAATCAAATGTAAAGGGTTTATGGTTTTAAAGAGTTCTATTTAATAATCTAGAATTTTTTGAGATATTCATAAGTTTTTCATGTTTTTTTAAGGTCACAATGCCATCCATCCAAAAATCCTCTCTCCTCCACGTTATTGCCTCATCATATTTTTTTCATTCCGTCCTTTCCACCCCAAACCGGTATCCATTTTTTTCATCCCACCCATCTCATAACCAATTTATGGAAAAAAAATTGATTAGGTGTCATGAGCTGAGTGGCTATGAAGAATTGGTTTTAAATGGGATGATCAGTGAAGTAAGAACCTCTCTTTTCGCATTTGCTCGGTACAACACCATCCAGAATTGTGTGGTTTAGGTACCACTCCACTTCCTCAGCTCATCTCTTCGATATTAGTCTTATACATGCTAATGTGAAACAAGTAATTTTAGATGGAATTATTATTGTTATTTATGTTCGATCTTATAGTTACTTAGCGAATACGTAACTAAAGGTCTTCCAAGAAACATGAGTATTGGAAACAATAGAAACCCAACTTTTACTTAAACTTAAATCTATTTAAAGGTTAATTATGGTACAAATTTGCTGTTCAAAAAATAAAAATGTGTTACAAATAAGTTATTATCACCAACTTAAATATTCATTTAATAAATAATAAGTAATTTATTGAGGGTGTGTAGTATACTCTAAGTGAATGGCTCGTTTAATAATTTAGAGGGGTTTCACCGTAATAGTGCTTCATAGTTCATGAGCAGGGATTGACTTATAATAATGTGTGTTGTTTCTCCGAGTCTCACATCCGAATCATGACTCAAACGCCTAATTACAGGTACCGGTACTATATCAACATACATGTACCGATACATGTATGCGTACTGTACAATATATTCGGTACTCACTTTTGTTCAAATTCGGTATTGATCTCATCCCTAAACACGACCGTTCATGACTAATCATGTCTTAAAGGTTAAACGAATCGGGAGGTCGGTCTTAACTATCCAAGTTATCAACGATTATAGTTGGGGCTAATCATCCTTAAGGATAGTGATTTTATCATGTTGCTTTTCTTGCTTCATTTTCTTACTTCCGTATAATTAATTATAAAATAACATATCTCCTATTAATAGTGAGACTACCAGTTTTTTAAACCATAACTCTTTAACTATATTAATATTGATAGTCATCAAAGATTTTGACTCCTACCTAATACGTCGTATTGATAGACAACAACCCGACTACGAAAATGTTTTATGACAGTTCTAACTAGGGATGCAAACG